>CM026402.1:55309689-55340896 GCA_014843695.1 Archivesica marissinica
ACAAGCCTGGTGTATGGTACAACCAGCAACAAGCCTGGTGTATGGTACAACCAGCAACCAGCCTGGTGTATGGTACAACCAGCAACAAGCATGGTGTATGGTACAACCAGCCTGGTGTATGGTACAACCAGCAACAAGCCTGGTGTATGGTACAACCAGCAACCAGCCTGGTGTATGGTACAACAGCAACGCCTGGTGTATGGTACAACCAGCAACAAGCCTGGTGTATGGTACAACCAGCAACCAGCCTGGTGTATGGTACAACCAGCCTGGTGTATAGTACAACCAGCAACCAGCCTGGTGTATGGTACAACAAGCATGGTGTATGGTACAACAAGCATGGTGTATGGTACAACCAGCCTGGTGTATGATACAACCAGCCTGGTGTATGGTACAACAAGCATGGAGTATGGTACAACAAGCATGGTGTATGGTACAACCAGCATGGTGTATGGTACAACCAGTCTGGTGTATGGTACAACCAGCCTGGTGTATGGTACAACAAGCATGGTGTATGGTACAACAAGCATGGTGTATGGTACAACCAGCCTGGTGTATGGTACAACCAGCCTGGTGTATGGTACAACCAGCAACAAGCCTGGTGTATGGTACAACCAGCAACAAGCCTGGTGTATGGTACAACCAGCAACAAGCCTGGTGTATGGTACAACCAGCAACAAGCCTGGTGTATGGTACAACCAGCAACAAGCCTGGTGTATGGTACAACCAGCAACAAGCCTGGTGTATGGTACAACCAGCAACCAGCCTGGTGTATGGTACAACCAGCAACAAGCATGGTGTATGGTACAACCAGCAACCAGCCTGGTGTATGGTACAACCAGCAACAAGCTTGGTGTATGGTACAACCAGCAACAGGCCTGGTGTATGGTACAACCAGCCTGGTGTATGGTACAACAAGCAACACGCCTGGTGTATGGTACAACCAGCAACAAGCCTGGTGTATGGTGCAACAAGCCTGGTGTATGGTACAAGCATGGTGTATGGTACAACCAGCCTGGTGTATGGTACAACCAGCCTGGTGTATGGTACAACAAGCATGGTGTATGGTACAACCAGCATGGTGTATGGTACAACCAGCAACAAGCCTGGTGTATGGTACAACCAGCCTGGTGTATGGTACAACCAGCAACAAGCCTGGTGTATGGTACAACCAGCAACCAGCCTGGTGTATGGTACAACCAGCCTGGTGTATAGTACAACCAGCCTGGTGTATGGTACAACAAGCATGGTGTATGGTACAACAAGCATGGTGTATGGTACAACCAGCCTGGTGTATGATACAACAGCCTGGTGTATGGTACAACAAGCATGGAGTATGGTACAACAAGCATGGTGTATGGTACAACCAGCATGGTGTATGGTACAACCAGTCTGGTGTATGGTACAACCAGCCTGGTGTATGGTACAACAAGCATGGTGTATGGTACAAGCTGGTGTATGGTACAACCAGCCTGGTGTATGGTACAACCAGCAAACCTGGTGTATGGTACAACCAGCAACAAGCCTGGTGTATGGTACAACCAGCAACAAGCCTGGTGTATGGTACAACCAGCATGGTGTATGGTACAACCAGCAACAAGCCTGGTGTATGGTACAACCAGCAACAAGCCTGGTGTATGGTACAACCAGCAACAAGCCTGGTGTATGGTACAACCAGCAACAAGCCTGGTGTATGGTACAACCAGCAACCAGCCTGGTGTATGGTACAACCAGCAACAAGCATGGTGTATGGTACAACCAGCAACCAGCCTGGTGTATGGTACAACCAGCAACAAGCCTGGTGTATGGTACAACCAGCAACCAGCCTGGTGTATGGTACAACCAGCAACCAGCCTGGTGTATGGTACAACCAGCAACAGCCTGGTGTATGGTACAACCAGCAACAAGCCTGGTGTATGGTACAACCAGCAACAAGCCTGGTGTATGGTACAACCAGCAACAAGCCTGGTGTATGGTACAACCAGCAACAAGCCTGGTGTATGGTGCAACCAGCAACCATCCTGGTGTATGGTACAACCAGCCTGGTGTATGGTACAACCAGCAACCAGCCTGGTGTATGGTACAACCAGCAACAAGCCTGGTGTATGGTAAACCAGCCTGGTGTATGGTACAACCAGCAACCAGCCTGGTGTATGGTACAACCAGCAACAAGCCTGGTGTATGGTACAACCAGCAACCAGCCTGGTGTATGGTACAACCAGCCTGGTGTATAGTACAACCAGCAGCCTGGTGTATGGTACAACAAGCATGGTGTATGGTACAACAAGCATGGTGTATGGTACAACCAGCCTGGTGTATGATACAACCAGCCTGGTGTATGGTACAACAAGCATGGAGTATGGTACAACAAGCATGGTGTATGGTACAACCAGCATGGTGTATGGTACAACCAGTCTGGTGTATGGTACAACCAGCCTGGTGTATGGTACAACAAGCATGGTGTATGGTACAACAAGCATGGTGTATGGTACAACAGCATGGTGTATGGTACAACAAGCATGGTGTATGGTACAACCAGCCTGGTGTATGGTACAACCAGCCTGGTGTATGGTACAACAAGCATGGTGTATGGTACAACCAGCAAGCCTGGTGTATGGTACAACCAGCCTGGTGTATGGTACAACAAGCATGGTGTATGGTACAACAAGCATGGTGTATGGTACAACCAGCATGGTGTATGGTACAACAGCCTGGTGTATGGTACAACAGCACAGCCTGGTGTATGGTACAACCAGCCTGGTGTATGGTACAACAAGCATGGTGTATGGTACAACCAGCAACAAGCCTGGTGTATGGTACAACAAGCATGGTGTATGGTACAACAAGCATGGTGTATGGTACAACAAGCATGGTGTATGGTACAACAAGCATGGTGTATGGTACAACAAGCCTGGTGTATGGTACAACAAGCATGGTGTATGGTACAACCAGCCTGGTGTATGGTACAACCAGCCTGGTGTATGGTACAACAAGCATGGTGTATGGTACAACAAGCATGGTGTATGGTACAACAAGCCTGGTGTATGGTACAACCAGCCTGGTGTATGGTACAACCAGCAACAAGCCTGGTGTATGGTACAACCAGCAACAAGCCTGGTGTATGGTACAACCAGCAACAAGCCTGGTGTATGGTACAACCAGCAACAAGCCTGGTGTATGGTACAACCAGCAACAAGCCTGGTGTATGGTACAACCAGCAACAAGCCTGGTGTATGGTACAACCAGCAACCAGCCTGGTGTATGGTACAACCAGCAACAAGCATGGTGTATGGTACAACCAGCAACCAGCCTGGTGTATGGTACAACCAGCAACAGCCTGGTGTATGGTACAACCAGCCTGGTGTATGGTACAACCAGCAACCAGCCTGGTGTATGGTACAACCAGCAACCAGCCTGGTGTATGGTACAACCAGCAACAAGCCTGGTGTATGGTACAACCAGCAACAAGCCTGGTGTATGGTACAACCAGCAACAAGCCTGGTGTATGGTACAACCAGCAACAAGCCTGGTGTATGGTACAACCAGCAACAAGCCTGGTGTATGGTGCAACAGCACATCCTGGTGTATGGTACAACCAGCCTGGTGTATGGTACAACCAGCAACCAGCCTGGTGTATGGTACAACCAGCAACAAGCCTGGTGTATGGTACAACCAGCAACCAGCCTGGTGTATGGTACAACCAGCAACAAGCCTGGTGTATGGTACAACCAGCAACCAGCCTGGTGTATGGTACAACCAGCCTGGTGTATAGTACAACCAGCCTGGTGTATGGTACAACAAGCATGGTGTATGGTACAACAAGCATGGTGTATGGTACAACCAGCCTGGTGTATGATACAACCAGCCTGGTGTATGGTACAACAAGCATGGAGTATGGTACAACAAGCATGGTGTATGGTACAACCAGCATGGTGTATGGTACAACCAGTCTGGTGTATGGTACAACCAGCCTGGTGTATGGTACAACAAGCATGGTGTATGGTACAACCAGCATGGTGTATGGTACAACAAGCATGGTGTATGGTACAACCAGCCTGGTGTATGGTACAACCAGCCTGGTGTATGGTACAACCAGCATGGTGTATGGTACAACAAGCCTGGTGTATGGTACAATCAGCCTGGTGTATGGTATAACCAGCCTGGTGTATGGTACAACAAGCATGGTGTATGGTACAACCAGCAACAAGCCTGGTGTATGGTACAATCAGCCTGGTGTATGGTACAACAAGCATGGTGTATGGTACAACCAGCAACAAGCCTGGTGTATGGTACTACAAGCATGGTGTATGGTACAACAAGCATGGTGTATGGTACAACAAGCATGGTGTATGGTATAACCAGCAACAAGCCTGGTGTATGGTACAACAAGCATGGTGTATGATACAACAAGCATGGTGTATGGTACAACCAGCCTGGTGTATGGTACAACCAGCCTGGTGTATGGTACAACAAGCATGGTGTATGGTACAACAAGCATGGTGTATGGTACAACAAGCCTGGTGTATGGTACAACCAGCCTGGTGTATGGTACAACCAGCAACAAGCCTGGTGTATGGTACAACCAGCAACAAGCCTGGTGTATGGTACAACCAGCAACAAGCCTGGTGTATGGTACAACCAGCAACAAGCCTGGTGTATGGTACAACCAGCAACAAGCCTGGTGTATGGTACAACCAGCAACAAGCCTGGTGTATGGTACAACCAGCAACCAGCCTGGTGTATGGTACAACCAGCAACAAGCATGATGTATGGTACAACCAGCCTGGTGTATGGTACAACCAGCAACAAGCCTGGTGTATGGTACAACCAGCAACCAGCCTGGTGTATGGTACAACCAGCAACCAGCCTGGTGTATGGTACAACCAGCAACCAGCCTGGTGTATGGTACAACCAGCAACAAGCCTGGTGTATGGTACAACCAGCAACAAGCCTGGTGTATGGTACAACCAGCAACAAGCCTGGTGTATGGTACAACCAGCAACAAGCCTGGTGTATGGTGCAACCAGCAACCATCCTGGTGTATGGTACAACCAGCCTGGTGTATGGTACAACCAGCAACCAGCCTGGTGTATGGTACAACCAGCAACAAGCCTGGTGTATGGTATAACCAGCCTGGTGTATGGTACAACCAGCAACAAGCCTGGTGTATGGTACAACCAGCAACCAGCCTGGTGTATGGTACAACCAGCCTGGTGTATAGTACAACCAGCAACCAGCCTGGTGTATGGTACAACAAGCATGGTGTATGGTACAACAAGCATGGTGTATGGTACAACCAGCCTGGTGTATGATACAACCAGCCTGGTGTATGGTACAACAAGCATGGAGTATGGTACAACAAGCATGGTGTATGGTACAACCAGCATGGTGTATGGTACAACCAGTCTGGTGTATGGTACAACCAGCCTGGTGTATGGTACAACAAGCATGGTGTATGGTACAACAAGCATGGTGTATGGTACAACCAGCCTGGTGTATGGTACAACCAGCCTGGTGTATGGTACAACCAGCCTGGTGTATGGTACAACAAGCATGGTGTATGGTACAACAAGCATGGTGTATGGTACAACCAGCATGGTGTATGGTACAACCAGCCTGGTGTATGGTACAACAAGCATGGTGTATGGTACAACCAGCAACACGCCTGGTGTATGGTACAACCAGCCTGGTGTATGGAACAACAAGCATGGTGTATGGTACAACAAGCATGGTGTATGGTACAACCAGCCTGGTGTATGGTACAACCAGCATGGTGTATGGTACAACAAGCATGGTGTATGGTACAACCAGCCTGGTGTATGGTACAACCAGCATGGTACAACAAGCATGGTGTATGGTACAACCAGCCTGGTGTATGGTACAACCAGCCTGGTGTATGGTACAACCAGCATGGTGTATGGTACAACAAGCCTGGTGTATGGTACAACCAGCAACCAGCCTGGTGTATGGTACAACCAGCCTGGTGTATGGTACAACAATCATGGTGTATGGTACAACCAGCAACAAGCCTGGTGTATGGTACAACCAGCCTGGTGTATGGTACAACAAGCATGGTGTATGGTACAACAAGCATGGTGTATGGTACAACCAACCTGGTGTATGGTACAACCAGCAACAAGCCTGGTGTATGGTACAACCAGCCTGGTGTTGGTGTATGGTACAACCAGCATGGTGTATGGTACAACCAGCATGGTGTATGGTACAACCAGCCTGGTGTATGGTACAACAAGCATGGTGTATGGTACAACCAGCATGGTATATGGTACAACCAGCATGGTGTATGGTACAACCAGCATGGTGTATGGTACAACCAGCATGGTGTATGGTACAACCAGCTTGGTGTATGGTACAACCAGCATGGTGTATGGTACAACCAGCCTGGTGTACAAACAGAACCAGGATGAAGATATGAGCAATTAGACTTCATTGAGATGTTTTGGGTGAAATTTCATGAATATTATTGGTGGAGGAAGACCTCAGGTGCCCCTCCAAGCAGTATTGGTGGAGGAAGACCTCAGGTGCCCCTCCAAGCAGTATTGGTGGAGGGAGACCTCAGGTGCCCCTCCAAGCAGTATTGGTGGAGGAAGACCTCAGGTGCCCCTCCAAGCAGTATTGGTGGAGGAAGACCTCAGGTGCCCCTCCAAGCAGTATTGGTGGAGGAAGACCTCAGGTGCCCCTCCAAGCAGTATTGGTGGAGGAAGACCTCAGGTGCCACTCCAAGCAGTATTGGTGGAGGAAGACCTCAGGTGCCCCTCCAAGCAGTATTGGTGGAGGGAGACCTCAGGTGCCCCTCCAAGCAGTATTGGTGGAGGGAGTCCTCAGGTGCCACTCCAAGCAGTATTGGTGGAGGGAGACCTCAGGTGCCCCTCCAAGCAGTATTGGTGGAGGAAGACCTCAGGTGCCTTCAAACGATAGATTCAAACGAATGTTTATTCATAATTGGAGTAGACAATTTTGATATAAGATTAGTTCTGCAATGTACAGTATGTTGTGTACTTGGAGTATGTTGTGTACTTGGAGTGTGTTGTATACCTGGAGTATGTTATATACCTGGAGTATGTTGTGTACTTGGAGTATGTTGTGTACTTGCAGTATGTTGTGTACTTGGAGTGTGTTGTATACCTGGAGTATGTTGTGTACTTGGAGTATGTTGTGTACCTGGAGTATGTTGTGTACTTGGAGTATGTTGTGTACTTGGAGTGTGTTGTGTACCTGGAGTATGTTATATACCTGGAGTATGTTGTGTACTTGGAGTATGTTGTGTACTTGGAGTATGTTGTATACCTGGAGTATGTTGTGTACTTGGAGTGTGTTGTGTACCTGGAGTATGTTGTATACCTGGAGTGTGTTGTGTACCTGGAGTATGTTGTGTACTTGGAGTATGTTGTGTACTTGGAGTATGTTGTGTACTGGAGTATGTTGTGTACCTGGAGTATGTTGTGTACTTGGAGTATGTTGTGTACTTGGAGTGTGTTGTGTACCTGGAGTATGTTATATACCTGGAGTATGTTGTGTACTTGAAGTGTGTTGTGTACCTGAAGTATGTTGTGTACTTGGAGTACGTTGTGTATTTGCAGTATGTTGTGTACTTGGCGTATGTTGTATACCTGGAGTATGTTGTGTACTTGGAGTATGTTGTGTATGTGTTGTGTTGTGTACCTGGAGTGTGTTGTGTACCTGGAGTATGTTGTGTACCTGGAGTATGTTGTGTACTTGGAGTATGTTGTGTACTTGGAGTATGTTGTATACCTGGAGTATGTTGTGTACTTGGAGTGTGTTGTGTACCTGGAGTATGTTGTATACCTGGAATATGTTGTGTACTTGGAGTGTGTTGTGTACCTGGAGTATGTTGTATACCTGGAATATGTTGTGTACTTGGAGTGTGTTGTGTACCTGGAGTATGTGGTGTACCTGGAGTATGTTGTGTACCTGTTGTGTACCTGGAGTGTGTTGTGTACCTGGAGTATGTTGTGTACCTGGAGTATGTTGTGTAACTGGAGTATGTTGTGTACCTGGAGTATGTTGTGTACTTGGAGTATGTTGTATACTTGGAGTATGTTGTATACCTGGAGTATGTTGTGTACTTGAAGAGTGTTGTGTACCTGGAGTATGTTGTGTACCTGGAGTATGTTGTGTACTTGGAGTGTGTTGTGTACCTGGAGTATGTTGTATACCTGGAGTATGTTGTGTACTTGGAGTATGTTGTGTACTTGGAGTATGTTGTGTACTTGGAGTATGTTGTGTACTTGGAGTATGTTGTGTACTTGGAGTATGTTGTATACTTGGAGTATGTTGTGTACTTGGAGTATGTTGTGTACTTGGAGTATGTTGTATACTTGGAGTATGTTGTGTACTTGGAGTATGTTGTATACCTGGAGTGTGTTGTGCACCTGGAGTATGTTGTGTACTTGGAGTATGTTGTGTACTTGGAGTATGTTGTGTACTTGGAGTATGTTGTGTACTTGGCATATGTTGTATACCTGGAGTATGTTGTGTACTTGGAGTATGTTGTGTACCTGTTGTGTTGTGTACCTGGAGTGTGTTGTGTACCTGGAGTGTGTTGTGTACCTGGAGTATGTTGTGTACCTGGAGTATGTTGTGTACTTGGAGTATGTTGTATACTTGGAGTATGTTGTATAACTGGAGTATGTTGTGTACCTGGAGTATGTTGTGTACTTGGAGTATGTTGTGTACTTGGAGTGTGTTGTGTACCTGGAGTATGTTATATACCTGGAGTATGTTGTGTACTTGGAGTATGTTGTGTACCTGGAGTATGTTGTGTACTTGGAGTATGTTGTGTACTTGGAGTGTGTTTTGTACCTGGAGTATGTTGTGTACTTGGAGTATGTTGTGTACTTGGAGTATGTTGTATACCTGGAGTATGTTGTGTACTTGGAGTGTGTTGTGTACCTGGAGTATGTTGTATACCTGGAGTATGTTGTGTACTTGGAGTGTGTTGTGTACCTGGAGTATGTTGTATACTTGGAGTTTGTTGTGTACCTGGAGTATGTTGTGTACTTGGAGTATGTTGTGTACTTGGAGTGTGTTGTGTACCTGGAATATGTTATGTACTTGGAGTGTGTTGTGTACATGGAGTGTGTTGTGTACTTGGAGTATGTTGTATACCTGGAGTGTGTTGTGTACCTGGAGTATGTTGTATACCTGGAGTGTGTTGTGTACCTGGAGTATGTTGTGTACTTGGAGTATGTTGTGTACTTGGAGTATGTTGTGTACTTGGAGTGTGTTGTGTACCTGGAGTATGTTGTGTACTTGGAGTGTGTTGTGTACATGGAGTATGTTGTGTACTTGGAGTATGTTGTGTACATGGAGTATGTTGTATACTTGGAGTATGTTGTGTACCTGGAGTATGTTGTATACTTGGAGTATGTTGTATACCTGGAGTATGTTGTGTAATTGGCATATGTTGTTTACCTGGAGTATGTTGTGTACATGGAGTATGTTGTGTACTTGGAGTATGTTGTATACCTGGAGTGTGTTGTGTACCTGGTGTTGTGTACTGGAGTGTGTTGTGTACCTGGAGTGTGTTGTGTACCTGGAGTATGTTGTGTACCTGGAGTATGTTGTGTACTTGGAGTATGTTGTGTACTTGGAGTATGTTGTATACCTGGAGTATGTTGTGTACCTGGAGTATGTTGTGTACTTGGAGTATGTTGTGTACTTGGAGTGTGTTGTGTACCTGGAGTATGTTGTGTACCTGGAGTATGTTGTGTACTTGGAGTATGTTGTGTACCTGGAGTATGTTGTGTACTTGGAGTATGTTGTGTACTTGGAGTGTGTTGTGTACCTGGAGTATGTTGTGTACTTGGAGTATGTTGTGTACTTGGAGTATGTTGTGTACCTGGAGTATGTTGTGTACTTGGAGTGTGTTGTGTACCTGGAGTATGTTGTGTACCTGGAGTATGTTGTGTACTTGGAGTGTGTTGTGTACCTGGAGTATGTTGTATACTTGGAGTATGTTGTGTACCTGGAGTATGTTGTGTACTTGGAGTATGTTGTGTACTTGGAGTGTGTTGTGTACCTGGAGTATGTTGTGTACTTGGAGTATGTTGTGTACATGGAGTATGTTGTGTACTTGGAGTATGTTGTGTACCTGGAGTGTGTTGTGTACCTGGAGTATGTTGTGTACCTGGAGTGTGTTGTGTACCTGGAGTATGTTGTGTACTTGGAGTATGTTGTGTACTTGGAGTATGTTGTGTACCTGGAGTATGTTGTGTACTTGGAGTATGTTGTGTACTTGGAGTATGTTGTGTACCTGGAGTATGTTGTGTACTTGGAGTATGTTGTGTACATGGAGTATGTTGTATACTTGGAGTATGTTGTGTACCTGGAGTATGTTGTATACTTGGAGTATGTTGTATACCTGGAGTATGTTGTGTAATTGGCATATGTTGTTTACCTGGAGTATGTTGTGTACATGGAGTATGTTGTGTACTTGGAGTATGTTGTATACCTGGAGTGTGTTGTGTACCTGGAGTATGTTGTGTACTTGGAGTGTGTTGTGTACCTGGAGTATGTTGTGTACTTGGAGTATGTTGTGTACCTGGAGTATGTTGTATACCTGGAGTATGTTGTGTACCTGGAGTATGTTGTGTACCTGGAGTATGTTGTATACTTGGAGTATGTTGTGTACCTGGAGTATGTTGTGTACTTGAAGAGTGTTGTGTACCTGGAGTATGTTGTGTACCTGGAGTATGTTGTGTACCTGGAGTATGTTGTGTACCTGGATTATGTTGTGTACCTGGAGTGTGTTGTGTACCTGGAGTATGTTGTGTACCTGGAGTATGTTGTGTACTTGGAGTATGTTGTGTACTTGGAGTATGTTGTGTACCTGGAGTATGTTGTGTACTTGGAGTATGTTGTGTACTTGGAGTGTGTTGTGTACCTGGAGTATGTTGTGTACTTGGAGTATGTTCTGTACTTGAAGTGTGTTGTGTACCTGAAGTATGTTGTGTACTTGGAGTATGTTGTGTATTTGCAGTATGTTGTGTACTTGGCATATGTTGTATACCTGGAGTATGTTGTGTACTTGGAGTATGTTGTGTACCTGTTGTGTTGTGTACCTGGAGTGTGTTGTGTACCTGGAGTATGTTGTGTACCTGGAGTATGTTGTGTACTTGAAGTATGTTGTGTACTTGGAGTATGTTGTGTACCTGGAGTATGTTGTGTACCTGGAGTATGTTGTGTACTTGAAGAGTGTTGTGTACTTGGAGTATGTTGTGTACCTGGAGTATGTTGTGTACCTGGAGTATGTTGTGTACCTGGATTATGTTGTGTACATGGAGTATGTTGTGTACCTGGAGTATGTTGTGTACTTGGAGTGTGTTGTGTACCTGGAGTATGTTGTGTACCTGGAGTATGTTGTGTACCTGGAGTATGTTGTGTACTGTTGTGTTGTGTACCTGGAGTGTGTTGTGTACCTGGAGTATGTTGTGTACCTGGAGTATGTTGTGTACTTGGAGTATGTTGTGTACTTGAAGTATGTTGTATACCTGGAGTATGTTGTGTACCTGGAGTGTGTTGTGTACCTGGAGTGTGTTGTGTACCTGGAGTATGTTGTGTAATTGGCGTATGTTGTTTACCTGGAGTATGTTGTGTACATGGAGTGTGTTGTGTACTTGGAGTATGTTGTATACCTGGAGTGTGTTGTGTACCTGGAGTATGTTGTGTACCTGGAGTATGTTGTGTACTTGGAGTGTGTTGTGTACCTGGAGTATGTTGTATACTTGGAGTATGTTGTGTACCTGGAGTATGTTGTGTAATTGAAGAGTGTTGTGTACCTGGAGTATGTTGTGTACTTGGAGTGTGTTGTGTACCTGGAGTATGTTGTATACCTGGAGTATGTTGTGTAATTGGCGTATGTTGTTTACCTGGAGTATGTTGTGTACATGGAGTGTGTTGTGTACTTGGAGTATGTTGTATACCTGGAGTGTGTTGTGTACCTGGAGTATGTTGTGTACCTGGAGTATGTTGTGTACTTGGAGTATGTTGTGTACCTGGAGTATGTTGTGTACTTGGAGTATGTTGTGTACCTGGAGTATGTTGTGTACTTGGAGTATGTTGTGTACTTGGAGTGTGTTGTGTACCTGGAGTATGTTGTATACCTGGAGTATGTTGTGTACCTGGAGTATGTTGTGTACCTGGAGTATGTTGTATACTTGGAGTATGTTGTGTACCTGGAGTATGTTGTGTACTTGAAGAGTGTTGTGTACCTGGAGTATGTTGTGTACTTGGAGTATGTTGTGTACCTGGAGTATGTTGTGTACCTGTTGTGTTGTGTACCTGGAGTGTGTTGTGTACCTGGAGTATGTTGTGTACCTGGAGTATGTTGTGTACTTGGAGTATGTTGTGTACTTGGAGTATGTTGTGTACCTGGAGTATGTTGTGTACTTGGAGTATGTTGTGTACTTGGAGTGTGTTGTGTACCTGGAGTATGTTGTGTACTTGGAGTATGTTCTGTACTTGAAGTGTGTTGTGTACCTGAAGTATGTTGTGTACTTGGAGTATGTTGTGTATTTGCAGTATGTTGTGTACTTGGCATATGTTGTATACCTGGAGTATGTTGTGTACTTGGAGTATGTTCTGTACTTGAAGTGTGTTGTGTACCTGGAGTATGTTGTATACTTGGAGTATGTTGTGTACCTGGAGTATGTTGTGTAATTGAAGAGTGTTGTGTACCTGGAGTATGTTGTGTACTTGGAGTATGTTGTGTACTTGGAGTATGTTGTGTACTTGGAGTATGTTGTGTACTTGGAGTATGTTGTGTACCTGGAGTATGTTGTGTACTTGGAGTGTGTTGTGTACCTGGAGTGTGTTGTGTACCTGGAGTATGTTGTGTACCTGGAGTATGTTGTGTACTTGAAGAGTGTTGTGTACTTGGAGTATGTTGTGTACCTGGAGTATGTTGTGTACCTGGAGTATGTTGTGTACCTGGATTATGTTGTGTACATGGAGTATGTTGTGTACCTGGAGTATGTTGTGTACTTGGAGTGTGTTGTGTACCTGGAGTATGTTGTGTACCTGGAGTATGTTGTGTACCTGTTGTGTTGTGTACCTGGAGTGTGTTGTGTACCTGGAGTATGTTGTGTACCTGGAGTATGTTGTGTACTTGGAGTATGTTGTGTACTTGAAGTATGTTGTATACCTGGAGTATGTTGTGTACCTGGAGTGTGTTGTGTACCTGGAGTGTGTTGTGTACCTGGAGTATGTTGTGTAATTGGCGTATGTTGTTTACCTGGAGTATGTTGTGTACATGGAGTGTGTTGTGTACTTGGAGTATGTTGTATACCTGGAGTGTGTTGTGTACTTGAAGTATGTTGTGTACTTGGAGTATGTTGTATACCTGGAGTATGTTGTATACCTGGAGTATGTTGTGTACTTGGAGTGTGTTGTGTACCTGGAGTATGTTGTATACTTGGAGTATGTTGTGTACCTGGAGTATGTTGTGTAATTGAAGTGTGTTGTGTACCTGGAGTATGTTGTGTACTTGGAGTATGTTGTGTACCTGGAGTATGTTGTGTACTTGGAGTATGTTGTGTACTTGGAGTATGTTGTGTACCTGGAGTATGTTGTGTACTTGGAGTGTGTTGTGTACCTGGAGTGTGTTGTGTACCTGGAGTATGTTGTGTACCTGGAGTATGTTGTGTACTTGAAGAGTGTTGTGTACTTGGAGTATGTTGTGTACCTGGAGTATGTTGTGTACCTGGAGTATTTTGTGTACCTGGATTATGTTGTGTACATGGAGTATGTTGTGTACCTGGAGTATGTTGTGTACTTGGAGTGTGTTGTGTACCTGGAGTATGTTGTGTACCTGGAGTATGTTGTGTACCTGGAGTATGTTGTGTACCTGTTGTGTTGTGTACCTGGAGTGTGTTGTGTACCTGGAGTATGTTGTGTACCTGGAGTATGTTGTGTACTTGGAGTATGTTGTGTACTTGAAGTATGTTGTATACCTGGAGTATGTTGTGTACCTGGAGTGTGTTGTGTACCTGGAGTGTGTTGTGTACCTGGAGTATGTTGTGTAATTGGCGTATGTTGTTTACCTGGAGTATGTTGTGTACATGGAGTGTGTTGTGTACTTGGAGTATGTTGTATACCTGGAGTGTGTTGTGTACCTGGAGTATGTTGTGTACCTGGAGTATGTTGTGTACTTGGAGTGTGTTGTGTACCTGGAGTATGTTGTATACTTGGAGTATGTTGTGTACCTGGAGTATGTTGTGTAATTGAAGAGTGTTGTGTACCTGGAGTATGTTGTGTACTTGGAGTATGTTGTGTACTTGGAGTATGTTGTGTACTTGGAGTATGTTGTGTACTTGGAGTATGTTGTGTACCTGGAGTATGTTGTGTACTTGGAGTGTGTTGTGTACCTGGAGTGTGTTGTGTACCTGGAGTATGTTGTGTACCTGGAGTATGTTGTGTACTTGAAGAGTGTTGTGTACTTGGAGTATGTTGTGTACCTGGAGTATGTTGTGTAATTGGCGTATGTTGTGTACCTGGAGTATGTTGTGTACTTGGAGTATGTTGTGTACCTGGAGTGTGTTGTGTTCCTGGAGTGTGTTGTGTACCTGGAGTATGTTGTGTACTTGGAGTATGTTGTGTACTTGGAGTATGTTGTGTACCTGGAGTATGTTGTTTACCTGGAGTATGTTGTGTACATGGAGTATGTTGTGTACCTGGAGTATGTTGTGTACATGGAGTATGTTGTTTACCTGGAGTATGTTGTGTACCTGGAGTATGTTGTGTACTTGGAGTATGTTGTGTACATGTAGTATGTTGTATACCTGGAGATTTTGCTAGTCGTACATGGTCCAACTTGAGATGTGATTTGACGAGTTGCACTGCCTCATTCACTGATAAACTCTTGCAAAGTTTACCTTTACGTCCCATTCCATAGCCAAGCTTTGGAGCCTGAAAATAATACTCATGCATTAATGTATTCATTTGCTCTGACCATCGGTAAGTTTCATGTATTAATGTATTCATTTGCACTGACCACCGGTAAGTTTCAAGCATTAATGTATTCATTTGCTCTGACCATCGGTAAGTTTCATGTATTAATGTATTCATTTGCACTGACCATCGGTAAGTTTCATGTATTAATGTATTCATTTCCACTGACCACCGGTAAGTTTCAAGCATTAATGTATTCATTTGCTCTGACCATCGGTAAGTTTCAAGCATTAATGTATTCATTTGCACTGACCACCGGTAAGTTTCAAGCATTAATGTATTCATTTGCTCTGACCATCGGTAAGTTTCAATTGGAAAATGTTATGAATGACACAACTTCAGAATAAAGAAATCAAGTATTTGTTGAAAACGGGAACAGTTTTCCATATTAACTTCCACTACATGTACCATCAACTCTGTCTGGATGGAACGAGCACAGGAATGGCATAAAGTGGTCATTGTGGACAGTTGGTCTTTATTCAGAGGTTACAATGCAATGAAGTCTAAATAGCTGATCCAAATGCTGGACATTATAGAGATAGGAAGTATTAATTCATGGAGTACATGCAGGTTGGTTGTACACTTCCATAGTACCATACTGAGGAACTGAATAAACACTGATACAATGGATGCTGAGTTATGCTGGTTGGTTGTACACTTCCATAGTACCATACTGAGGAACTGAACAAACACTGATACAATGGATGCTGAGTTATGTGGGCTGGTTGTACACTTCCATAGTACCATACTGAGGAACTGAATAAACACTGATACAATGGATGCTGAGTTATGTGGGCTGGTTGTACACTTCCATAGTACCATACTGAGGAACTGAACAAACACTGATACAATGGATGCTGAGTTATGTGGGCTGGTTGTACACTTCCATAGTACCATACTGAGGAACTGAACAAACACTGATACAATGGATGCTGAGTTATGTGGGCTGGTTGTACACTTCCATAGTACCATACTGAGGAACTGAACAAACACTGATACAATGGATGCTGAGTTATGTGGGCTGGTTGTACACTTCCATAGTACCATACTGAGGAACTGAATAAACACTGATACAATGGATGCTGTGTTATGTGGGCTGGTTGTATACTTCCATAGTACCATACTGAGGAACTGAATAAACACTGATACAATGGATGCTGTGTTATGTGGGCTGGTTGTATACTTCCATAGTACCATACTGAGGAACTGAATAAACACTGATACAATGGATGCTGAGTTATGTGGGCTGTGACAATTATTATTGAATATAGTACATGTACAATCAAACATGTGTTAGTGGTCACCTCCATTGTATATAGTACATGTACAATCAAACATGTGTTAGTGGTCACCTCCATTGAATATAGTACATGTACAATCAAACATGTGTTAGTGGTCACCTCCATTGTATATAGTACATGTACAATCAAACATGTGTTAGTGGTCACCTCCATTAAGCAGCCAACCTGTCTTAAACAACCAGTTTCCAGATTCCCAATATGTTGTTTGACCTCTATTAAGCAGCCACCTGTGCTAAGCAGCACATTTCTGTGATTCCCTTGACTGGCTGCTTAAGACAGGTTTGACTGTAATCTGTTTTTAAATTTGACGATGTGTACACTTGGATAAGAGCCTATTTTAGTATTTATTAAACTTCGAAATAACTTACAGTATGAAATATTATGGCCTTTCCTGATAAAACTAGCATTTTAAATGATAATATATTTACTGAAGGTTTGTGAGGCTATCTGCTAGCTTTGTGAAGCTATGTGAGGATATATACAGCTTTGTGAGGCTATCTACAGGATATCTGCAGCTTTGTGAGGCTATATACAGGATATCTGCAGCTTTGTGAGGCTATATACAGGATATCTGCAGCTTTGTGAGGCTATATACAGGCTATCTACAGGATATCTGCAGTTTTTTAGGATAGTGAGGATATATACAGGCTTTGTGAGGATATCTACAGGCTTTGTGAGGATATATACAGGCTATATGCAGGCTATGTGAGGCTATGTGAGGATATATACAGGTTACGTGAGGATATCTACAGGCTTTGTGAGGCTATGTGAGGATATATACAGGCTATATGCAGGCTATGTGAGGATCTCTACAGGCTATGTGAGACTATATACAGGCTATGTGAGGATATATACAGGCTATGTGAGACTATATACAGGCTATGTGAGGATATATACAGGCTATGTGAGGATATATACAGGCTATGTGAGGATACATACAGGTTATGTGAAGTAATCTGCAGGCTAGGTGAGGATATCTACAGGCTATGTGAGGCTATATACAGGCTATGTGAGGTTATATACAGGCTATATGCAGGCTATGTGAGGCTATGTGAGGTTATATACAGGTTATGTGAGGATATCTACAGGCTTTGTGAGGCTATGTGAGGATATATACAGGCTATATGCAGGCTATGTGAGGATATCTACAGGCTATGTGAGGATATATACAGGCTATTTGAGGATATATACAGGCTATGTGAGGATATATACAGGCTATCTACAGGCTATGTGAGGATATATACAGGTTATGTGAGGATATCTACAGGCTATGTGAGGATATATACAGGCTATGTGAGGATATATACAGGCTTTGTGAGGATATATACAGGCTATGTGAGGATATATACAGGATATATACAGGATATATACAGGCTATGTGAGGATATATACAGGTTATGTGAGGATATATACAGGCTATGTGAGGATATATACAGGCTATGTGAGGATATCTACAGGCTATGTGAGGCTATATACAGGCTTTGTGAGGCTATGTGAGGATATATACAGGCTTTGTGAGGATATGTGAGGATATATACAGGCTTTGTGAGGATATATAAGGCTATGTGAGGATATGTGAGGATATATATAGGCTTTGTGAGGATATGTGAGGATATATACAGGCTTTGTGAGGATATGTGAGGATATATACAGACTTTGTGAGGATATATAAGGCTATGTGAGGATATATACAGGCTATGTGAGGATATATACAGGTTATGTGAGGATATCTACAGGCTATGTGAGGATATATACAGGATACGTGAGGATATATACAGGCTATGTGAGGATATATACAGGCTATGTGCAGTAGTCTATAGTGTCCTGTTTGCAAGGTCTCGTGTTCCGAGAATCTCCCAATGAGTGGTCAGGATTGTGACAATAATTATTAATATTAGTCATTCTTTAGACACATACTTTTGGATTTTTGGATTTGGGTTAAATTTAATTTGAGGAAGCACCAACCATTGCTAGTTCATTGATCTGTATGTTATTCACGGAAGTTATTTTGTCCTGTACGACGGCCATTACTCTCTGTAAGCTGGATTTGGTACAGTTGATGTTCATATTCTTTCTACCATCAGATCTGTGAACAAATGAATATGGAAAGAAGTTGCTGTCATGTATATAGTCAGTTGAATATATTACTCGACCCCCTACTCTACCCGGCCCCCTACTCTACCCGACCCCCTACTCCCAACCCCCCACTACCGACCCCCTACTCTACCCGACCCCTTACTCTACCCGACCCCCTACTACCGACTATTTCCCTAGTCCTCCAGCATCTCGGCCAGCAGGGATAAAACACTACACAGGCTAATAACTGATAAACGGTTTAATTTTAGTAATCTTGACTATGTCATGCGTGATGTTATGCAAGGGGGGCAACCCAGTAACGAACCCAATCGTACGCCGTACCGTACCGTACAAGTACAGAGTGGCGTGACCTCCTTTCTCCTTCCTTTAGAGTTAATGTTTATTACAAAACAACTTAGGTCTATTATGTATGATCACTAATGTTACTTATCATTTATAAAATGAAAATGAACAAATACAATATGCATATTTGTATATGATACTTGAACCGGTAAGCACTATGATGTATATTACTATACATTTTAACACTTGGAATTAGACTATGTGCACTATTTTTCTAAATTATATTAAGATCACGTAAGGGTTTATTATGCCCTTGAACACTTGTGATCATGTCATTATGCTACCTTGTATATAATATGACAATTATATTATGATCACGTAAGGGGTTATTATGCCCTTGAACACTTGTGATCATGTGTTTAACTTCCTTGTTAATTAAATTACCAGTCATGACATAATTCACATAAAGATGATGTACATTCGACACTGTTGTCTCACAGTAATTAACAAATCATAAAACATAGTCGTCCAAGTATTTTGGTTTCTTGGGAACACGGCGCGGTCGTGTATGTTCAATTTGTTCGGCGTTAGTATCTGCGATAGTATTGTCGAGATATTCAGCTGGTAACGGAGGTTCTGTAGTTGGATATCCAAATAGAATAGGTACTTCAACTGGTTCTATGTTCTGACCAGCTGGTAATGTAAGTGTATCAGGTATTTCTACAAGAGGAGGTGGTGGGTTAAGCACTTCAGGTGTGTCCTCCTCTTCATCACTGTCGACATTGACAAAGTTTTGACACATAGTCGATGTGGTGATTTCACTAGAGACACGGTAGCATTCAGACAGTTTAACTTTGTAAGATGTAGCGCGAAGCTGATTTCCGGAGAACTTCTTAACGTGACACCACTCGCCGTCCACTGAAACGACTAAGTACCGACTCCGAGCGTGTGTTTTGTCCCTATCTGAGTACAAGTACACTAAGTCACCAATTTCAATCTTTGAACTCTGTGGAGGTCTACCGCCCTTGTGTTTAGCTTTTTCACTGAAGTTGTGATTTTCACTGCGCTGAATGTTTTGTTTGATTATGATGTCTCTATCAGACACTGGTAACTGGTCGTGATTGACCTGGCTTCTTTGCGTCCATAATTCACGAGATGACAGTCCTGTATGTCGGATACGCGAGTTTAACCTTGCGACTGCTATTGCGAGACGTAACACGGATACCGGGCCGCCTCCTGGCTCTTGACGTAACAGTTCATTTTCGAGTTCACCTATGGCTCTCTCTGCAACTGGGTTTTTATTAATGTTCTTTATCCGGCCAATTTCAATAGTGATATGGAGTTGCTTTAAGATATCGTCATCTTTCAGAGCTACGAAACCTGGAGCTGGATCCACTCGGATAACAGCATTCGGACTATCGATTGGATGCAATTCTATGGCAAGACACGCTAAGGCATTACGTAATGTATCATGTCTCTCATTTTCAATCAAGCACGCAACTGTATATGACGTAACAGTTTCTCTGAGCAGAAGTATGAGTTGACGATTACGCTTCATGACATCTGCTGCGAATGAAATGCCCACCACTTCAGGTGGATACTCTGAAGATTGTTGAACCAAACTGTCTGGGAATGAGTGTAGCGACGCGCAAACATGGCATGAGTCACAGACACGATCGATTGTCTTGGTCATATCTAATGCGTAAAAGTTGCGTTTCATGACAAGTCGCATTTGGTGTTTTGATGGGTGGTCAAGCTTTAAATGGAGAGCAGTGACTAGACCATCTAGCACTGACCTTGGAACCACAATTAGATCGGATGGTGGTAATAGGGGGTCACTGCGGTGAACTACGAGTAATCCATCTTTAGCTATGGATGTTGTGTTGAGATAGCGTTTCACATCTTTAGCGTTGGTGACTTTCTTAGATGGACGCGTGCCTTGTTTCAGGTGAGCATGTGTGCGGCGGAGGTCTGGACAGTCCGACTGGATGTCGAGCCATGCAGACCGGTTGGAGAAAGGTAAGCGGGTCATATTGTTTATAATGTCTTGAACATGTACGGTTCTCACAACAGAATCTTCTGTTCGATTAATAAAGACACATATCTGACAACGTACTTCCTCACAATCTGGAGCATTTCTACTGGCAAAGTCAGAAGGTACGTTTGCTGACCCAGCGAGGTGTCGAACACTAACCTGATATCTACTAACGGTTGACAGGAACGATGTAACACGTGGACTGGCAGAGAATTCTCCTCTGCATAACTTTTCAATTGACTGAACTCATGGCTGGCTATCTGTCAGTATGCAAGCATTGTGGTTTGACTGAATAATATACGGACTGAAATATTTTACGGCAGCGGCAATGCACAGCGCCTCGATCTCGCACGGTAACCACGTTACTTGATGTTTTCTTAATTTGGCGCTGAAGAAACCTGCTAACTTGAGTTTATCGCTGCGTGTTACATACAATGTAGCACCAATGCCTCTCCTAGTAACGGACCCATCCGTGACTATCCATAGAGTCGAGGCAATGTGATTGTTTTATGAGAAGTAAGAGACTTTTGCGCGTTATAGAAGTCCTGGTACATTGACTCAGTCCAAACTAACTTTTCCTTGGATTCACGTCCGGCGATGGTGTTGTCTAAGCCAGACAGAAGTTGAGAGCATTTGGGTAACACACGCCCAAGAACTTTGTAAGCCCCAATAAATTATCTCAGCCCACGAACATTTTCTGGTGGGGAGCATGTAGACAATACAGCGATACGATGGGGACTTGCTGACAAAGTGCCCTGTGACCATATCCATCCCAATATCATCGTGGAACGGGGACAAACTATGGTTTTAGATGGAGACAATTGTAGGCTGCATTTTTGTAAGACTTGTAGGACACGTTCAAAATTAACTGTCAGCTCTTCAGGTGTGTTTCCGCCAATATACAGATCATCAGCTAGTTTTGCGACGAAGCCCTCTTCTATACAGTCACCGAGTACACGGCACATTAGTTCTTCTAGTGCTGTCTCCGATCCTGGCATTCCCATAGCGCATTTTGTGTATACTCGAACACCACGGAATGGTGTGGCAACACCACAGTACTTCATAGAGGACTTGGATAATGGTATTTGGTAGAAAGCGCTTGTTAGGTCTGTTACTATGATATACTTCCAATGAGCTAATGTACGTAATGTGGAATCTACGTCCGGCATGAGCGATGGTTGTGGTTTACTGTAGCGTCCTACATCGGCAAAGGCAGTGACCAGGCGATAGCCACCACTGGGCTTGTTTATAAGAAATGACGGATTCAAGTACTCGGCTGTGACACCAATGTCTTCTGGGCGACTGAACACTCCCTGTTTTTCGAGTTCATCAAATTTATGTTGTAGCTCGACTAATTTGTTTTGTGCATACTGTGGTATTCTGCCTTTACGCTGCGGTGGTTGAACTGGGCCCATATTTACACTAGCCTCGAAAGGACCTACTGCACCATTATATCCTTTAATGTTTGTGTCAAATACATCGTCAAACTGTGCTAGTATACTCTGAAATTTAGCCTTGTCTTTATGAGATAATATGTTATCTGGGTCAACCTTAACACTATCTGAAAACTTGTCAGAAGCTGTTTTTGTACCATTTGCACTTTTATTGGGAAGACTCTGATCGGGTGTACCACTTGGTTCGGTCGTAAGATGAACTTGACAGAAATGCTCATGTTTTCGCAGCGACTGTGGATCCTGTGAATTATTGACAATACGCACTTTACCGGCGACTGCCTCTACCACGTTCGGTTGTGGCCATTCAGCTGACTTTTTACCCGAGTCAGAACGAGTTTCAAGAGCAAGCGTGGCATCAGGGTCGAGGTCAGAAGGTATACTAACTTCGATGAAATTACCAGGCCAGACTACTGTAGATGGACCATCTGATCGAAGAACAAAAGCCTGCGCGCGACGTACACGATTATCACGAGTATCGTGTATTTTCTGTCCATAATGAACACAATCGGAACCCGCGATGAGTATATGTTGCTTTGCCGGTCTAACTGCAATGTCATTGCTTGACATGAATGGTATACTTGCAAGAATATCGACATCCAAATCATTCACGACTAGTGCTTCTAGCTCAAACTCATGATTGTCTCTAGATAGTGTTAATTGAGTTTCACCAACAATAGCTAGTGGAGTGATACCATCGGCCTGGAGAGCATTTTGATTACTTTTCTTTATTACGGCTCCGATACTTGTCGCAACAGAGGATTTGATCATTGATATTTCTGCACCAGTGTCCAATGTAACTTTTACAGTGTGATGGTTATGAAACAATCTGAGTTTGGGCGACTGCTTAGTACTGACGCGCCTGGAAGACGGGGTTACACGAAGATTGTGCGAATGTGTGAGCACTTCGTCATCACAGCTTTGGTCTTGGTCTACAAAGTAAGTAGTGTCTTCTTCTAAGCTGGTAGCTTGCCGGGCTTTACTAAGGTATTTTCTATCATCCTCCGGAAGATACTTGCACTTGCTGAGGTAGTGATCAAACTTTAATCGACCAGCTTGCTTACATAGTGGACATGACCACTTTGGAGTGTACTTCTTAGATACAGGATTAGACCGCATGTTAAAGGTACGTAGCACCTTTGCCTCGACAGAGGAGTGGATCTCCTCCAATAGACTGTCAAGAGCTTGTGATATTTCAGGTTTAAGGGATGACAACGTGTGAGACCTTAACTGTGTACCGTAGCGTTGTTTCACCAAGCTTGGTAGATCTGGGTGTACCAATCGCAGCCATGTCAAGACGATGAAGTTTTCCAGACTAGGTGACAGTTCCTCATCATCCGTGGGATCTTCCCCATGGTGGCTGATGTTACCGTCTGATTTGAGTAAGTTATCTTCCACGAAGCTGTTTAATCTCTGATACAGGTCCTCCGGACGTTCACCAATCTCTAAATGGATGTTATTAAAGTCTAAGAAATGCGCGCCCGTAGACTGGAATCCAAAGTGTAATCTGATTGATTGCCAAATATTGTTTATAGAAGTAGAGTTTTTCACTATAGTGTTTCTTGACACGATGGGACAATAATTAGCGATTTGTCCCAACATTAAATCTAAGTGGGCTACTTTCTGGGCAGCAGTACGTCGTCTTGCTTCTGGGACGTCCTCTCCATCATTTGCGAAACCTCTCAAAGGAGCTGCATTTGTTTTCTTTTGCCATGCGAACCCGTCTACTAGGAATGCAGCAAAATTCGGGTCTAATGACAAAATATAGTGCAGATTTTGCCTCCAAGCCTCGAACGATGTTATTGTCTCTTGTTTGTTTAGTGACCATTGCTTCGGTGCACGCACAGTAGCCATATTCAATAGGAACTAAATTTACTGTCCGAATATTTTACCTTCCGACTATAGTGCAAGTCGTAGTCTGTGCCGTGGAATACGGTGAAGTGATATCGAAGCTTAATTTTGGCTTTACCGTTCAGGAGACGTGAACTTTGGTATACTCGCTGCCACCACGCCAGCAGGGATAAAACACTACACAGGCTAATAACTGATAAACGGTTTAATTTTAGTAATCTTGACTATGTCATGCGTGATGTTATGCAAGGGGGGCAACCCAGTAACGAACCCAATCGTACGCCGTACCGTACCGTACAAGTACAGAGTGGCGCGGGGCATTCCAGGAACCATTACCCTCGATGCTGTGGACGATCCGATGAACTATTTCCCTAGTCCTCCAGCATCTCGGGGCAATAGTTTTGACTGTTCCCCGAATAGCAATGAAGCAGTTGTATAATATTTAATTGTTGACAATTTATTACAACTGGTACAAAGTCTGGAAGTGGTGATAGCGCAGTGGTAGCGTGTTCGTTTCAGGTATGAAATGTCCGGAGATTGCACCCAGCTGTAGCCGTTACTATTGTGCCCTTAGGCAAGGCATTTAAATTCCACATTGCCTCTTCTCTCTCCCTCTTCTCTCTCCCTCATGGTGATGGATTCCATCAGGAATGAGGTCTCTTCTCTCTCCCTCGTCTCTCTCCCTCGTCTCTCTCCCTCATGGTGATGGATTCTATCAGGAATGAAGTCTCTTCTCTCTCCCTCATGGTGATGGATTCCATCAGGAATTAAGTCTCTTCTCTCTCCCTCTTCTCTCTCCCTCGTGGTGATGGATTCCATCAGGAATGAGGTCTCTTCTCTCTCCCTCTTCTCTCTACCTCGTCTCTCCCTCATGGTGATGGGTTCCATCAGGAATGAGTTCTCTTCTCTCTCCCTCTTCTCTCTCCCTCATGGTGATGGATTCCATTAGGAATGAAGTCTCATGAGAATTTAACATTGTAAGAACTTGTTTCGGAATCAAGCTAAAATAAATTTGTATAAACTAAACAAAATATTATACATGTTGCTAACTATTTTACACACAGGTAATATTACAGTATTGTTTATATGAACCTACATTCTAACAATGAAAATAAACTATTTTATGATTGTCCAACAAGTTTTAACAACTTATATTAATCACTCTCATTGGCACTCTCATTGGCATGCATGAAAATGTATATGTGGTCCTTCGTGTAGGAGGAAACTGGAGAACACCAACCTGTCTGATCTGGTAACACCATACACCTCACATACTGAGGATCAAATCTGTGTCCGATCTGGTGACACCATACATCTCACATACTGAGGATCAAATCCATGTCTGATCTGGTGACACCATACACCTCACATACTGAGGATCAAATCCATGTCCGATCTGGTGACATCATACATCTCACATACTGAGGATCAAATCCATGTCTGATCTGGTGACGCCATACACCTCACATACTGAGGATCTAATCCATGTCCAATCTGGTGACACCATACATCTCACATACTGAGGATCTAATTCATGTCCGATCTGGTGACACCATACACCTCACATACTGAGGATCTAATCCATGTCTGATCTGGTGACACCATACATCTCACATACTGAGGATCTAATCCATGTCCGATCTGGTGACACCATACACCTCACATACTGAGGATCTAATCCATGTCCGGTCTGGTGACACCATACACCTCACATACTGAGGATCTAATCCATGTCCGGTCTGGTGACACCATACATCTCACATACTGAGGATCGAATCTGTGTCCGATCTGGTGACACCATACACCTCACATACTGAGGATCTAATCCATGTCCGGTCTGGTGACACCATACACCTCACATACTGAGGATCTAATCCATGTCCGGTCTGGTGACACCATACATCTCACATACTGAGGATCGAATCTGTGTCCGATCTGGTGACACCATACACCTCACATACTGAGGATCTAATCCATGTCCGGTCTGGTGACACCATACATCTCACATACTGAGGATCAAATCCATGTCTGATCTGGTGACACCATACACCTCACATACTGAGGATCAAATCCATGTCCAATCTGGTGATACCATACACCTCACATACTGAGGATCTAATCCATGTCCGGTCTGGTGACACCATACATCTCACATACTGAGGATCGAATCTGTGTCCGATCTGGTGACACCATACACCTCACATACTGAGGATCTAATCCATGTCCGGTCTGGTGACACCATACATCTCACATACTGAGGATCGAATCTGTGTCCGATCTGGTGACACCATACACCTCACATACTGAGGATCTAATCCATGTCCGGTCTGGTGACACCATACATCTCACATACTGAGAACTTATAAATAAAAGTTGCTAAAGGTTTCTTCACAATCGTAGAATAAATAAAGTCTTATAATGGACCATTACCTTTGCCTACATTCAACGACTTTGACCTGTTGTTCGGCCTTTAATGCCTCCGTCAGTGTGGGTGCGAGTTCCGAGACGACATCAAACGCCACCTGGTGTGTGTGACAGGTGATATAATCCTCATGCTGTTCTACCGGCTTAACATCCTTACAATCTGAGAAACACCAAACAAATTTCATCCAGCCACACTATCTGGCTACAGATGGACTAGTATATAGATATCCAAGTAGGAACCTACAGGTGGCCTAGTATATAGATATCCAAGTAGGAACCTACAGGTGGCCTAGTATATAGATATCCAAGTAGGAACCTACAGGTGGCCTAGTATATAGATATCCAAGTAGGAACCTACAGGTGGCCTAGTATATAGGTATCCAAGTAGGAACCTACAGGTGGCCTAGTATATAGATATCCAAGTAGGAACCTACAGGTGGCCTAGTATATAGATATCCAAGTAGGAACCTACAGGTGGCCTAGTATATAGATATCCAAGTAGGATCCTACAGGTGGCCTAGTATATAGGTATCCAAGTAGGAACCTACAGGTGGCCTAGTATATAGATATCCAAGTAGGAACCTACAGGTGGCCTAGTATATAGATATCCAAGTAGGAACCTACAGGTGGCCTAGTATATAGATATCCATGTAGAAACCTACAGGTGGCCTAGTATATAGATATCCATGTAGGAACCTACAGGTGGCCTAGTATATAGATATCCAAGTAGGAACCTACAGGTGGCCTAGTATATAGATATCCAAGTAGGAACCTACATATGGACTAGTATATAGATATCCAAGTAGGAACCTACAGGTGGCCTAGTATATAGGTATCCATGTAGGATCCTACAGATGACCTAGCATATATATCCATGTAGGATCCTACAGATGACCTAGTATATATATCCATGTAGGATCCTACAGATGACCTAGTATATAGATATTCAGGTAGGAACCTACATGTGGCCTAGTATATAGATATTCAGGTAGGAACCTACAGGTGGCCTAGTATATAGATATCCAAGTAGGAACCTACAGGTGGCCTAGTATATAGATATCCAAGTAGGAACCTACAGATGGACTAGTATATAGATATCCAAGTAGGAACCTACAGGTGGCCTAGTATATATATCCAAGTAGGAACCTACAGGTGGCCTAGTATATATATCCATGTAGGATCCTACAGGTGGCCTAGTATATAGATATCCAAGTAGAAACCTACAGGTGGCCTAGTATATATATATCCAAGTAGGAACCTACAGGTGGCCTAGTATATATATATCCAAGTAGGAACCTACAGGTGGCCTAGTATATATATCCATGTAGGATCCTACAGGTGGCCTAGTATATAGATATCCAAGTAGGAACCTACAGGTGGCCTAGTATATAGATATCCATGTAGGAACCTACAGATGGCCTAGTATATAGATATTCAGGTAGGAACCTACAGGTGGCCTAGTATATATATATCCATGTAGGATCCTACAGGTGGCCTAGTATATATATATCCAAGTAGGATCCTACAGATGACCTAGCATATATATCCATGTAGGATCCTACAGATGACCTAGTATATATATCCATGTAGGATCCTACAGATGACCTAGTATATAGATATTCAGGTAGGAACCTACAGGTGGCCTAGTATATATATCCATGCAGGAACCTACAGGTGGCCTAGTATATAGAGCCATGTAGGAACCTACAGATGGCCTAGTATATATATCGATGTAGGATCCTACAGGTGGCCTAGTATATATATCCATGTAGGATCCTACAGGTGGCCTAGTATATATATCCATGTAGGATCCTACAGGTGGCCTAGTATATATATCCATGTAGGATCCTACAGATGACCTAGTATATAGATATTCAGGTAGGATCCTACAGGTGGCCTAGTATATATATATCCATGTAGGATCCTACAGGTGGCCTAGTATATATATATCCATGTAGGATCCTACAGGTGGCCTAGTATATATATCCATGTAGGATCCTACAGGTGGTCTAGTATATATATCCATGTAGGAACCTACAGGTGGCCTAGTATATATATCCATGTAGGAACCTACAGATGGCCTAGTATATATATCCATGTAAGATCCTACAGGTGGCCTAGTATATATATACATGTAGGATCCTACAGGTGGCCTAGTATATATATCCATGTAGGATCCTACAGGTGGCCTAGTATATATATATACATGTAGGATCCTACAGGTGGCCTAGTATATATATCCATGTAGGATCCTACAGGTGGCCTAGTATATATATATACATGTAGGATCCTACAGGTGGCCTAGTAATATATCCATGTAGGATCCTACAGGTGGCCTAGTATATTATCCATGTAGGATCCTACAGGTGTCTAGTATATATCCATGTAGGATCCTACAGGTGGCCTACTATATAGAGCATGTAGGATCTACAGGTGGCCTAGTATATATATCCATGTAGGAACCTACAGATGGCCTAGTATATATATCCATGTAAGATCCTACAGGTGACCTAGTATATATATACATGTAGGATCCTACAGGTGGCCTAGTATATATATCCATGTAGGATCCTACAGGTGGCCTAGTATATATATATACATGTAGGATCCTACAGGTGGCCTAGTATATATATCCATGTAGGATCCTACAGGTGGCCTAGTATATATATCCATGTAGGATCCTACAGGTGGCCTAGTATATATATCCATGTAGGATCCTACAGGTGGCCTAGTATATATATCCATGCAAGATCCTAAGGTGCCTAGTATATATATCCATGTAGGATCCTACAGGTGGCCTAGTATATATATCCATGTAGGATCCTACAGGGGCCTAGTATATATACAAACCACACTAGTATATATATCCATGTAGGATCCTACAGGTGGCCTAGTATATATATCCATGCAGGATCCTACAGGTGTCCTAGTATATATATCCATGTAGGATCCTACAGGTGGCCTAGTATATATATCCATGTAGGATCCTACAGGTGTCCTAGTATATATATCCATGTAGGATCCTACAGGTGGCCTACTATATAGAGCCATGTAGGATCCTACAGGTGGCCTAGTATATATATCCATGTAGGATCCTACAGGCGGCCTAGTATATATATATCCATGTAGGATCCTACATGTGGCCTAGTATATATATCCATGTAGGATTCTACAGGTGGCCTAGTATATATATCCATGTAGGATCCTACAGGTGTCCTAGTATATATATCCATGTAGGATCCTACATGTGTCCTAGTATATATATCCATGTAGGATCCTACAGGTGGCCTAGTATATATATCCATGTAGGATCCTACAGGTGTCCTAGTATATATATCCATGTAGGATACTACAGATGGCCTAGTATATATATCCATGTAGGATCCTACAGATGGCCTAGTATATATATATATATATATCCATGTAGGATCCTACAGGTGGCCTAGTATATATATCCTGTCAGCCCAGGAGTTCATGTTTATGTGACATATAGGCCTGTCAGGCCAGGAGTTCATGTTTATGTGAATTATAGGCCTGTCAGGCCAGGAGTTCATGTTTATGTGACATATAGGCCTGTCAGCCCAGGAGTTCATGTTTATGTGACATATAGGCCTGTCAGGCCAGGAGATCATGTTTATGTGACATATAGGCCTGTCAGGCCAGGAGATCATGTTTATGTGACATATAGGCCTGTCAGGCCAGGTGATCATGTGTATGTGAATTATAGGCCTGTCAGGCCAGGTGATCAAGTTTATGTGACATATAGGCCTGTCAGGCCAGGTGATCATGTTTATGTGACATATAGGCCTGTCAGACCAGGTGATCATGTATATTTGACATATAGGCCTGTCAGCCCAGGAGGTCATGTTTATGTGACATATAGGCCTGTCAGACCAGGAGATCATGTTTATGTGACATATAGGCCTGTCAGACCAGGAGATCATGTTTATGTGACATATAGGCCTGTCAGACCAGGTGATCATGTATATTTGACATATAGGCCTGTCAGCACAGGATATCATGTTTATGTGACATATAGGCCTGTCAGGCCAGGAGATCATGTTTATGTGACATATAGGCCTGTCAGGCCAGGAGATCATGTTTATGTGACATATAGGCCTGTCAGACCAGGAGATCATGTTTATGTGACATATAGGCCTGTCAGGCCAGGATATCATGTTTATGTGACATATAGGCCTGTCAGCCCAAGAGATCATGTGTATGTGACATATAGGCCTGTCAGGCCAGGTGATCATGTTTATGTGACATATAGGCCTGTCAGACCAGGAGATCATGTTTATGTGACATATAGGCCTGTCAGGCCAGGTGATCATGTTTATTTGACATATAGGCCTGTCAGGCCAGGAGATCATGTTTATGTGACATATAGGCCTGTCAGGCCAGGATATCATGTTTATGTGACATATATGCCTGTCAGGGCAGGTGATCATGTTTATGTGACATATAGGCCTGTCAGGCCAGGAGATCATGTTTATGTGAAATATAGGCCTGTCAGGCCAGGAGATCATGTTTATGTGACATATATGCCTGTCAGGCCAGGAGATCATGTTTATGTGACATATATGCCTGTCTGGGCAGGTGATCATGTTTATGTGACATATAGGCCTGTCAGGCCAGGTGATCATGTTTATGTGACATATAGGCCTGTCAGGCCAGGAGATCATGTTTATGTGACATATAGGCCTGTCAGGCCAGGAGATCATGTTTATGTGACATATAGGCCTGTCAGGCCAGGAGATCATGTTTATGTGACATAT
>CM026402.1:55341896-55364073 GCA_014843695.1 Archivesica marissinica
TATTGTACAACAGCATGGTGTCTGGACAACATCATGTGTATGGTACAACCAGCCTGTTGTATGGTAACACAAGCATGGTGTAGGTACAACAAGCTGTTGTATGGTACACAAGCCTGGTGTATGGTAAACCAGCCTGGTGTATGTGACAACCAGCAACAAGCCTGGTGGTAGTACACCCGCACAAGCCTTGCTGTATTGTACAACCACACCAGCCTGGGTATTGTACCCCCAGCATACAGCCGGGTTATGGTACACCCACAACACGCTGGTATAATGGTACACCGCAACCAGCCTGGTGTATGGTACAACCAGCAACAAGCATGGTGTATGGTACAACCAGCCAACAACAAGCCTGGTGTATGGTAAAACAAGCCTGGTGTATGGTACAACCAGCAACAAGCCTGGTGTATGGTACAACCAGCAACAAGCCTGGTGTATGGTACAACCAGCAACAAGCCTGGTGTATGGTACAACCAGCAACAAGCCTGGTGTATGGTACAACCAGCAACAAGCCTGGTGTATGGTACAACCAGCAACAAGCCTGGTGTATGGTACAACCAGCAACACCTGGTGTATGGTACACACAACAAGCCGTGTATGGACAACCAGCCTGGTGTATGGTACAACCAGCAACAAGCTTGGTGTATGGTACAAACAGCAACAGCCTGGTGTATGGTACAACCAGCCTGGTGTATGGTACAACAAGCAACAAGCCTGGTGTATGGTACAACCAGCACAAGCCTGGTGTATGGTACAACAGCCTGGTGTATGGTACAAGCATGGTGTATGGTACAACCAGCCTTGTATGGTACAACAAGCATGGTGTATGGTACAACAAGCATGGTGTATGGTACAACCAGCAACAAGCATGGTGTATGGTACAACCAGCCTGGTGTATGGTACAACAAGCATGGTGTATGGTACAACCAGCCTGGTGTATGGTACAACCAGCCTGGTGTATGGTACAACCAGCCTGGTGTATGGTACAACAAGCATGGTGTATGGTACAACAAGCCTGGTGTATGGTACAACCAGCCTGGTGTATGGTACAACAAGCATGGTGTATGGTACAACAAGCATGGTGTATGGTACAACCAGCCTGGTGTATGGTACAACCAGCCTGGTGTATGGTACAACCAGCAACAAGCCTGGTGTATGGTACAACCAGCAACAAGCCTGGTGTATGGTACAACCAGCAACAAGCCTGGTGTATGGTACAACCAGCAACAAGCCTGGTGTATGGTACAACCAGCAACAAGCCTGGTGTATGGTACAACCAGCAACAAGCCTGGTGTATGGTACAACCAGCCTGGTGTATGGTACAACCAGCCTGGTGTATGGTATGTATGGTACAACCAGCAACCAGCATGGTGTATGGTACAACCAGCAACCAGCCTGGTGTATGGTACAACCAGCAACAAGCCTGGTGTATGGTACAACCAGCAACAAGCCTGGTGTATGGTACAACCAGCATGGTGTATGGTACAACAAGCATGGTGTATGGTATAACAAGCAACAAGCCTGGTGTATGGTACAACCAGCCTGGTGTATGGTACAACAAGCATGGTGTATGGTACAACCAGCAACAAGCCTGGTGTATGGTACAACAAGCATGGTGTATGGTACAACAAGCATGGTGTATGGTACAACCAGCATGGTGTATGGTACAACCAGCCTGGTGTATGGTACAACCAGCATGGAGTATGGTACAACACGCATGGTGTATGGTACAACCAGCCTGGTGTATGGTACAACAAGCATGGTGTATGGTACAACCAGCAACAAGCCTGGTGTATGGTACAACAAGCATGGTGTATGGTACAACAAGCATGGTGTATGGTACAACAAGCATGGTGTATGGTACAACAAGCATGGTGTATGGTATAACCAGCAACAAGCCTGGTGTATTGTACAACAAGCATGGTGTATGGTACAACCAGCCTGGTGTATGGTACAACCAGCCTGGTGTATGGTACAACAAGCATGGTGTATGGTACAACAAGCATGTTGTATGGTACAACAAGCCTGGTGTATGGTACAACCAGCCTGGTGTATGGTACAACCATCAAAAAGCCTGGTGTATGGTACAACCAGCAACAAGCCTGGTGTATGGTACAACCAGCAACAAGCCTGGTGTATGGTACAACCAGCAACAAGCCTAGTATATGGTACAACCAGCAACAAGCCTGGTGTATGGTACAACCAGCAACAAGCCTGGTGTATGGTACAACCAGCAACCAGCCTGGTGTATGGTACAACCAGCAACAAGCATGGTGTATGGTACAACCAGCCTGGTGTATGGTACAACCAGCAACAAGCTTGGTGTACGGTACAACCAGCAACAGGCCTGGTGTATGGTACAACCAGCCTGGTGTATGGTACAACAAGCAACACGCCTGGTGTATGGTACAACCAGCAACAAGCCTGGTGTATGGTGCAACAAGCCTGGTGTATGGTACAAGCATGGTGTATGGTACAACCAGCCTGGTGTATGGTACAACAAGCATGGTGTATGGTACAACAAGCATGGTGTATGGTACAACCAGCAACAAGCCTGGTGTATGGTACAACCAGCCTGGTGTATGGTACAACAAGCATGGTGTATGGTACAACCAGCCTGGTGTATGGTACAACCAGCCTGGTGTATGGTACAACCAGCCTGGTGTATGGTACAACCAGCCTGGTGTATGGTAAAACAGGCATGGTGTATGGTACAACACGCATGGTGTATGGTACAACAAGCCTGGTGTATGGTACAACCAGCCTGGTGTATGGTACAACAAGCAACCAGCCTGGTGTATGGTACAACCAGCAACCAGCCTGGTGTATGGTACAACCAGCCTGGTGTATGGTACAACCAGCCTGGTGTATGGTACAACCAGCAACAAGCCTGGTGTATGGTACAACCAGCAACCAGCATGGTGTATAGTACAACCAGCAACCAGCCTGGTGTATGGTACAACCAGCAACAAGCCTGGTGTATGGTACAACCAGCAACAAGCCTGGTGTATGGTACAACCAGCAACCAGCCTGGTGTATGGTACAACCAGCAACCAGCCTGGTGTATGGTACAACCAGCCTGGTGTATTGTACAACAAGCATGGTGTATGGTACAACAAGCATGGTGTATGGTACAACCAGCCTGGTGTATGGTACAACCAGCCTGGTGTATGGTACAACAAGCATGGTGTATGGTACAACAAGCATGTTGTATGGTACAACAAGCCTGGTGTATGGTACAACCAGCCTGGTGTATGGTACAACCATCAAAAAGCCTGGTGTATGGTACAACCAGCAACAAGCCTGGTGTATGGTACAACCAGCAACAAGCCTGGTGTATGGTACAACCAGCAACAAGCCTAGTATATGGTACAACCAGCAACAAGCCTGGTGTATGGTACAACCAGCAACAAGCCTGGTGTATGGTACAACCAGCAACCAGCCTGGTGTATGGTACAACCAGCAACAAGCATGGTGTATGGTACAACCAGCAACCAGCCTGGTGTATGGTACAACCAGCAACAAGCTTGGTGTACGGTACAACCAGCAACAGGCCTGGTGTATGGTACAACCAGCCTGGTGTATGGTACAACAAGCAACACGCCTGGTGTATGGTACAACCAGCAACAAGCCTGGTGTATGGTGCAACAAGCCTGGTGTATGGTACAAGCATGGTGTATGGTACAACCAGCCTGGTGTATGGTACAACCAGCCTGGTGTATGGTACAACAAGCATGGTGTATGGTACAACAAGCATGGTGTATGGTACAACCAGCAACAAGCCTGGTGTATGGTACAACCAGCCTGGTGTATGGTACAACAAGCATGGTGTATGGTACAACAAGCATGGTGTATGGTACAACCAGCCTGGTGTATGGTACAACCAGCCTGGTGTATGGTACAACCAGCCTGGTGTATGGTAAAACAGGCATGGTGTATGGTACAACACGCATGGTGTATGGTACAACAAGCCTGGTGTATGGTACAACCAGCCTGGTGTATGGTACAACAAGCAACCAGCCTGGTGTATGGTACAACCAACAACCAGCCTGGTGTATGGTACAACCAGCAACCAGCCTGGTGTATGGTACAACCAGCAACAAGCCTGGTGTATGGTACAACCAGCAACCAGCATGGTGTATAGTACAACCAGCAACCAGCCTGGTGTATGGTACAACAAGCAACAAGCCTGGTGTATGGTACAACCAGCCTGGTGTATGGTACAACAAGCATGGTGTATGGTACAACAAGCATGGTGTATGGTACAACAAGCATGGTGTATGGTACAACCAGCCTGGTGTATGGTACAACCAGCCTGGTGTATGGTACAACAAGCATGGTGTATGGTACAACACGCATGGTGTATGGTACAACAAGCCTGGTGTATGGTACAACCAGCCTGGTGTATGGTACAACAAGCAACCAGCCTGGTGTATGGTACAACCAGCAACCAGCCTGGTGTATGGTACAACCAGCAACCAGCCTGGTGTATGGTACAACCAGCAACCAGCCTGGTGTATGGTACAACCAGCAACCAGCCTGGTGTATGGTACAACCAGCAACAAGCCTGGTGTATGGTACAACCAGCAACCAGCCTGGTGTATGGTACAACCAGCAACCAGCCTGGTGTATGGTACAACCAGCAACAAGCCTGGTGTATGGTACAACCAGCAACAAGCCTGGTGTATGGTACAACCAGCAACCAGCCTGGTGTATGGTACAACCAGCCTGGTGTATGGTACAACCAGCCTGGTGTATGGTACAACAAGCATGGTGTATGGTACAACAAGCATGGTGTATGGTGGTGTATGATACAACCATCCTGGTGTATGGTACAACAAGCATGGTGTATGGTACAACAAGCATGGTGTATGGTACAACCAGCCTGGTGTATGGTACAACCAGCCTGGTGTATGGTACAACAAGCATGGTGTATGGTACAACCAGCAACACGCCTGGTGTATGGTACAACCAGCCTGGTGTATGATACAACCAGCCTGGTGTATGGTGCAACAAGCATGGTGTATGGTACAACAAGCATGGTGTATGGTACAACCAGCATGGTGTATGGTACAACCAGCCTGGTGTATGGTACAACCAGCATGGAGTATGGTACAACACGCATGGTGTATGGTACAACCAGCCTGGTGTATGGTACAACCAGCAATGGTACAACAAGCATGGTGTATGGTACAACCAGCCTGGTGTATGGTACAACAAGCCTGGTGTATGGTACAACCAGCATGGTGTATGGTACAACAAGCCTGGTGTATGGTACAATCAGCCTGGTGTATGGTATAACCAGCCTGGTGTATGGTACAACAAGCATGGTGTATGGTACAACCAGCAACAAGCCTGGTGTATGGTACAATCAGCCTGGTGTATGGTACAACAAGCATGGTGTATGGTACAACCAGCAACAAGCCTGGTGTATGGTACAACAAGCATGGTGTATGGTACAACAAGCATGGTGTATGGTACAACAAGCATGGTGTATGGTACAACAAGCATGGTGTATGGTACAACAAGCATGGTGTATGGTACAACAAGCATGGTGTATGGTACAACCAGCCTGGTGTATGGTACAACCAGCCTGGTGTATGGTACAACAAGCATGGTGTATGGTACAACAAGCATGGTGTATGGTACAACAAGCCTGGTGTATGGTACAACCAGCCTGGTGTATGGTACAACCAGCAACAAGCCTGGTGTATGGTACAACCAGCAACAAGCCTGGTGTATGGTACAACCAGCAACAAGCCTGGTGTATGGTACAACCAGCAACAAGCCTGTTGTATCGTACAACCAGCAACAAGCCTGGTGTATGGTACAACCAGCAACAAGCCTGGTGTATGGTACAACCAGCCTGGTGTATGGTACAACCAGCCTGGTGTATGGTACAACCAGCCTGGTGTATGGTACAACAAGCATGGTGTATGGTACAACAAGCATGGTGTATGGTACAACCAGCCTGGTGTATGGTACAACCAGCCTGGTGTATGGTACAACAAGCATGGTGTATGGTACAACCAGCAACACGCCTGGTGTATGGTACAACCAGCCTGGTGTATGATACAACCAGCCTGGTGTATGGTACAACAAGCATGGTGTATGGTACAACAAGCATGGTGTATGGTACAACCAGCATGGTGTATGGTACAACCAGCCTGGTGTATGGTACAACCAGCATGGAGTATGGTACAACAAGCATGGTGTATGGTACAACCAGCCTGGTGTATGGTACAACCAGCATGGTGTATGGTACAACCAGCATGGTGTATGGTACAACAAGCCTGGTGTATGGTACAATCAGCCTGGTGTATGGTATAACCAGCCTGGTGTATGGTACAACAAGCATGGTGTATGGTACAACCAGCAACAAGCCTGGTGTATGGTACAACCAGCCTGGTGTATGGTACAACAAGCATGGTGTATGGTACAACCAGCAACAAGCCTGGTGTATGGTACTACAAGCATGGTGTATGGTACAACAAGCATGGTGTATGGTACAACAAGCATGGTGTATGGTATAACCAGCAACAAGCCTGGTGTATGGTACAACCAGCCTGGTGTATGGTACAAGCATGGTGTATGGTACAACCAGCAACAAGCCTGGTGTATGGTACAACAAGCATGGTGTATGGTACAACAAGCATGGTGTATGGTACAACAAGCATGGTGTATGGTACAACAAGCATGGTGTATGGTATAACCAGCAACAGGCCTGGTGTATTGTACAACAAGCATGGTGTATGGTACAACAAGCATGGTGTATGGTACAACCAGCCTGGTGTATGGTACAACAAGCATGGTGTATGGTACAACAAGCATGTTGTATGGTACAACAAGCCTGGTGTATGGTACAACCAGCCTGGTGTATGGTACAACCAGCAACAAGCCTGGTGTATGGTACAACCAGCAACAAGCCTGGTGTATGGTACAACCAGCACCAAGCCTGGTGTATGGTACAACCAGCAACAAGCCTGGTGTATGGTACAACCAGCAACAAGCCTGGTATATGGTACAACCAGCAACAAGCCTGGTGTATGGTACAACCAGCAACAAGCCTGGTGTATGGTACAACCAGCAACCAGCCTGGTGTATGGTACAACCAGCAACAAGCATGGTGTATGGTACAACCAGCAACCAGCCTGGTGTATGGTACAACCAGCAACAAGCTTGGTGTATGGTACAACCAGCAACAGGCCTGGTGTATGGTACAACCAGCCTGGTGTATGGTACAACAAGCAACACGCCTGGTGTATGGTACAACCAGCAACAAGCCTGGTGTATGGTGCAACAAGCCTGGTGTATGGTACAAGCATGGTGTATGGTACAACCAGCCTGGTGTATGGTACAACCAGCCTGGTGTATGGTACAACAAGCATGGTGTATGGTACAACAAGCATGGTGTATGGTACAACCAGCAACAAGCCTGGTGTATGGTACAACCAGCAACAAGCATGGTGTATGGTACAACCAGCAACCAGCCTGGTGTATGGTACAACCAGCAACAGCCTGGTGTATGGTACAACCAGCAACAAGCATGGTGTATGGTACACCAGCAACAAGCCTGGTGTATGGTACAACAAGCATGGTGTATGGTACAACAAGCATGGTGTATGGTACAACCAGCATGGTGTATGGTACAACCAGCCTGGTGTATGGTACAACCAGCATGGAGTATGGTACAACACGCATGGTGTATGATACAACAAGCATGGTGTATGGTATAACAAGCAACAAGCCTGGTGTATGGTACAACCAGCCTGGTGTATGGTACAACAAGCATGGTGTATGGTACAACCAGCAACAAGCCTGGTGTATGGTACAACAAGCATGGTGTATGGTACAACAAGCATGGTGTATGGTACAACCAGCATGGTGTATGGTACAACCAGCCTGGTGTATGGTACAACCAGCATGGAGTATGGTACAACACGCATGGTGTATGGTACAACAAGCATGGTGTATGGTACAGCAACAAGCCTGGTGTATGGTACAACCAGCCTGGTGTATGGTACAACAAGCATGGTGTATGGTACAACCAGCAACAAGCCTGGTGTATGGTACAACAAGCATGGTGTATGGTACAACAAGCATGGTGTATGGTACAACCAGCATGGTGTATGGTACAACAAGCATGGTGTATGGTACAACCAGCATGGTGTATGGTACAACAAGCATGGTGTATGGTACAACCAGCCTGGTGTATGGTACAACAAGCCTGGTGTATGGTACAACCAGCAACAAGCCTGGTGTATGGTACAACAAGCATGGTGTATGGTACAACAAGCCTGGTGTATGGTACAACCAGCCTGGTGTATGGTACAACCAGCAACAAGCCTGGTGTATGGTACAACCAGCAACAAGCCTGGTGTATGGTACAACCAGCAACAAGCCTGGTGTATGGTACAACCAGCAACAAGCCTGGTGTATGGTACAACCAGCAACAAGCCTGGTGTATGGTACAACCAGCAACAAGCCTGGTGTATGGTACAACCAGCAACCAGCCTGGTGTATGGTACAACCAGCAACAAGCATGGTGTATGGTACAACCAGCAACCAGCCTGGTGTATGGTACAACCAGCAACAAGCTTGGTGTATGGTACAACCAGCAACAGGCCTGGTGTATGGTACAACCAGCCTGGTGTATGGTACAACAAGCATGGTGTATGGTACAACAAGCATGGTGTATGGTACAACCAGCAACAAGCCTGGTGTATGGTACAACCAGCCTGGTGTATGGTACAACAAGCATGGTGTATGGTACAACAAGCATGGTGTATGGTACAACCAGCCTGGTGTATGGTACAACCAGCCTGGTGTATGGTACAACCAGCCTGGTGTATGGTAAAACAGGCATGGTGTATGGTACAACACGCATGGTGTATGGTACAACAAGCCTGGTGTATGGTACAACCAGCCTGGTGTATGGTACAACAAGCAACCAGCCTGGTGTATGGTACAACCAGCAACCAGCCTGGTGTATGGTACAACCAGCAACCAGCCTGGTGTATGGTACAACCAGCAACAAGCCTGGTGTATGGTACAACCAGCAACCAGCATGGTGTATAGTACAACCAGCAACCAGCCTGGTGTATGGTACAACCAACAACAAGCCTGGTGTATGGTACAACCAGCAACAAGCCTGGTGTATGGTACAACCAGCAACCAGCCTGGTGTATGGTACAACCAGCAACCAGCCTGGTGTATGGTACAACCAGCCTGGTGTATTGTACAACAAGCATGGTGTATGGTACAACAAGCATGGTGTATGGTACAACCAGCCTGGTGTATGGTACAACCAGCCTGGTGTATGGTACAACAAGCATGGTGTATGGTACAACAAGCATGTTGTATGGTACAACAAGCCTGGTGTATGGTACAACCAGCCTGGTGTATGGTACAACCATCAAAAAGCCTGGTGTATGGTACAACCAGCAACAAGCCTGGTGTATGGTACAACCAGCAACAAGCCTGGTGTATGGTACAACCAGCAACAAGCCTGGTGTATGGTACAACCAGCAACAAGCCTGGTGTATGGTACAACCAGCAACAAGCCTGGTGTATGGTACAACCAGCAACCAGCCTGGTGTATGGTACAACCAGCAACAAGCATGGTGTATGGTACAACCAGCAACCAGCCTGGTGTATGGTACAACCAGCAACAAGCTTGGTGTACGGTACAACCAGCAACAGGCCTGGTGTATGGTACAACCAGCCTGGTGTATGGTACAACAAGCAACACGCCTGGTGTATGGTACAACCAGCAACAAGCCTGGTGTATGGTGCAACAAGCCTGGTGTATGGTACAAGCATGGTGTATGGTACAACCAGCCTGGTGTATGGTACAACCAGCCTGGTGTATGGTACAACAAGCATGGTGTATGGTACAACAAGCATGGTGTATGGTACAACCAGCAACAAGCCTGGTGTATGGTACAACCAGCCTGGTGTATGGTACAACAAGCATGGTGTATGGTACAACAAGCATGGTGTATGGTACAACCAGCCTGGTGTATGGTACAACCAGCCTGGTGTATGGTACAACCAGCCTGGTGTATGGTAAAACAGGCATGGTGTATGGTACAACACGCATGGTGTATGGTACAACAAGCCTGGTGTATGGTACAACCAGCCTGGTGTATGGTACAACAAGCAACCAGCCTGGTGTATGGTACAACCAGCAACCAGCCTGGTGTATGGTACAACCAGCAACCAGCCTGGTGTATGGTACAACCAGCAACAAGCCTGGTGTATGGTACAACCAGCAACCAGCATGGTGTATAGTACAACCAGCAACCAGCCTGGTGTATGGTACAACCAGCAACAAGCCTGGTGTATGGTACAACCAGCCTGGTGTATGGTACAACAAGCATGGTGTATGGTACAACAAGCATGGTGTATGGTACAACCAGCCTGGTGTATGGTACAACCAGCCTGGTGTATGGTACAACAAGCATGGTGTATGGTACAACACGCATGGTGTATGGTACAACAAGCCTGGTGTATGGTACAACCAGCCTGGTGTATGGTACAACAAGCAACCAGCCTGGTGTATGGTACAACCAGCAACCAGCCTGGTGTATGGTACAACCAGCAACCAGCCTGGTGTATGGTACAACCAGCAACCAGCCTGGTGTATGGTACAACCAGCAACCAGCCTGGTGTATGGTACAACCAGCAACCAGCCTGGTGTATGGTACAACCAGCAACAAGCCTGGTGTATGGTACAACCAGCAACAAGCCTGGTGTATGGTACAACCAGCAACCAGCCTGGTGTATGGTACAACCAGCCTGGTGTATGGTACAACCAGCCTGGTGTATGGTACAACAAGCATGGTGTATGGTACAACAAGCATGGTGTATGGTGGTGTATGATACAACCATCCTGGTGTATGGTACAACAAGCATGGTGTATGGTACAACAAGCATGGTGTATGGTACAACCAGCCTGGTGTATGGTACAACCAGCCTGGTGTATGGTACAACAAGCATGGTGTATGGTACAACCAGCACCACGCCTGGTGTATGGTACAACCAGCCTGGTGTATGATACAACCAGCCTGGTGTATGGTGCAACAAGCATGGTGTATGGTACAACAAGCATGGTGTATGGTACAACCAGCATGGTGTATGGTACAACCAGCCTGGTGTATGGTACAACCAGCATGGAGTATGGTACAACACGCATGGTGTATGGTACAACCAGCCTGGTGTATGGTACAACCAGCAATGGTACAACAAGCATGGTGTATGGTACAACCAGCCTGGTGTATGGTACAACAAGCCTGGTGTATGGTACAACCAGCATGGTGTATGGTACAACAAGCCTGGTGTATGGTACAATCAGCCTGGTGTATGGTATAACCAGCCTGGTGTATGGTACAACAAGCATGGTGTATGGTACAACCAGCAACAAGCCTGGTGTATGGTACAATCAGCCTGGTGTATGGTACAACAAGCATGGTGTATGGTACAACCAGCAACAAGCCTGGTGTATGGTACTACAAGCATGGTGTATGGTACAAGAAGCATGGTGTATGGTACAACAAGCATGGTGTATGGTATAACCAGCAACAAGCCTGGTGTATGGTACAACAAGCATGGTGTATGGTACAACAAGCATGGTGTATGGTACAACCAGCCTGGTGTATGGTACAACCAGCCTGGTGTATGGTACAACAAGCATGGTGTATGGTACAACAAGCATGGTGTATGGTACAACAAGCCTGGTGTATGGTACAACCAGCCTGGTGTATGGTACAACCAGCAACAAGCCTGGTGTATGGTACAACCAGCAACAAGCCTGGTGTATGGTACAACCAGCAAGCCTGGTGTATGGTACAACCAGCAACAAGCCTGGTGTATGGTACAACCAGCAACAAGCCTGGTGTATGGTACAACCAGCAACAAGCCTGGTGTATGGTACAACCAGCAACAAGCCTGGTGTATGGTACAACCAGCAACCAGCCTGGTGTATGGTACAACCAGCAACAAGCATGATGTATGGTACAACCAGCCTGGTGTATGGTACAAACAGCAACAAGCCTGGTGTATGGTACAACCAGCAACCAGCCTGGTGTATGGTACAACCAGCAACCAGCCTGGTGTATGGTACAACCAGCAACCAACCTGGTGTATGGTACAACCAGCAACAAGCCTGGTGTATGGTACAACCAGCAACAAGCCTGGTGTATGGTACAACCAGCAACCAGCCTGGTGTATGGTACAACCAGCCTGGTGTATAGTACAACCAGCAACCAGCCTGGTGTATGGTACAACAAGCATGGTGTATGGTACAACAAGCATGGTGTATGGTACAACCAGCCTGGTGTATGATACAACCAGCCTGGTGTATGGTACAACAAGCATGGAGTATGGTACAACAAGCATGGTGTATGGTACAACCAGCATGGTGTATGGTACAACCAGTCTGGTGTATGGTACAACCAGCCTGGTGTATGGTACAACAAGCATGGTGTATGGTACAACAAGCATGGTGTATGGTACAACCAGCATGGTGTATGGTACAACAAGCATGGTGTATGGTACAACCAGCATGGTGTATGGTACAACCAGCCTGGTGTATGGTACAACAAGCATGGTGTATGGTACAACCAGCAACACGCCTGGTGTATGGTACAACCAGCCTGGTGTATGGTACAACAAGCATGGTGTATGGTACAACAAGCATGGTGTATGGTACAACCAGCATGGTGTATGGTACAACCAGCCTGGTGTATGGTACAACCAGCATGGAGTATGGTACAACACGCATGGTGTATGGTACAACCAGCCTGGTGTATGGTACAACCAGTATGGTACAACAAGCATGGTGTATGGTACAACCAGCCTGGTGTATGGTACAACCAGCCTGGTGTATGGTACAACCAGCATGGTGTATGGTACAACAAGCCTGGTGTATGGTACAATCAGCCTGGTGTATGGTATAACCAGCCTGGTGTATGGTACAACAAGCATGGTGTATGGTACAACCAGCAACAAGCCTGGTGTATGGTACAATCAGCCTGGTGTATGGTACAACAAGCATGGTGTATGGTACAACCAGCAACAAGCCTGGTGTATGGTACTACAAGCATGGTGTATGGTACAACAAGCATGGTGTATGGTACAACAAGCATGGTGTATGGTATAACCAGCAACAAGCCTGGTGTATGGTACAACAAGCATGGTGTATGATACAACAAGCCTGGTGTATGGTACAACCAGCCTGGTGTATGGTACAACAAGCATGGTGTATGGTACAACAAGCATGGTGTATGGTACAACAAGCATGGTGTATGGTACAACAAGCCTGGTGTATGGTACAACCAGCCTGGTGTATGGTACAACCAGCAACAAGCCTGGTGTATGGTACAACCAGCAACAAGCCTGGTGTATGGTACAACCAGCAACAAGCCTGGTGTATGGTACAACCAGCAACAAGCCTGGTGTATGGTACAACCAGCAACAAGCCTGGTGTATGGTACAACCAGCAACAAGCCTGGTGTATGGTACAACCAGCAACCAGCCTGGTGTATGGTACAACCAGCAACAAGCATGGTGTATGGTACAACCAGCCTGGTGTATGGTACAACCAGCAACAAGCCTGGTGTATGGTACAACCAGCAACCAGCCTGGTGTATGGTACAACCAGCAACCAGCCTGGTGTATGGTACAACCAGCAACAAGCCTGGTGTATGGTACAACCAGCAACAAGCCTGGTGTATGGTGCAACCAGCAACCATCCTGGTGTATGGTACAACCAGCCTGGTGTATGGTACAACCAGCAACCAGCCTGGTGTATGGTACAACCAGCAACAAGCCTGGTGTATGGTACAACCAGCCTGGTGTATGGTACAACCAGCAACAAGCCTGGTGTATGGTACAACCAGCAACCAGCCTGGTGTATGGTACAACCAGCCTGGTGTATAGTACAACCAGCAACCAGCCTGGTGTATGGTACAACAAGCATGGTGTATGGTACAACAAGCATGGTGTATGGTACAACCAGCCTGGTGTATGATACAACCAGCCTGGTGTATGGTACAACAAGCATGGTGTATGGTACAACAAGCATGGTGTATGGTACAACCAGCATGGTGTATGGTACAACCAGCCTGGTGTATGGTACAACCAGCCTGGTGTATGGTACAACAAGCATGGTGTATGGTACAACAAGCATGGTGTATGGTACAACCAGCCTGGTGTATGGTACAACCAGCCTGGTGTATGGTACAACCAGCAACAAGCCTGGTGTATGGTACAACCAGCAACAAGCCTGGTGTATGGTACAACCAGCAACAAGCCTAGTATATGGTACAACCAGCAACAAGCCTGGTGTATGGTACAACCAGCAACAAGCCTGGTGTATGGTACAACCAGCAACCAGCCTGGTGTATGGTACAACCAGCAACAAGCATGGTGTATGGTACAACCAGCCTGGTGTATGGTACAACCAGCAACAAGCTTGGTGTACGGTACAACCAGCAACAGGCCTGGTGTATGGTACAACCAGCCTGGTGTATGGTACAACAAGCAACACGCCTGGTGTATGGTACAACCAGCAACAAGCCTGGTGTATGGTGCAACAAGCCTGGTGTATGGTACAAGCATGGTGTATGGTACAACCAGCCTGGTGTATGGTACAACAAGCATGGTGTATGGTACAACAAGCATGGTGTATGGTACAACCAGCAACAAGCCTGGTGTATGGTACAACCAGCCTGGTGTATGGTACAACAAGCATGGTGTATGGTACAACAAGCCTGGTGTATGGTACAACCAGCCTGGTGTATGGTACAACCAGCCTGGTGTATGGTACAACCAGCCTGGTGTATGGTAAAACAGGCATGGTGTATGGTACAACACGCATGGTGTATGGTACAACAAGCCTGGTGTATGGTACAACCAGCCTGGTGTATGGTACAACAAGCAACCAGCCTGGTGTATGGTACAACCAGCAACCAGCCTGGTGTATGGTACAACCAGCAACCAGCCTGGTGTATGGTACAACCAGCAACAAGCCTGGTGTATGGTACAACCAGCAACCAGCCTGGTGTATGGTACAACCAGCAACCAGCCTGGTGTATGGTACAACCAGCAACAAGCCTGGTGTATGGTACAACCAGCAACAAGCCTGGTGTATGGTACAACCAGCAACCAGCCTGGTGTATGGTACAACCAGCCTGGTGTATGGTACAACACCAGCATGGTGTATGGTACAACAAGCCTGGTGTATGGTACAATCAGCCTGGTGTATGGTATAACCAGCCTGGTGTATGGTACAACAAGCATGGTTTATGGTACAACCAGCAACAAGCCTGGTGTATGGTACAACCAGCCTGGTGTATGGTACAACAAGCATGGTGTATGGTACAACCAGCAACAAGCCTGGTGTATGGTACTACAAGCATGGTGTATGGTACAACAAGCATGGTGTATGGTACAACAAGCATGGTGTATGGTATAACAAGCAACAAGCCTGGTGTATGGTACAACCAGCAACAAGCCTGGTGTATGGTACAACCAGCAACAAGCCTGGTGTATGGTACAACCAGCAACAAGCCTGGTGTATGGTACAACCAGCAACAAGCCTGGTGTATGGTACAACCAGCAACAAGCCTGGTGTATGGTACAACCAGCAACACCTGGTGTATGGTACACCACAACCAGCCTGGTGTATGGTACAACCAGCCTGGTGTATGGTACAACCAGCAACAAGCTTGGTGTACGGTACAACCAGCAACAGGCCTGGTGTATGGTACAACCAGCCTGGTGTATGGTACAACAAGCAACACGCCTGGTGTATGGTACAACCAGCAACAAGCCTGGTGTATGGTCACAAGCCTGGTATGGTACAAGCATGGTGTATGGTACAACCAGCCTGGTGTATGGTACAACAAGCATGGTGTATGGTACAACAAGCATGGTGTATGGTACAACCAGCAACAAGCATGGTGTATGGTACAACCAGTCTGGTGTATGGTACAACAAGCATGGTGTATGGTACAACCAGTCTGGTGTATGGTACAACAAGCATGGTGTATGGTACAACCAGCCTGGTGTATGGTACAACAAGCATGGTGTATGGTACAACCAGCCTGGTGTATGGTACAACCAGCCTGGTGTATGGTACAACAAGCATGGTGTATGGTACAACAAGCATGGTGTATGGTACAACAAGCCTGGTGTATGGTACAACCAGCCTGGTGTATGGTACAACCAGCAACAAGCCTGGTGTATGGTACAACCAGCAACAAGCCTGGTGTATGGTACAACCAGCAACAAGCCTGGTGTATGGTACAACCAGCAACAAGCCTGTTGTATCGTACAACCAGCAACAAGCCTGGTGTATGGTACAACCAGCAACAAGCCTGGTGTATGGTACAACCAGCCTGGTGTATGGTACAACCAGCCTGGTGTATGGTACAACCAGCCTGGTGTATGGTACAACAAGCATGGTGTATGGTACAACAAGCATGGTGTATGGTACAACCAGCCTGGTGTATGGTACAACCAGCCTGGTGTATGGTACAACAAGCATGGTGTATGGTACAACCAGCAACACGCCTGGTGTATGGTACAACCAGCCTGGTGTATGATACAACCAGCCTGGTGTATGGTACAACAAGCATGGTGTATGGTACAACAAGCATGGTGTATGGTACAACCAGCATGGTGTATGGTACAACCAGCCTGGTGTATGGTACAACCAGCATGGAGTATGGTACAACAAGCATGGTGTATGGTACAACCAGCCTGGTGTATGGTACAACCAGCATGGTGTATGGTACAACCAGCATGGTGTATGGTACAACAAGCCTGGTGTATGGTACAATCAGCCTGGTGTATGGTATAACCAGCCTGGTGTATGGTACAACAAGCATGGTGTATGGTACAACCAGCAACAAGCCTGGTGTATGGTACAACCAGCCTGGTGTATGGTACAACAAGCATGGTGTATGGTACAACCAGCAACAAGCCTGGTGTATGGTACTACAAGCATGGTGTATGGTACAACAAGCTTGGTGTATGGTACAACAAGCATGGTGTATGGTATAACCAGCAACAAGCCTGGTGTATGGTACAACCAGCCTGGTGTATGGTACAAGCATGGTGTATGGTACAACCAGCAACAAGCCTGGTGTATGGTACAACAAGCATGGTGTATGGTACAACAAGCATGGTGTATGGTACAACAAGCATGGTGTATGGTACAACAAGCATGGTGTATGGTATAACCAGCAACAGGCCTGGTGTATTGTACAACAAGCATGGTGTATGGTACAACAAGCATGGTGTATGGTACAACCAGCCTGGTGTATGGTACAACAAGCATGGTGTATGGTACAACAAGCATGTTGTATGGTACAACAAGCCTGGTGTATGGTACAACCAGCCTGGTGTATGGTACAACCAGCAACAAGCCTGGTGTATGGTACAACCAGCAACAAGCCTGGTGTATGGTACAACCAGCACCAAGCCTGGTGTATGGTACAACCAGCAACAAGCCTGGTGTATGGTACAACCAGCAACAAGCCTGGTGTATGGTACAACCAGCAACAAGCCTGGTGTATGGTACAACCAGCAACAAGCCTGGTGTATGGTACAACCAGCAACCAGCCTGGTGTATGGTACAACCAGCAACCAGCCTGGTGTATGGTACAACCAGCAACAAGCTTGGTGTATGGTACAACCAGCAACAGGCCTGGTGTATGGTACAACCAGCCTTGTGTATGGTACAACAAGCAACACGCCTGGTGTATGGTACAACCAGCAACAAGCCTGGTGTATGGTGCAACAAGCCTGGTGTATGGTACAAGCATGGTGTATGGTACAACCAGCCTGGTGTATGGTACAACCAGCCTGGTGTATGGTACAACAAGCATGGTGTATGGTACAACAAGCATGGTGTATGGTACAACCAGCAACAAGCCTGGTGTATGGTACAACCAGCAACCAGCATGGTGTATGGTACAACCAGCAACCAGCCTGGTGTATGGTACAACCAGCAACAAGCCTGGTGTATGGTACAACCAGCAACAAGCCTGGTGTATGGTACAACCAGCATGGTGTATGGTACAACAAGCATGGTGTATGGTATAACAAGCAACAAGCCTGGTGTATGGTACAACCAGCCTGGTGTATGGTACAACAAGCATGGTGTATGGTACAACCAGCAACAAGCCTGGTGTATGGTACAACAAGCATGGTGTATGGTACAACAAGCATGGTGTATGGTACAACCAGCATGGTGTATGGTACAACCAGCCTGGTGTATGGTACAACCAGCATGGAGTATGGTACAACACGCATGGTGTATGGTACAACCAGCCTGGTGTATGGTACAACAAGCATGGTGTATGGTACAACCAGCAACAAGCCTGGTGTATGGTACAACAAGCATGGTGTATGGTACAACAAGCATGGTGTATGGTACAACAAGCATGGTGTATGGTACAACAAGCATGGTGTATGGTATAACCAGCAACAAGCCTGGTGTATTGTACAACAAGCATGGTGTATGGTACAACCAGCCTGGTGTATGGTACAACCAGCCTGGTGTATGGTACAACAAGCATGGTGTATGGTACAACAAGCATGTTGTATGGTACAACAAGCCTGGTGTATGGTACAACCAGCCTGGTGTATGGTACAACCATCAAAAAGCCTGGTGTATGGTACAACCAGCAACAAGCCTGGTGTATGGTACAACCAGCAACAAGCCTGGTGTATGGTACAACCAGCAACAAGCCTAGTATATGGTACAACCAGCAACAAGCCTGGTGTATGGTACAACCAGCAACAAGCCTGGTGTATGGTACAACCAGCAACCAGCCTGGTGTATGGTACAACCAGCAACAAGCATGGTGTATGGTACAACCAGCCTGGTGTATGGTACAACCAGCAACAAGCTTGGTGTACGGTACAACCAGCAACAGGCCTGGTGTATGGTACAACCAGCCTGGTGTATGGTACAACAAGCAACACGCCTGGTGTATGGTACAACCAGCAACAAGCCTGGTGTATGGTGCAACAAGCCTGGTGTATGGTACAAGCATGGTGTATGGTACAACCAGCCTGGTGTATGGTACAACAAGCATGGTGTATGGTACAACAAGCATGGTGTATGGTACAACCAGCAACAAGCATGGTGTATGGTACAACCAGCCTGGTGTATGGTACAACAAGCATGGTGTATGGTACAACAAGCATGGTGTATGGTACAACCAGCCTGGTGTATGGTACAACCAGCCTGGTGTATGGTACAACCAGCCTGGTGTATGGTAAAACAGGCATGGTGTATGGTACAACACGCATGGTGTATGGTACAACAAGCCTGGTGTATGGTACAACCAGCCTGGTGTATGGTACAACAAGCAACCAGCCTGGTGTATGGTACAACCAGCAACCAGCCTGGTGTATGGTACAACCAGCAACCAGCCTGGTGTATGGTACAACCAGCAACAAGCCTGGTGTATGGTACAACCAGCAACCAGCATGGTGTATAGTACAACCAGCAACCAGCCTGGTGTATGGTACAACCAGCAACAAGCCTGGTGTATGGTACAACCAGCAACAAGCCTGGTGTATGGTACAACCAGCAACCAGCCTGGTGTATGGTACAACCAGCAACCAGCCTGGTGTATGGTACAACCAGCCTGGTGTATTGTACAACAAGCATGGTGTATGGTACAACAAGCATGGTGTATGGTACAACCAGCCTGGTGTATGGTACAACCAGCCTGGTGTATGGTACAACAAGCATGGTGTATGGTACAACAAGCATGTTGTATGGTACAACAAGCCTGGTGTATGGTACAACCAGCCTGGTGTATGGTACAACCATCAAAAAGCCTGGTGTATGGTACAACCAGCAACAAGCCTGGTGTATGGTACAACCAGCAACAAGCCTGGTGTATGGTACAACCAGCAACAAGCCTGGTGTATGGTACAACCAGCAACAAGCCTGGTGTATGGTACAACCAGCAACAAGCCTGGTGTATGGTACAACCAGCAACCAGCCTGGTGTATGGTACAACCAGCAACAAGCATGGTGTATGGTACAACCAGCAACCAGCCTGGTGTATGGTACAACCAGCAACAAGCTTGGTGTACGGTACAACCAGCAACAGGCCTGGTGTATGGTACAACCAGCCTGGTGTATGGTACAACAAGCAACACGCCTGGTGTATGGTACAACCAGCAACAAGCCTGGTGTATGGTGCAACAAGCCTGGTGTATGGTACAAGCATGGTGTATGGTACAACCAGCCTGGTGTATGGTACAACCAGCCTGGTGTATGGTACAACAAGCATGGTGTATGGTACAACAAGCATGGTGTATGGTACAACCAGCAACAAGCCTGGTGTATGGTACAACCAGCCTGGTGTATGGTACAACAAGCATGGTGTATGGTACAACAAGCATGGTGTATGGTACAACCAGCCTGGTGTATGGTACAACCAGCCTGGTGTATGGTAAAACAGGCATGGTGTATGGTACAACACGCATGGTGTATGGTACAACAAGCCTGGTGTATGGTACAACCAGCCTGGTGTATGGTACAACAAGCAACCAGCCTGGTGTATGGTACAACCAGCAACCAGCCTGGTGTATGGTACAACCAGCAACCAGCCTGGTGTATGGTACAACCAGCAACAAGCCTGGTGTATGGTACAACCAGCAACCAGCATGGTGTATAGTACAACCAGCAACCAGCCTGGTGTATGGTACAACCAGCAACAAGCCTGGTGTATGGTACAACCAGCCAACAACAAGCATGGTGTATGGTACAACAAGCATGGTGTATGGTACAACCAGCCTGGTGTATGGTACAACCAGCCTGGTGTATGGTACAACAAGCATGGTGTATGGTACAACAAGCATGGTGTATGGTACAACAAGCCTGGTGTATGGTACAACCAGCCTGGTGTATGGTACAACAAGCAACCAGCCTGGTGTATGGTACAACCAGCAACCAGCCTGGTGTATGGTACAACAGCAACCAGCCTGGTGTATGGTACAACCAGCAACAAGCCTGGTGTATGGTACAACCAGCAACCAGCCTGGTGTATGGTACAACCAGCAACCAGCCTGGTGTATGGTACAACCAGCAACAAGCCTGGTGTATGGTACAACCAGCAACAAGCCTGGTGTATGGTACAACCAGCAACCAGCCTGGTGTATGGTACAACCAGCCTGGTGTATGGTACAACCAGCCTGGTGTATGGTACAACAAGCATGGTGTATGGTACAACAAGCATGGTGTATGACAACCAGCCTGGTGTATGGTACAACAAGCATGGTGTATGGTACAACAAGCATGGTGTATGGTACAACCAGCCTGGTGTATGGTACAACCAGCCTGGTGTATGGTACAACAAGCATGGTGTATGGTACAACCAGCAACACGCCTGGTGTATGGTACAACCAGCCTGGTGTATGATACAACCAGCCTGGTGTATGGTGCAACAAGCCTGGTGTATGGTACAACAAGCATGGTGTATGGTACAACAAGCATGGTGTATGGTACAACCAGCATGGTGTATGGTACAACCAGCCTGGTGTATGGTACAACCAGCATGGAGTATGGTACAACACGCATGGTGTATGGTACAACCAGCCTGGTGTATGGTACAACCAGCAATGGTACAACAAGCATGGTGTATGGTACAACCAGCCTGGTGTATGGTACAACAAGCCTGGTGTATGGTACAACCAGCATGGTGTATGGTACAACAAGCCTGGTGTATGGTACAATCAGCCTGGTGTATGGTATAACCAGCCTGGTGTATGGTACAACAAGCATGGTGTATGGTACAACCAGCAACAAGCCTGGTGTATGGTACAATCAGCCTGGTGTATGGTACAACAAGCATGGTGTATGGTACAACCAGCAACAAGCCTGGTGTATGGTACTACAAGCATGGTGTATGGTACAACAAGCATGGTGTATGGTATAACCAGCAACAAGCCTGGTGTATGGTACAACCAGCATGGTGTATGGTACAACAAGCATGGTGTATGGTACAACCAGCCTGGTGTATGGTACAACCAGCCTGGTGTATGGTACAACAAGCATGGTGTATGGTACAACAAGCATGGTGTATGGTACAACAAGCCTGGTGTATGGTACAACCAGCCTGGTGTATGGTACAACCAGCAA
>CM026402.1:55365073-55543147 GCA_014843695.1 Archivesica marissinica
GGTCTGCAATATCTAGTGACAACTAGCATAGACTGGTCTGCTATATCTAGTGACAACTATCATAGACTGGTCTGCAATATCTAGTGACAACTATCATAGACTGGTCTGCAATATCTAGTGACAACTAGCATAGACTGGTCTGCTATATCTAGTGACAACTATCATAGACTGGTCTGCTATATCTAGTGACAACTAGCATATACTGGTCTGCTATATCTAGTGACAACTGTCATAGACTGGTCTGCAATATCTAGTGACAACTATCATAGACTGGTCTGCTATATCTAGTGACAACTGTCATAGACTGGTCTGCAATATCTAGTGACAACTATCATAGACTGGTCTGCAATATCTAGTGTCAACTATCATAGACTGGTCTGCACTATCTAGTGACAACTATCATATACTGGTCTGCAATATCTAGTGACAACTATCATAGACTGGTCTGCAATATCTAGTGACAACTAGCATAGACTGGTCTGCAATATCTAGTGACAACTATCATAGACTGGTCTGCAATATCTAGTGACAACTATCATAGACTGGTCTGCACTATCTAGTGACAACTATCATAGACTGGTCTGCAATATCTAGTGACAACTATCATAGACTGGTCTGCAATATCTAGTGACAACTAGCATAGACTGGTCTGCAATATCTAGTGACAACTAGCATAGACTGGTCTGCTATATCTAGTGACAACTATCATAGACTGGTCTGCTATATCTAGTGACAACTATCATAGACTGGTCTGCTATATCTAGTGACAACTATCATAGACTGGTCTGCTATATCTAGTGACAACTATCATAGACTGGTCTGCTATATCTAGTGACAACTAGCATAGACTGGTCTGCAATATCTAGTGACAACTATCATAGACTGGTCTGCTATATCTAGTGACAACTATCATAGACTGGTCTGCTATATCTAGTGACAACTATCATAGACTGGTCTGCTATATCTAGTGACAACTATCATAGACTGGTCTGCAATATCTAGTGACAACTATCATAGACTGGTCTGCAATATCTAGTGACAACTAGCATAGACTGGTCTGCAATATCTAGTGACAACTATCATAGACTGGTCTGCTATATCTAGTGACAACTATCATAGACTGGTCTGCAATATCTAGTGACAACTATCATAGACTGGTCTGCAATATCTAGTGACAACTATCATAGACTGGTCTGCAATATCTAGTGACAACTCATAGACTGGTCTGCAATATCTAGTGACAACTATCATAGACTGGTCTGCAATATCTAGTGACAACTATCATAGACTGGTCTGCAATATCTAGTGACAACTATCATAGACTGGTCTGCTATATCTAGTGACAACTATCATAGACTGGTCTGCTATATCTAGTGACAACTAGCATAGACTGGTCTGCAATATCTAGTGACAACTATCATAGACTGGTCTGCTATATCTAGTGACAACTATCATAGACTGGTCTGCAATATCTAGTGACAACTAGCATAGACTGGTCTGCAATATCTAGTGACAACTAGCATAGACTGGTCTGCTATATCTAGTGACAACTATCATAGACTGGTCTGCAATATCTAGTGACAACTATCATATACTGGTCTGCAATATCTAGTGACAACTAGCATAGACTGGTCTGCTATATCTAGTGACAACTATCATAGATTGGTCTGCTATATCTAGTGACAACTAGCATATACTGGTCTGCAATATCTAGTTACAACTAGCATAGACTGGTCTGCAATATCTAGTGACAACTATCATAGACTGGTCTGCAATATATAGTGACAACTAGCATATACTGGTCTGCAATATCTAGTGACAACTATCATAGACTGGTCTGCTATATCTAGTGACAACTATCATAGACTGGTCTGCTATATCTAGTGACAATTAGCATAGACTGGTCTGCAATATCTAGTGACAACTATCATAGACTGGTCTGCTATATCTAGTGACAACTAGCATAGACTGGTCTGCTATATCTAGTGACAACTATCATAGACTGGTCTGCTATATCTAGTGACAACTAGCATAGAACGGTCTGCAATATCTAATGACAACTAGCATAGACTGGTCTGCAATATCTAGTGACAACTAGCATAGACTGGTCTGCAATATCCAGTGACAACTAGCATAGACTGGTCTGCAATATCTAGTGACAACTATCTTAGACTGGTCTGCTATATCTAGTGACAACTATCATAGACTGGTCTGCAATATCTAGTGACAACTATCATAAACCGGTCTGCAATATCTAGTGTCAACTATCATAGACTGGTCTGCACTATCTAGTGACAACTATCATATACTGGTCTGCAATATCTAGTGACAACAATCATAGACTGGTCTGCAATATCTAGTGACAACTAGCATATACTGGTCTGCAATATCTAGTGACAACTATCATAGACCGGTCTGCAATATCTAGTGTCAACTATCATATACTGGTCTGCAATATCTAGTGACAACTATCATAGACTGGTCTGCAATATCTAGTGACAACTAGCATAGACTGGTCTGCTATATCTAGTGACAACTATCATAGACTGGTTGGCAATATCTAGTGACAACTATCATATACTTGTCTGCAATATCTAGTGACAACTAGCATAGACTGGTCTGCTATATCTAGTGACAACTATCATAGACTGGTCTGCTATATCTAGTGACAACTAGCATATACTGGTCTGCTATATCTGGTGACAACTATCATATACTGGTCTGCACTATCTAGTGACAACTGTCATAGACTGGTCTGCAATATCTAGTGACAACTATCATAGACTGGTCTGCTATATCTAGTGACAACTATCATAGACTGGTCTGCTATATCTAGAAACAACTGTCATAGACTGGTCTGCTATATCTAGTGACAATTATCATATACTGGTCTGCACTATCTAGTGACAACTGTCATAGACTGGTCTGCAATATCTAGTGACAACTATCATAGACTGGTCTGCTATATCTAGTGACAACTGTCATAGACTGGTCTGCAATATCTAGTGACAACTATCATATACCGGTCTGCAATATCTAGTGTCAACTATCATAGACTGGTCTGCACTATATAGTGACAACTGTCATAGACTGGTCTGCAATATCTAGTGACAACTATCATAGACTGGTCTGCAATATCTAGTGTCAACTATCATAGACAGGTCTGCAATATCTAGTGACAACTATCATAGACTGGTCTGCTATATCTAGTGACAACTATCATAGACTGGTCTGCTATATCTAGTGTCAACTAGCATAGACTGGTCTGCAATATCTAGTGACAACTACCATAGACTGGTCTGCTATATCTAGTGACAACTAACATAGACTGGTCTGCTATATCTAGTGACAAGTATCATAGACTGGACTGCTATATCTAGTGACAACTAGCATAGACCGGTCTACAATATCTAGTGACAACTACCATAGACTGGTCTGATATATCTAGTGTCAACTATCATAGACTGGTCTGCAATATATATTGACAACTAGCATAGACTGGTCTGCACTATCTAGTGACAACTAGCATAGACTGGTCTGCTATATCTAGTGACAACTATCATAGACTGGTCTGCAATATCTAGTGACAACTATCATATACTGGTCTGCAATATCTAGTGACAACTAGCATAGACTGGTCTGCTATATCTAGTGACAACTATCATAGATTGGTCTGCTATATCTAGTGACAACTAGCATATACTGGTCTGCAATATCTAGTGACAACTATCATAGACTGGTCTGCTATATCTAGTGACAACTAGCATAGACTGGTCTGCAATATCTAGTGACAACTATCATAGACTGGTCTGCTATATCTAGTGACAACTAGCATAGACTGGTCTGCAATATCTAGTGACAACTAGCATAGACTGGTCTGCAATATCTAGTGACAACTATCATAGACTGGTCTGCAATATCTAGTGACAACTATCATAGACTGGTCTGCATATCTAGTGACAACTATCATAGACTGGTCTGCAATATCTAGTGACAACTATCATAGACTGGTCTGCTATATCTAGTGACAACTATCATAGACTGGTCTGCTATATCTAGTGACAACTAGCATAGACTGGTCTGCTATATCTAGTGACAACTATCATAGACTGGTCTGCTATATCTAGTGACAACTAGCATAGACTGGTCTGCAATATCTAGTGACAACTATCATAGACTGGTCTGCTATATCTAGTGACAACTATCATAGACTGGTCTGCAATATCTAGTGACAACTATCATAGACTGGTCTGCAATATCTAGTGACAACTATCATAGACTGGTCTGCTATATCTAGTGACAACTATCATAGACTGGTCTGCAATATCTAGTGACAACTATCATAGACTGGTCTGCAATATCTAGTGACAACTAGCATATACTGGTCTGCTATATCTAGTGACAACTATCATAGACTGGTCTGCTATATCTAGTGACAACTATCATAGACTGGTCTGCTATATCTAGTGACAACTAGCATAGACTGGACTGCAATATCTAGTGACAACTAGCATAGACTGGTCTGCAATATCTAGTTACAACTAGCATAGACTGGTCTGCAATATCTAGTGACAACTATCATAGACTGGTCTGCTATATCTAGTGACAACTATCATATACTGATCTGCTATATCTAGTGACAACTAGCATAGAACGGTCTGCAATATCTAATGACAAGTACCATAGACTGGTCTGCTATATCTAGTGACAACTATCATAGACTGGTCTGCTATATCTAGTGACAACTAGCATAGACTGGTCTGCTATATCTAGTGACAACTAGCATAGACTGGTCTGCAATATCCAGTGACAACTAGCATAGACTGGTCTGCAATATCTAGTGACAACTATCTTAGACTGGTCTGCTATATCTAGTGACAACTATCATAGACTGGTCTGCAATATCTAGTGACAACTATCATAAACCGGTCTGCAATATCTAGTGTCAACTATCATAGACTGGTCTGCACTATCTAGTGACAACTATCATATACTGGTCTGCAATATCTAGTGACAACAATCATAGACTGGTCTGCAATATCTAGTGACAACTAGCATATACTGGTCTGCAATATCTAGTGACAACTATCATAGACCGGTCTGCAATATCTAGTGTCAACTATCATAGACTGGTCTGCACTATCTAGTGACAACTATCATATACTGGTCTGCAATATCTAGTGACAACTATCATAGACTGGTCTGCAATATCTAGTGACAACTAGCATAGACTGGTCTGCTATATCTAGTGACAACTATCATAGACTGGTTGGCAATATCTAGTGACAACTATCATATACTTGTCTGCAATATCTAGTGACAACTAGCATAGACTGGTCTGCTATATCTAGTGACAACTATCATAGACTGGTCTGCTATATCTAGTGACAACTAGCATATACTGGTCTGCTATATCTGGTGACAACTATCATATACTGGTCTGCACTATCTAGTGACAACTGTCATAGACTGGTCTGCAATATCTAGTGACAACTATCATAGACTGGTCTGCTATATCTAGTGACAAATATCATAGACTGGTCTGCTATATCTAGAAACAACTGTCATAGACTGGTCTGCTATATCTAGTGACAATTATCATATACTGGTCTGCACTATCTAGTGACAACTGTCATAGACTGGTCTGCAATATCTAGTGACAACTATCTTAGACTGGTCTGCTATATCTAGTGACAACTGTCATAGACTGATCTGCAATATCTAGTGACAACTATCATATACCGGTTTGCAATATCTAGTGTCAACTATCATAGACTGGTCTGCACTATATAGTGACAACTGTCATAGACTGGTCTGCAATATCTAGTGACAACTATCATATACTGGTCTGCAATATCTAGTGTCAACTATCATAGACAGGTCTGCAATATCTAGTGACAACTATCATAGACTGGTCTGCTATATCTAGTGACAACTATCACAGACTGGTCTGCTATATCTAGTGTCAACTAGCATAGACTGGTCTGCAATATCTAGTGACAACTACCATAGACTGGTCTGCTATATCTAGTGACAACTAACATAGACTGGTCTGCTATATCTAGTGACAAGTATCATAGACTGGACTGCTATATCTAGTGACAACTAGCATAGACCGGTCTACAATATCTAGTGACAACTACCATAGACTGGTCTGATATATCTAGTGTCAACTATCATAGACTGGTCTGCAATATATATTGACAACTAGCATAGACTGGTCTGCACTATCTAGTGACAACTAGCATAGACTGGTCTGCTATATCTAGTGACAACTATCATAGACTGGTCTGCAATATCTAGTGACAACTATCATATACTGGTCTGCAATATCTAGTGACAACTAGCATAGACTGGTCTGCTATATCTAGTGACAACTATCATAGATTGGTCTGCTATATCTAGTGACAACTAGCATATACTGGTCTGCGATATCTGGTGACAACTAGCATAGACTGGTCTGCAATATCTAGTGACAACTAGCATAGACTGGTCTGCAATATCTAGTTACAACTAGCATAGACTGGTCTGCAATATCTAGTGACAACTATCATAGACTGGTCTGCAATATATAGTGACAACTAGCATATACTGGTCTGCAATATCTAGTGACAACTATCATAGACTGGTCTGCTATATCTAGTGACAACTATCATAGACTGGTCTGCTATATCTAGTGACAATTAGCATAGACTGGTCTGCAATATCTAGTGACAACTATCATAGACTGGTCTGCTATATCTAGTGACAACTAGCATAGACTGGTCTGCTATATCTAGTGACAACTATCATAGACTGGTCTGCTATATCTAGTGACAACTAGCATAGAACGGTCTGCAATATCTAATGACAACTACCATAGACTGGTCTGCTATATATAGTGACAACTATCATAGACTGGTCTGCTATATCTAGTGACAACTATCATAGACTGGTCTGCTATATCTAGTGACAACTAGCATAGACTGGTCTGCAATATCCAGTGACAACTAGCATAGACTGGTCTGCAATATCTAGTGACAACTATCTTAGACTGGTCTGCTATATCTAGTGACAACTATCATAGACTGGTCTGCTATATATAGTGACAACTATCATAGACTGGTCTGCAATATATAGTGAAAACTAGCATAGACTGGTCTGCAATATCTAGTGACAACTATCATAGACTGGTCTGCAATATCTAGTGTCAACTAGCATTGACTGGTCTGCAATATATAGTGACAACTAGCATAGACTGTTCTGCAATATCTAGTGACAACTAGCATAGACTGGTCTGCAATATTTAGTGTCAACTATCATAGACTGGTCTGCAATATATAGTGACAACTAGCATAGACTGGTCTGCAATATCTAGTGACAACTAGCATAGACTGGTCTGCTATATCTAGTGACAACTATCATAGACTGGTCTGCAATATCTAGTGACAACTATCATATACTGGTCTGCAATATCTAGTGACAACTAGCATAGACTGGTCTGCTATATCTAGTGACAACTATCATACACTGGTCTGCTATATCTAGTGACAACTAGCATATACTTGTCTGCTATATCTAGTGACAACTATCATATACTGGTCTGCACTATCTAGTGACAACTGTCATAGACTGGTCTGCAATATCTAGTGACAACTATCATAGACTGGTCTGCTATATCTAGTGACAACTGTCATAGACTGGTCTGCAATATCTAGTGACAACTATCATAGACCGGTCTGCAATATCTAGTGTCAACTATCATAGACTGGTCTGCACTATCTAATGACAACTATCATATACTGGTCTGCAATATCTAGTGACAACTATCATAGACTGGTCTGCAATATCTAGTGACAACTAGCATAGACTGGTCTGCAATATCTAGTGACAACTATCATAGACCGGTCTGCAATATCTAGTGTCAACTATCATAGACTGGTCTGCACTATCTAGTGACAACTATCATATACTGGTCTGCAATATCTAGTGACAACTATCATAGTCTGGTCTGCAATATCTAATGACAACTAGCATAGACTGGTCTGCAATATCTAGTGACAACTAGCATAGACTGGTCAGCTATATCAGGTGACAACTATCATAGACTGGTCTGCAATATCTAGTGACAACTATCATATACTGGTCTGCTATATCTAGTGACAACTATCATAGACTGGTCTGCTATATCTAGTGACAACTAGCATATACTGGTCTGCTATATCTGGTGACAACTATCATATACTGGTCTGCACTATCTAGTGACAACTGTCATAGACTGGTCTGCAATATCTAGTGACAACTATCATAGACTGGTCTGCTATATCTAGTGACAACTATCATAGACTGGTATGCTATATCTAGTAACAACTGTCATAGACTGGTCTGCCATATCTAGTGACAACTATCATATACTGGTCTGCACTATCTAGTGACAACTGTCATAGACTGGTCTGCAATATCTAGTGACAACTATCATAGACTGGTCTGCTATATCTAGTGACAACTGTCATAGACTGATCTGCAATATCTAGTGACAACTATCATAGACCGGTTTGCAATATCTAGTGTCAACTATCATAGACTGGTCTGCACTATCTAGTGACAACTGTCATAGACTGGTCTGCAATATCTAGTGACAACTATCATAGACTGGTCTGCAATATCTAGTGTCAACTATCCTAGACCGGTCTGCAATATCTAGTGACAACTATCATAGGCTGGTCTGCTATATCTAGTGACAAGTATCATAGACTGGACTGCTATATCTAGTGACAACTAGCATAGACCGATCTACAATATCTAGTGACAACTACCATAGACTGGTCTGATATATCTAGTGTCAACTATCATAGACTGGTCTGCAATATATATTGACAACTAGCATAGACTGGTCTGCACTATCTAGTGACAACTAGCATAGACTGGTCTGCTATATCTAGTGACAACTATCATAGACTGGTCTGCTATATCTAGTGACAACTAGCATAGACTGGTCTGCAATATCTAGTGACAACTATCATAGACTGGTCTGCTATATCTAGTGACAACTAGCATAGACCGGTCTGCAATATCTAGTGACAACTAGCATAGACTGGTCTGCAATATCTAGTGACAACTAGCATAGACTGGTCTGCTATATCTAGTGACAACTATCATAGACTGGTCTGCAATATCTAGTGACAACTATCATATACTGGTCTGCAATATCTAGTGACAACTAGCATAGACTGGTCTGCTATATCTAGTGACAACTATCATAGATTGGTCTGCTATATCTAGTGACAACTAGCATAGACTGGTCTGCAATATCTAGTTACAACTAGCATAGACTGGTCTGCAATATCTAGTGACAACTATCATAGACTGGTCTGCAATATATAGTGACAACTAGCATATACTGGTCTGCAATATCTAGTGACAACTATCATAGACTGGTCTGCTATATCTAGTGACAACTATCATAGACTGGTCTGCTATATCTAGTGACAATTAGCATAGACTGGTCTGCAATATCTAGTGACAACTATCATAGACTGGTCTGCTATATCTAGTGACAACTAGCATAGACTGGTCTGCTATATCTAGTGACAACTATCATAGACTGGTCTGCTATATCTAGTGACAACTATCATAGACTGGTCTGCTATATCTAGTGACAACTAGCATAGACTGGTCTGCAATATCTAGTGACAACTAGCATAGACTGGTCTGCAATATCTAGTTACAACTAGCATAGACTGGTCTGCAATATCTAGTGACAACTATCATAGACTGGTCTGCTATATCTAGTGACAACTATCATATACTGATCTGCTATATCTAGTGACAACTAGCATAGAACGGTCTGCAATATCTAATGACAAGTACCATAGACTGGTCTGCTATATCTAGTGACAACTATCATAGACTGGTCTGCTATATCTAGTGACAACTAGCATAGACTGGTCTGCTATATCTAGTGACAACTAGCATAGACTGGTCTGCAATATCCAGTGACAACTAGCATAGACTGGTCTGCAATATCTAGTGACAACTATCTTAGACTGGTCTGCTATATCTAGTGACAACTATCATAGACTGGTCTGCAATATCTAGTGACAACTATCATAAACCGGTCTGCAATATCTAGTGTCAACTATCATAGACTGGTCTGCACTATCTAGTGACAACTATCATATACTGGTCTGCAATATCTAGTGACAACAATCATAGACTGGTCTGCAATATCTAGTGACAACTAGCATATACTGGTCTGCAATATCTAGTGACAACTATCATAGACCGGTCTGCAATATCTAGTGTCAACTATCATAGACTGGTCTGCACTATCTAGTGACAACTATCATATACTGGTCTGCAATATCTAGTGACAACTATCATAGACTGGTCTGCAATATCTAGTGACAACTAGCATAGACTGGTCTGCTATATCTAGTGACAACTATCATAGACTGGTCGGCAATATCTAGTGACAACTATCATATACTGGTCTGCAATATCTAGTGACAACTAGCATAGACTGGTCTGCTATATCTAGTGACAACTATCATAGACTGGTCTGCTATATCTAGTGACAACTAGCATATACTGGTCTGCTATATCTGGTGACAACTATCATATACTGGTCTGCACTATCTAGTGACAACTGTCATAGACTGGTCTGCAATATCTAGTGACAACTATCATAGACTGGTCTGCTATATCTAGTGACAAATATCATAGACTGGTCTGCTATATCTAGAAACAACTGTCATAGACTGGTCTGCTATATCTAGTGACAATTATCATATACTGGTCTGCACTATCTAGTGACAACTGTCATAGACTGGTCTGCAATATCTAGTGACAACTATCATAGACTGGTCTGCTATATCTAGTGACAACTGTCATAGACTGATCTGCAATATCTAGTGACAACTATCATATACCGGTTTGCAATATCTAGTGTCAACTATCATAGACTGGTCTGCAATATCTAGTGACAACTATCATATACTGGTCTGCAATATCTAGTGTCAACTATCATAGACAGGTCTGCAATATCTAGTGACAACTATCATAGACTGGTCTGCTATATCTAGTGACAACTATCACAGACTGGTCTGCTATATCTAGTGTCAACTAGCATAGACTGGTCTGCAATATCTAGTGACAACTACCATAGACTGGTCTGCTATATCTAGTGACAACTAACATAGACTGGTCTGCTATATCTAGTGACAAGTATCATAGACTGGACTGCTATATCTAGTGACAACTAGCATAGACCGGTCTACAATATCTAGTGACAACTACCATAGACTGGTCTGATATATCTAGTGTCAACTATCATAGACTGGTCTGCAATATATATTGACAACTAGCATAGACTGGTCTGCACTATCTAGTGACAACTAGCATAGACTGGTCTGCTATATCTAGTGACAACTATCATAGACTGGTCTGCAATATCTAGTGACAACTATCATATACTGGTCTGCAATATCTAGTGACAACTAGCATAGACTGGTCTGCTATATCTAGTGACAACTATCATAGATTGGTCTGCTATATCTAGTGACAACTAGCATATACTGGTCTGCAATATCTAGTGACAACTAGCATAGACTGGTCTGCAATATCTAGTGACAACTAGCATAGACTGGTCTGCAATATCTAGTGACAACTATCATAGACTGGTCTGCAATATCTAGTGACAACTAGCATAGACTGGTCTGCAATATCTAGTGACAACTACATAGACTGGTCTGCAATATCTAGTGACAACTAGCATAGACTGGTCTGCATATTAGTGCAACAATGGTCTGCATATCTAGAAACATGAGGTCTGCTATATCTAGTGACAACTATCATAGACTGGTCTGCTATATCTAGTGACAACTATCATAGACTGGTCTGCTATATCTAGTGACAACTAGCATAGACTGGTCTGCAATATCTAGTGACAACTATCATAGACTGGTCTGCATATCTAGTGACAACTATCATAGACTGGTCTGCAATATCTAGTGACAACTATCATAGACTGGTCTGCTATATCTAGTGACAACTATCATAGACTGGTCTGCAATATCTAGTGACAACTAGCATAGACTGGTCTGCAATATCTAGTGACAACTATCATAGACTGGTCTGCTATATCTAGTGACAACTATCATAGACTGGTCTGCAATATCTAGTGACAACTATCATAGACTGGTCTGCAATATCTAGTGACAACTAGCATAGACTGGTCTGCTATATCTAGTGACAACTATCATAGACTGGTCTGCTATATCTAGTGACAACTATCATAGACTGGTCTGCTATATCTAGTGACAACTAGCATAGACTGGTCTGCAATATCTAGTGACAACTAGCATAGACTGGTCTGCAATATCTAGTGACAACTAGCATAGACTGGTCTGCAATATCTAGTGACAACTATCATAGACTGGTCTGCTATATCTAGTGACAACTATCATATACTGATCTGCTATATCTAGTGACAACTAGCATAGAACGGTCTGCAATATCTATGACAATACCATAGACTGGTCTGCTATATCTAGTGACAACTATCATAGACTGGTCTGCTATATCTAGTGACAACTAGCATAGACTGGTCTGCTATATCTAGTGACAACTAGCATAGACTGGTCTGCAATATCTAGTGACAACTAGCATAGACTGGTCTGCAATATCTAGTGACAACTATCATAGACTGGTCTGCTATATCTAGTGACAACTATCATAGACTGGTCTGCAATATCTAGTGACAACTATCATAAACCGGTCTGCAATATCTAGTGTCAACTATCATAGACTGGTCTGCACTATCTAGTGACAACTATCATATACTGGTCTGCAATATCTAGTGACAACTATCATAGACTGGTCTGCAATATCTAGTGACAACTAGCATATACTGGTCTGCAATATCTAGTGACAACTATCATAGACCGGTCTGCAATATCTAGTGTCAACTATCATAGACTGGTCTGCACTATCTAGTGACAACTATCATATACTGGTCTGCAATATCTAGTGACAACTATCATAGACTGGTCTGCAATATCTAGTGACAACTAGCATAGACTGGTCTGCTATATCTAGTGACAACTATCATAGACTGGTCTGCAATATCTAGTGACAACTATCATATACTGGTCTGCAATATCTAGTGACAACTAGCATAGACTGGTCTGCTATATCTAGTGACAACTATCATAGACTGGTCTGCTATATCTAGTGACAACTAGCATATACTGGTCTGCTATATCTGGTGACAACTATCATATACTGGTCTGCACTATCTAGTGACAACTGTCATAGACTGGTCTGCAATATCTAGTGACAACTATCATAGACTGGTCTGCTATATCTAGTGACAACTATCATAGACTGGTCTGCTATATCTAGTAACAACTGTCATAGACTGGTCTGCTATATCTAGTGACAATTATCATATACTGGTCTGCACTATCTAGTGACAACTGTCATAGACTGGTCTGCAATATCTAGTGACAACTATCATAGACTGGTCTGCTATATCTAGTGACAACTGTCATAGACTGATCTGCAATATCTAGTGACAACTATCATATACCGGTTTGCAATATCTAGTGTCAACTATCATAGACTGGTCTGCACTATCTAGTGACAACTGTCATAGACTGGTCTGCAATATCTAGTGACAACTATCATAGACTGGTCTGCAATATCTAGTGTCAACTATCATAGACAGGTCTGCAATATCTAGTGACAACTATCATAGACTGGTCTGCTATATCTAGTGACAACTATCACAGACTGGTCTGCTATATCTAGTGACAACTAGCATAGACTGGTCTGCAATATCTAGTGACAACTATCATAGACTGGTCTGCTATATCTAGTGACAACTAACATAGACTGGTCTGCTATATCTAGTGACAAGTATCATAGACTGGACTGCTATATCTAGTGACAACTAGCATAGACCGGTCTACAATATCTAGTGACAACTACCATAGACTGGTCTGATATATCTAGTGTCAACTATCATAGACTGGTCTGCAATATATATTGACAACTAGCATAGACTGGTCTGCAATATCTAGTGACAACTAGCATAGACTGGTCTGCTATATCTAGTGACAACTATCATAGACTGGTCTGCAATATCTAGTGACAACTATCATATACTGGTCTGCAATATCTAGTGACAACTAGCATAGACTGGTCTGCTATATCTAGTGACAACTATCATAGATTGGTCTGCTATATCTAGTGACAACTAGCATATACTGGTCTGCGATATCTGGTGACAACTAGCATAGACTGGTCTGCAATATCTAGTGACAACTAGCATAGACTGGTCTGCAATATCTAGTTACAACTAGCATAGACTGGTCTGCAATATCTAGTGACAACTATCATAGACTGGTCTGCAATATATAGTGACAACTAGCATATACTGGTCTGCAATATCTAGTGACAACTATCATAGACTGGTCTGCTATATCTAGTGACAACTATCATAGACTGGTCTGCTATATCTAGTGACAATTAGCATAGACTGGTCTGCAATATCTAGTGACAACTATCATAGACTGGTCTGCTATATCTAGTGACAACTAGCATAGACTGGTCTGCTATATCTAGTGACAACTATCATAGACTGGTCTGCTATATCTAGTGACAACTAGCATAGAACGGTCTGCAATATCTAATGACAACTACCATAGACTGGTCTGCTATATTAGTGACAACTATCATAGACTGGTCTGCTATATCTAGTGACAACTATCATAGACTGGTCTGCTATATCTAGTGACAACTAGCATAGACTGGTCTGCAATATCTAGTGACAACTAGCATAGACTGGTCTGCAATATCTAGTGACAACTATCTTAGACTGGTCTGCTATATCTAGTGACAACTATCATAGACTGGTCTGCTATATCTAGTGACAACTATCATAGACTGGTCTGCAATATCTAGTGACAACTAGCATAGACTGGTCTGCAATATCTAGTGACAACTATCATAGACTGGTCTGCAATATCTAGTGTCAACTATCATAGACTGGTCTGCAATATATAGTGACAACTAGCATAGACTGGTCTGCAATATCTAGTGACAACTAGCATAGACTGGTCTGCAATATCTAGTGACAACTATCATAGACTGGTCTGCAATATCTAGTGACAACTATCATAGACTGGTCTGCAATATCTAGTGACAACTATCATAGACTGGTCTGCTATATCTAGTGACAACTATCATAGACTGGTCTGCAATATCTAGTGACAACTATCATAGACTGGTCTGCAATATCTAGTGACAACTATCATAGACTGGTCTGCTATATCTAGTGACAACTATCATAGACTGGTCTGCTATATCTAGTGACAACTAGCATATACTGGTCTGCTATATCTAGTGACAACTATCATATACTGGTCTGCAATATCTAGTGACAACTATCATAGACTGGTCTGCAATATCTAGTGACAACTATCATAGACTGGTCTGCTATATCTAGTGACAACTATCATAGACTGGTCTGCAATATCTAGTGACAACTATCATAGACTGGTCTGCAATATCTAGTGACAACTATCATAGACTGGTCTGCAATATCTAGTGACAACTATCATATACTGGTCTGCAATATCTAGTGACAACTATCATAGACTGGTCTGCAATATCTAGTGACAACTAGCATAGACTGGTCTGCAATATCTAGTGACAACTATCATAGACTGGTCTGCAATATCTAGTGACAACTATCATAGACTGGTCTGCAATATCTAGTGACAACTATCATAGACTGGTCTGCAATATCTAGTGACAACTATCATAGACTGGTCTGCAATATCTAGTGACAACTAGCATAGACTGGTCTGCAATATCTAGTGACAACTAGCATAGACTGGTCTGCAATATCTAGTGACAACTATCATAGACTGGTCTGCAATATCTAGTGACAACTATCATAGACTGGTCTGCTATATCTAGTGACAACTATCATAGACTGGTCTGCTATATCTAGTGACAACTAGCATAGAACGGTCTGCAATATCTAATGACAACTACCATAGACTGGTCTGCAATATCTAGTGACAACTAGCATAGACTGGTCTGCAATATCTAGTGACAACTATCATAGACTGGTCTGCTATATCTAGTGACAACTATCATAGACTGGTCTGCTATATATAGTGACAACTATCATAGACTGGTCTGCAATATATAGTGACAACTAGCATAGACTGGTCTGCAATATCTAGTGACAACTATCATAGACTGGTCTGCAATATCTAGTGTCAACTAGCATTGACTGGTCTGCAATATATAGTGACAACTAGCATGGACTGTTCTGCAATATCTAGTGACAACTAGCATAGACTGGTCTGCTATATCTAGTGACAACTAGCATATACTGGTCTGCTATATCTAGTGACAACTATCATATACTGGTCTGCACTATCTAGTGACAACTGTCATAGACTGGTCTGCAATATCTAGTGACAACTATCATAGACTGGTCTGCTATATCTAGTGACAACTGTCATAGACTGGTCTGCAATATCTAGTGACAACTATCATAGACCGGTCTGCAATATCTAGTGTCAACTATCATAGACTGGTCTGCACTATCTAATGACAACTATCATATACTGGTCTGCAATATCTAGTGACAACTATCATAGACTGGTCTGCAATATCTAGTGACAACTAGCATAGACTGGTCTGCAATATCTAGTGACAACTATCATAGACCGGTCTGCAATATCTAGTGTCAACTATCATAGACTGGTCTGCACTATCTAGTGACAACTATCATATACTGGTCTGCAATATCTAGTGACAACTATCATAGTCTGGTCTGCAATATCTAATGACAACTAGCATAGACTGGTCTGCAATATCTAGTGACAACTAGCATAGACTGGTCAGCTATATCAGGTGACAACTATCATAGACTGGTCTGCAATATCTAGTGACAACTATCATATACTGGTCTGCTATATCTAGTGACAACTATCATAGACTGGTCTGCTATATCTAGTGACAACTAGCATATACTGGTCTGCTATATCTGGTGACAACTATCATATACTGGTCTGCACTATCTAGTGACAACTGTCATAGACTGGTCTGCAATATCTAGTGACAACTATCATAGACTGGTCTGCTATATCTAGTGACAACTATCATAGACTGGTATGCTATATCTAGTAACAACTGTCATAGACTGGTCTGCCATATCTAGTGACAACTATCATATACTGGTCTGCACTATCTAGTGACAACTGTCATAGACTGGTCTGCAATATCTAGTGACAACTATCATAGACTGGTCTGCTATATCTAGTGACAACTGTCATAGACTGATCTGCAATATCTAGTGACAACTATCATAGACCGGTTTGCAATATCTAGTGTCAACTATCATAGACTGGTCTGCACTATCTAGTGACAACTGTCATAGACTGGTCTGCAATATCTAGTGACAACTATCATAGACTGGTCTGCAATATCTAGTGTCAACTATCCTAGACCGGTCTGCAATATCTAGTGACAACTATCATAGGCTGGTCTGCTATATCTAGTGACAACTATCACAGACTGGTCTGCTATATCTAGTGACAACTAGCATAGACTGGTCTGCAATATCTAGTGACAACTATCATAGACTGGTCTGCTATATCTAGTGACAACTAACATAGACTGGTCTGCTATATCTAGTGACAAGTATCATAGACTGGATTGCTATATCTAGTGACAACTAGCATAGACCGGTCTACAATATCTAGTGACAACTACCATAGACTGGTCTGCTATATCTAGTGACAACTATCATAGACTGGTCTGCTATATCTAGTGACAACTATCATAGACTGGTCTGCTATATCTAATGACAACTAGCATAGACTGGTCTGCAATATCTAGTGACAACTAGCATATACTGGTCTGCAATATCTAGTTACAACTAGCATATACTGGTCTGCAATATCTAGTGACAACTATCATAGACTGGTCTGCAATATCTAGTGACAACTATCATAGACTGGTCTGCAATATATAGTGACAACTAGCATATACTGGTCTGCAATATCTAGTGACAACTATCATTGACTGGTCTGCTATATCTAATGACAACTATCATAGACTGGTCTGCTATATCTAGTGACAATTAGCATAGACTGGTCTGCAATATCTAGTGACAACTATCATAGACTGGTATGCTATATCTAGTGACAACTAGCATAGACTGGTCTGCTATATCTAGTGACAACTATCATAGACTGGTCTGCTATATCTAGTGACAACTAGCATAGAACGGTCTGCAATATCTAATGACAACTACCATAGATTGGTCTGCTATATCTAGTGACAACTATCGTAGACTGGTCTGCTATATCTAGTGACAACTATCATAGACTGGTCTGCTATATCTAGTGACAACTAGCATAGACTGGTCTGCAATATCCAGTGACAACTAGCATAGACTGGTCTGCAATATCTAGTGACAATTATCTTAGACTGGTCTGCTATATCTAGTGACAACTATCATAGACTGGTCTGCTATATCTAGTGACAACTATCATAGACTGGTCTGCAATATGTAGTAAAAACTAGCATAGTCTGGTCTGCAATATCTAGTGACAACTATCATAGACTGGTCTGCAATATCTAGTGTCAACTAGCATTGACTGGTCTGCAATATATAGTGACAACTAGCATAGACTGGTCTGCAATATCTAGTGACAATTAGCATAGACTGGTCTGCAATATCTAGTGTCAACTATCATAGACTGGTCTGCAATATATATTGACAACTAGCATAGACTGGTCTGCAATATCTAGTGACAAGTATCATAGACTGGACTGCTATATCTAGTGACAACTGGCATAGACCGGTCTACAATATCTAGTAACAACTACCATTGACTGGTCTGCTATATCTAGTGACAACTATCATAGACTGGTCTGCTATATCTAATGACAACTAGCATAGACTGGTCTGCAATATCTAGTTACAACTAGCATAGACTGGTCTGCAATATCTAGTTACAACTAGCATAGACTGGTCTGCAATATCTAGTGACAACTATCATAGACTGGTCTGCAATATCTAGTGACAACTATCATAGACTGGTCTGCGATATCTAGTGACAATTATCTTAGACTGGTCTGCTATATCTAGTGACAACTATCATAGACTGGTCTGCTATATCTAGTGACAACTATCATAGACTGGTCTGCAATATGTAGTAAAAACTAGCATAGTCTGGTCTGCAATATCTAGTGACAACTATCATAGACTGGTCTGCAATATCTAGTGTCAACTAGCATTGACTGGTCTGCAATATATAGTGACAACTAGCATAGACTGGTCTGCAATATCTAGTGACAATTAGCATAGACTGGTCTGCAATATCTAGTGTCAACTATCATAGACTGGTCTGCAATATATATTGACAACTAGCATAGACTGGTCTGCAATATCTAATGACAAGTATCATAGACTGGACTGCTATATCTAGTGACAACTGGCATAGACCGGTCTACAATATCTAGTAACAACTACCATTGACTGGTCTGCTATATCTAGTGACAACTATCATAGACTGGTCTGCTGTATCTAGTGACAACTATCATAGACTGGTCTGCTATATCTAATGACAACTAGCATAGACTGGTCTGCAATATCTAGTTACAACTAGCATAGACTGGTCTGCAATATCTAGTTACAACTAGCATAGACTGGTCTGCAATATCTAGTGACAACTATCATAGACTGGTCTGCAATATCTAGTGACAACTATCATAGACTGGTCTGCGATATCTAGTGACAACTATCATAGACTGGTCTGCTATATCTAGTGACAACTATCATAGACTGGTCTGCAATATATAGTGACAACTAGCATATACTGGTCAGCAATATCTAGTGACAACTATCATAGACTGGTCTGCAATATCTAGTTACAACTAGCATAGACTAGTCTGCAATATCCAGTTTCAACTATCATAGACTGGTCTGCAATATCTAGTGTCAACTATCATAGACTGGTCTGCAATATCTAGTGACAACTAGCATAGACTGGTCTGCAATATCTAGTGTCAACTATCATATACTGGTCTGCAATATCTAGTGACAACTATCATAGACCGGTCTGCAATATCTAGTGTCAACTATCATATACTGGTCTGCAATATCTAGTGACAACTATCATAGACCGGTCTGCAATATATAGTGACAACTATCATAGACCGGTCTGCTATATCTAGTGACAACTATCATAGACTGGTCTGCAATATCTAGTGTCAACTATCATAGACTGGTCTGCAATATATAGTGACAACTATAGACTAGTATGTTTTAAACTTTTACCACAACTTATTTTCATTACTTTCTTAAATTATGCTTTTAACTACTCATACTTTTAACTTCTTTGCGGTTTTTGATGCGCAACATGTCTACGTCCCCGCGAGGGGTTCGACATTAAAGGAAGATAGATAGATATAACCGTAATTAAAGCACTGTCGTGACGTCATATCTTTATACTTTCACTTCAATGTGATACCGTGATATCGTTTAAATACGTAAGATATAGTGGCTTAGTCCGCCTCCGTGGTCGAGTGGTTAAGGTCGCTGACTTATATACCACTGTAACCTATCATCACTGATGGTCACAGGTTCGAGCCCCGCTCAGGCCGTGTCTCATTTGTATGAAAAAGTTAGCAGTTTCTTACTGGTTAACCGCTGGAGCCTGCCCCGGAAAGGTGTTGTTAAGTAAACTGCCCACCGGTGGTTCTACAATGGTGCCTGAAATACTGTTTTACGGTGATTTAAATTCCTCCACCATTAATAACATTGCTGAACTGTGCACCCCATCGGAAATAAACCAGACACAGTTTGATTTACATATAGTATACACAAATTTATTTTAGCTCGATTGCGAAACACGTTCTTACCACTTATATTAATCCCTCTCGAGCCCTCATTCCTGATGGAATCCATCGCAACAAGGGAGAGAGAAGAGGCAACGTGGACTTTAAATGCCTTGCCTAAGGACACAATCGTAACAGCTCCAGCTGGGCTCGAACTCCAGACCTTTCGCACCTGAAGCGAACGCGCTACCACTGCGCCATCACGACTTCCACTTGTTATATATGCTTATATCCAAGCATTCGGAACCAGCACAGCAACTGCACCACCGCTTAAGATAAGACATTTGACAACAATACCACTGATTAAGCGGGAACTATGATATTAAATGATTTCTTAGAACTACAATGAATACAGTCTATACAACCAATTGCACTAATAACACGTAGTCTATCTATCCATTCTCATTTCTTGACAGTATACCAGTTTGCTATATTAATTTAACAATATCAATCAGAGACTTGATAAACGCTGCAGATAAATGGGGAGGGGGCATTATAAACTGAGAGCAAATTGCTTAGACATGAGCAATCATCGCAATCAGTCACAGGAAATTGATTCCAATGCCCTAAATGCAAGAATCAGAAATGGACCATGGGTCATATATCATCACAGTCGATAATACGACGCGGCCGGCCTGTAACGTGCTTGGCGTTGATGTTGAAAATGCATGCATACTATGGGTGACTGTAATAGGTTTGTTACGCTTCTGTTGAACAAACTCACCCTTGGCTATATTAGCAATGTCGACCTATATATATCAGTCTTCAAATAAATGCTAAAGATATATGCCTGTTCAAACCGATTCTCAGAATTATCCATCTGACTTGCGGAAGGTTTGTGGTTCTCCCCGGGTGCCCGTCCTACCTGCATTACTGCTCGAATGTTGCACTCGGGTCTTCCTCCATCAATAGTGCTGGAAGTCGTGATAGCGCAGTTGTTGCGCGTTCGCTTCATGTGCGTAAGGCCAGGAGTTCGAGCCCCGCTGTAGTTGTTACGAGTGTGCCCTTAGGCAAGGCATTTAAATTCCACATGCCTCTTCTTTCTCCCTCGTGGCAATGGATTCCATCAGGAATGAGGTCTCGAGAGTGATTAATATAAGTTATAAAAACCTGTTTCGCATATAATTTGAGGGCCCTACGGAAGATTAGTTCGGAACTAATTAGGTCACCCTCTATAAATAAAGAAATCCATCTAATTATATATATATATGTATATATGAAGTGATGTGTAAATTGTGCTTGTCATTGGTATTGTAAAAGGTATGGATGTCTTTAACATGGGTAAGGTCCACCTCCGTGGTCGACTGCTTAATGTGCATGTACATCTCTGTAACATATCACCGTTGTGGAAATAACAATATTGAATTGTGGAAATAATGAGAGAAAACTAATAATATTGATTTCATTATCTTCAATGCGTGTGTGTTTTAAGTTTATGTATCGTCGCTACCGGTTGCCCATATGAGCGACGCCTCCTGAAGAGATAAGTCATTTTAGATTTTTGGAGGATAGTGCAATGATACAGACATAGACCCATTCCAGAGTATCCTCTGGTTCTTTTACGTGCACGGTGTAAAGCACCGACACGAGACCTCGGTTTAAAGTCCCATCTGAAAGACTATTAATTTTATTAGGGTCAGACGGAAGGTCGAACCTGTTATCCCTGGATTATCAGTCCAACGTGTTACTGCGAATAATGTAACTTTATAACTTCAAATAACTTGGCGTGGATATCTCAAATAACCTGTCGTGGGACACTCACATAAAAAGGTCAACTAAGAAAGCAAACTAAACATTAGGATTTCTACGTAGAAACCTCCAGGTTAAAACCTTAAGACCATGGCTTACCAGACACTAGTGAGACCCCAGCTTGAGCATGGCCCCGAGATCTGGTATCCCCATACCCGAACATTGATAGACCAAATTGAAGGTGTCCAGCGAAGAGCAGCCCATTTGATAAAGGCTGACTTCTATCTTACCTCTAGTATTACAGACATGCTACATTCCCTAAATCTACGCAGACTAGATCAACGGCGTATTGACAATAGGTTATCCCTTATGTATAACATTCATAATTCATAATGATTGTGTTGCTATTACCATTGAAAATTACCTAGTTCCCCTCTCCCGTCCTACTCGCCATTGCCATTCCTTAAGCTATATGTTAATTACAGCAACTACAGACTACTACAAGATTTCCTTTTTTCCAAGAACAATCTACCATTGGAACCATATCCCTCCTGACATTGTCCATCTCCCTACCATAGAGCAATTCAATACGGCAGTTTGCCATATTGATCATGCCAGTCCCTAGTTGTTCTGTGCAGCTGCTTTTAAACTTTTACCACAACTTATTTTCATTACTTTCTTAAATTATGCTTTTAACTACTCATACTTTTAACTTCTTTGCGGTTTTTGACGCGCAACATGTCTACGTCCCCGCGAGGGGTTGGATATTAAAGGAAGATAGAGAGATATAACCGTAATTAAAGCACTGTCGTGACGTCATATCTTTATACTTTCACTTCAATGTGATACCGTGATATCGTTTAAATACGTAAGATATAGTGGCTTAGTCCGCCTCCGTGGTCCAGTGGTTAAGGTGGCTGACTTGTATACCACTGTAACCTATCATCTCTGATGGTCACGGGTTCGAGCCCCGCTCAGTCCGTGTCTCATTTATATGAAAAAGTTAGCAGTTTCTTACGGAGGTTGGTGCACCAAGTACTGGTTAACCGCTGGAGCCTGCCCAGGAAAGGTGTTGTTAGGTAAACTGCCCGTCGCTCAAATGGGAAACCGGTAGCGATGTTAAATAAAGATAAATAAAAAAATATATAGTGGCTTCATTACAAAGATAGGTAAACTAAACAAGTTTGTAAATCTATTGTGTTCTACATAAGATTTGCATGTGTCCTAAGGGAAATTTGTTTTGTACTTACTGTTTACTACCAGTAGCTCCCAAATGACGTGTGGCAACTATCGCAGACATGACGTGGGAAAACTCAATAATATTATAAATCCGTATTTGTTAAGCTAAGCTGAAACTGAAATTACGACAATTTGTCAAACGCTGTAATAACATCATAGTTCCTGAAAACAGTAACAGAACAACAATTCCACAGTAACAGAACAACAATTCCACAGTAACAGAACAACAATTCCACAGTAACAGAACAACAATTCCACAGTAACAGAACAACAATTCCACAGTAACAGAACAACAATTCCACAGTAACAGAACAACAATTCCACAGTAACAGAACAACAATTCCACAGTAACAGAACAACAATTCCACAGTAACAGACCAACAATTCCACAGTAACAGAACAACAATTCCACAGTAACAGACCAACAATTCCACAGTAACAGAACAACAATTCCACAGTAACAGAACAACAATTCCACAGTAACAGACCAACAATTCCACAGTAACAGAACAACAATTCCACAGTAAAAGAACAACAATTCCACAGTAACAGAACTACAATTCCACAGTAACAGACCAACAATTCCACAGTAACAGAACAACAATTCCACAGTAACAGAACACCAATTCCACAGTAACAGAACAACAAGTCAACAGTAACAGAACAACAATTCCACAGTAACAGAACTACAATTCCACAGTAACAGAACAACAATACCACAGTAACAGAACAACAATTCCACAGTAACAGAACAACAATTCCACAGTAACAGACCAATAATTCCACAGTAACAGAACAACAATTCCACAGTAACAGACCAACAATTCCACAGTAACAGAACAACAATTCCACAGTAACAGAACAACAATTCCACAGTAACAGACCAACAATTCCACAGTAACAGAACAACAATTCCACAGTAAAAGAACAACAATTCCACAGTAACAGAACAACAATTCCACAGTAACAGAACAACAATTCCACAGTAACAGAACTACAATTCCACAGTAACAGACCAACAATTCCACAGTAACAGAACTACAATTCCACAGTAACAGAACAACAATACCACAGTAACAGAACAACAATTCCACAGTAACAGAACAACAATTCCACAGTAACAGAACAACAATTCCACAGTAACAGAACAACAATTCCACAGTAACAGAACAACAATTCCACAGTAACAGAACAACAATTCCACAGTAACAGAACACCAATTCCACAGTAACAGAACAACAATTCCACAGTAACAGAACAACAATTCCACAGTAACAGAACAACAATTCCACAGTAAAAAAACAGCAATTCCACAGTAAAAGAACAACAATTCCACAGTAACAGAACAACAATTCCACGGTAAAAGAACAACAATTCCACAGTAAAAGAACAACAATTCCACTGGACTGACCTTTTGACGAGCTTAATAGCAAAATTCCAACAAAACGAGTTTCATAAAATCTAGTATGAAATCACAACGAGTGTAAGATCTTTTTTATCACATTACCATAGTAACAACAACAACCATAACTTTGAAGGAAAATATGCGTTTCTGAATGCCAATATATGTTGCCTTATTACATTAAGCTGCAGCCGGATATGTAGTCCAGTGGTAACACGCTGGACTGGTAATCCAGGGATCGCAGGTTCGATCCACCGTTTGACCCTAATAAAATTAACAGTCTTTCAGATGGGACATTAAACCGAGGTCTCGTGTCGGTGCTTTACACCGTGCACGTAAAAGAACCAGAGGAGACTCTGGAATGGGTCTCTGTCTGTATCATTGCACTATCCTCCAAACATCTAAAATTACTAATCTCTTCAGGAGGCGTCGCTCATATGGGCAACCGGTAGCGACGATAAATAAACGTAAAAACACACAGCTGCATCCGTATGTCACAGTTGATAAATTAGTGATAGTCTACCTGTTTCAATCAATAGAATATTTGTGTTCAACATAAATAATTGTATTGTTACTTATACAATGTGAGGGGATTACGAACACAATTGTTGTATTGTTATTTGCCTGGCAACCACCATGAGAGGTTATATGAAAGGAATTAGTAACAAGCTCACTGGTTGGCTAATATATTAACACCTCACACTTGTGCACATTTTTACAAATTTATTTTAGCTCGATTTCGAAGCAAGTTCTTACCGGGAAAGAGATAACCATACAAGTAGGTAGCTTTCTCCTCAATCCTACATGTATGTACACATTGTTTATACTTGACTATGTTTATTCAAAGAAATAAATATTGTTTAAATATAAGTTCTTACAAGTGTGGCGTCCGTGGTCCAGTGGTAGAGCGTCGGATTTGGAATCGAACGGTCCCGGGTTCGATACTCTTGTCAGGCCACGTATGTAGTGCCATTGAGCAAGGCACTTCACACACATTGCTTAGTACTGGTTGACCACTTAGGTCGGCTAAGCCTGCCCAGGAAAACATGTCTACGTCCCCGCGAGGGGTTTGACATTAAAGGAACATACATACATACAATTTCTTTAATCACTCTCGAGACCTCATTCATAATGCAATCCATCGAGGGAGAGAGAAGAGGCATGTGGAATTTAATGCCTTGCCAAAGGGCACAATCTAGCTCAGGGTCTTTAGCACCTGAAGCGAACGCATAGACTTATGTGGTGAACTTAACGACCTTGCTGGTTGTCTAATTTTGATATCCAATATCGGTGTCCGCTTTTATAGAAATATAAAAATGAATATAATTTTTTTTTATAAAAAGCCACAAATTGCCGTTGTACACCGTCATTCTCGTTTTTAATTTGTATTACGAACTCTCTAGAGGTAAGTTACGTATTTTGAAATGACTTCCTTTCTATTAGATTCAATTGCTCTGGAAAAGGATATACGAATGTTTGAACTATGTGCTAGCACGGCGATACTCTTCGGCAATGCTCGAGTTAATTGAGTTTGCAGCCAACCACAGCTGTTGGCTATATTACACTAGACAATAACAGATAGCTATGTCGCGAACTATTGTATGTTATTAGGTTGCTGGAATAAAACTCCATCCAATGGCAGTGACAGGGTCTAGACTTATTTAAATTTTATTTAACGTCGCTACCGATTGCCAATTTGAGCGATGGGCAGTTTACCTAACAACAACTTTCATTGGCATGCTCCAACGGTTAACCAGTACTTGGTGCACCAACCAGCGTATTCATATAAATGAGACACGGCCTGAGCGGGGCTCGAACACCGTGACCATCAGTGATAATTGGTTACAATGGTATACAAGTCAGTGACTTTAACCACTCGACCACGAAGGCGGACTATGGTAATCCATCTCTAACCAGGTATATTTATACCACGTCCTCTATTATGTAATAAGTATACGTCATGTGCGTTAATAACATTCAACCATCATGGAGTACAATGAGAGCTGCTTAATAGAGGTAAACTGTTGAAGCAACTGCCACACTTGGAAGTGTGTGTTTTACGTTTATTTATCGTCGCTACCGGTTACCCATATGAGCGACGCCTCGTGAAGAGATTAGTCATTTTAGATTTGTGGAGGATAGTGCAATGATACAGACAGAGACCCATTCCAGAGTATCCTCTGGTTCTTTTACGTACACGGTGTAAAGCACCGACACGAGACCTCGGTTTAACGTCCCATCTGAAAGACTGTTAATTTGATTAGGGTCAAACGGGGGATCGAACCTGCGATCCCTGGATTACCAGTCCAGCGTGTTACCACTGGACTACAGATCCGTCTGTACACAACGAGAGAGGAAACCGAAGATTGCATAAGTATTATATACACATTTATATTAGCTCGATTGCGAAACAAGTTCTTACAACTTATATTAATCACTCTCGAGACCTCATTCCTGATGGAATCCATCGTCACGAGGGAGAGAAGAGGCAACGTGCAATTTAAATGCCTTGCCTAAGGACACAATCGTAACTGCTCCAGGGGTTTGAACTCCAGACCTTCCGCACCTGAAGCGAACGCGCTACCACTGCGCTATCACGACTTCCACATTGGCGTTTATTATTTTATAACGATTGTGACAGTTTTAACAACTTATATTAATCACTCTCGTTGCAAGCGTTTGTGTTATTAGAGTACCCGGAGAAAACCCACCTGTCCTATCTGGCAACCACCGTATCATCTCACATACTTACCAGCCAGAGGATCGAACCAGGGGTTCATTGGTGAGAAGCGATGGTGCTAACCACTGCTCTAATCCGACAGCCAAAGGTCAATATAGTTCGAAATTGTCTTGCATAATAGTTTTGTTGAAAACCTTTTTTTTCTCAAATAAATATATAGATCTGCACGATGACAGTAGGTCAATCAATCAATCAATCAATCAATCAATCAATCAATCAATCAATCAATCAATCAATCAATCAATCAATCAATCAATCAATCAATCAATCAATCAATCAATCAATCATCAATCAATCAATCAATCAATCAATCAATCAATCAATCAATCAATCAATCAATCAATCAATCAATCAATCAATCAATCAATCAATCAATCAATCAATCAATCAATCAATCAATCAATCAATCAATCAATCAATCAACTAATCAATCAATCGATTAGGATTATGAAACCATATTTTAAGCGAAACATGAAGTAGCAACGTTATTGTGTGCACAAATATGATTAAAACCCAATATACATGTGGTAATGGTTGTTGTTACTATGGTAATGTGATCAAAGGATCTTACACTCGTGGTTATTTCATACCATATTTTATGAAACGAGTTTATTTATAATATGTTATGCAATCAGCACACGTGTAAGATCCTATATATACATATTATGCTTTATTGCGGATATGTACAACACTCATATAATCCAAACAATATAGTTTGTCGTGTTTTTGTGGTGTTAAATCCATTTCATCTCAAGTGAACTTTTATTTACCAGAAAGCACAATGTATTAATAGCGTTGCCAATGACAGCTATCGGTTGCCATTTAGAGATATTCCGCCAGTGTAAATCTTAAAAATAACAGCTTTGCTCGGCAGAACCGGGAATTTGTACAGACTGAAATTGATTCGCTTCTGAAAAAGGGTGTCATATCAATTGACGAGAAGAACCCAATTGTAGTCAATTAATCCACGTGCAATATCATTTATCAGCTACTGTAAGCAAAGGATCGTCTTGGATTGTAGACGTCATTACTCCCTGTTTGCGCAAATGTAAATTAAATTCGAAGATATAACATTTGCTTAAAGCGAAACGAAATAAAAGGCATGTTTTCACGTATGAATGCATTGTTACTACAAATTCTTCTGAATACATTCGAACGCTAAGATTGAATCAATAAACAGTGTTTGTGATATACAAACTTTCAAAAGTGAAAGTACGATCGCATATAACGGACATCCACGCTACTGAATTGACGTTTGCTTGTCATTGGAGTCAATACTAAACACGCGATACTTTCGTTTAGAGATCATTTAACTAAGATTAGGCACAGATGTGAGATATCATGGTAAATATGACCCATGAATTTCGACAATATTTACATTATTGTATTATGTCAACAAACCGCGTATACGACGTTTGTTTATTTGTTGAAATACACAGTTTTTGAGGCAAATATTTGAAAAAAATATTACCATATAATAGCAAATTACGTTCTGCAGATATTTACATTTTCACCGATATAGTGTCGCTTTAATAGATGTCAAGATATTCATACGTTTTCGATTTCAAATTGCATTTGATTGTATTTTTGCAAGACATCCTGCATACCTTGGTTTTTGTTGGGGGAAAAATCGATTTCAAATTGCATTTGATTGTATTTTTGCAAGTCATCCTGCATACCTTGGTTTTTGTTAGAAGAAATGGTTTCAATTATTTGATGTTCGGTAAAGCTACGACTGACAATAATTACAACGCATTGTGTCTTTGTATTTCGAGTTCGGTCTGCCCGACCTAAGGCACATTAGGTGATGGATCAAAGCTCGCTCCCTGGCTGAGGATTAACCGCGAGATGGACACATGACGTCATAAGATTCTTTTTTTAAATAGAAGGGTGTAAAAAAAATAAAGAAAGTATATTATAGCTGTGTACATTATCTATATGTTGGGGACTATTTATTTCACCGACTGAAAAACCACTACGTGACGGAAATATTGGCTATGTAAGTGGTACAGGGGCCTAAAGTGACCGGGTGCTTTATGTCGTTGACATCGTATCACCGGTGTGACCATCACCGCTGTATGTTCGATTCAGACTGAGGGTGTTGAATTATTTCATGTGCTGAAGCTATCCAACTAGTTTGTTGGCAGGTATGTGGTTCTACCATGGTGCCAGTCCGTGCCTGGTATACTACTCGGATGGGCACCCTGGGTCTTCAACCGCCAATGGTACAATAGCGGTAATACAGTGGTACAGTTACCAGGGTAGTAGCGGTAATACAGTGGTACAATGACCAGGGTAGTAGCTGTAATACAGTGGTACACTGACCAGGGTAGTGGCGGTAATACAGTGGTACAGTTACCATGGTAGTAGCGGTAATACAGTGGTACAGTTACCAGGATAGTAGCGGTAATACAGTGGTACAATGACCAGGGTAGTAGCGGTAATACAGTGGTACCATGACTAGGGTAGTAGCGGTAATACAGTGGTACAATGACTAGGGTAGTAGCGGTAATAAGTGGTACAGTTACCAGGGTAGTAGCGGTAATACAGTGGTACAATGACCAGGGTAGTAGCTGTAATACAGTGGTATACTGACCAGGGTAGTGGCGGTAATACAGTGGTACAGTTACCATGGTAGTAGCGGTAATACAGTGGTACAGTTACCAGGATAGTAGCGGTAATACAGTGGTACAATGACCAGGGTAGTAGCGGTAATACAGTGGTACAATGACTAGGGTAGTAGCGGTAATACAGTGGTACAATGACTAGGGTAGTAGCGGTAATACAGTGGTACAGTTACCAGGGTAGTAGCGATAATACAGTGGTACAATGACCAGGGTAGTAGCGGTAATACAGTGGTACAGTTACTAGGGTAGTAGCGGTAATACAGTGGTACAGTTACCATGGTAGTAGCGGTAATACAGTGGTACAATGACTAGGGTAGTAGCGGTAATACAGTGGTACAGTGACCAGGGTAGTAGCGATAGTACAGTGGTACAATTACCAGGGTAGTAGCGGTAATACAGTGGTACAATGGTCAGGGTAGTAGCGGTAATACAGTGGTACAATGACTAGGGTAGTAGCGGTAATACAGTGGTACAGTGACCAGGGTAGTAGCGGTAATACAGTGGTACAGTGACCAGGGTAGTAGCTGTAATACAGTGGTACAATGACCAGGGTAGTAGCGGTAATACAGTGGTACAGTGACCAGGGTAGTAGCGGTAATACAGTGGTACAATGACCAGGGTAGTAGCGGTAATACAGTGGTACAATGACCAGGGTAGTAGCGGTAATACAGTGGTACAATGACCAGGGTAGTAGCGGTAATACAGTGGTACAATGACCAGGGTAGTAGCGGTAATACAGTGGTACAATGACCAGGGTAGTAGCGGTAATACAGTGGTACAATGACCAGGGTAGTAGCGGTAATACAGTGGTACAATGACCAGGGTAGTAGCGGTAATACAGTGGTACAATGACCAGGGTAGTAGCGGTAATACAGTGGTACAATGACCAGGGTAGTAGCGGTAATACTGTGGTACAGTGACCAGGGTCGTAGCGGTAATACAGTGGTACAATGACCAGGGTAGTATCGGTAATACAGTGGTACAATGACCAGGGTAGTAGCGGTAATACAGTGGTACAATGACCAGGTTAGTATCGGTACTACAGTGGTACAGTGACCAGGGTAGTAGCGGTAATACAGTGGTACAGTGACCAGGGTAGTAGCGGTAATACTGTGGTACAATGACCAGGGTAGTGGCGGTAATACAGTGGTACAGTTACCATGGTAGTAGCGGTAATACAGTGGTACAGTTACCAGGATAGTAGCGGTAATACAGTGGTACAATGACCAGGGTAGTAGCGGTAATACAGTGGTACAATGACTAGGGTAGTAGTGGTAATACAGTGGTACAATGACTAGGGTAGTAGCGGTAATACAGTGGTACAGTTACCAGGGTAGTAGCGATAATACAGTGGTACAATGACCAGGGTAGTAGCGGTAATACAGTGGTACAGTTACTAGGGTAGTAGCGGTAATACAGTGGTACAGTTACCATGGTAGTAGCGGTAATACAGTGGTACAATGACTAAGGTAGTAGCGGTAATACAGTGGTACAGTGACCAGGGTAGTAGCGATAGTACAGTGGTACAATTACCAGTGTAGTAGCGGTAATACAGTGGTACAATGGTCAGGGTAGTAGCGGTAATACAGTGGTACAATGACTAGGGTAGTAGCGGTAATACAGTGGTACAGTGACCAGGGTAGTAGCGGTAATACAGTGGTACAGTGACCAGGGTAGTAGCTGTAATACAGTGGTACAATGACTAGGGTAGTAGCGGTAATACAGTTGTACAGTGACCAGGGTAGTAGCGGTAATACAGTTGTACAATGACCAGGGTAGTAGCGGTAATACAGTGGTACAATGACCAGGGTAGTAGCGGTAATACAGTGGTACAATGACCAGGGTAGTAGCGGTAATACAGTGGTACAATGACCAGGGTAGTAGCGGTAATACAGTGGTACAATGACCAGGGTAGTAGCGGTAATACAGTGGTACAATGACCAGAGTAGTAGCGGTAATACAGTGGTACAATGACCAGGGTAGTAGCGGTAATACAGTGGTACAATGACCAGGTTAGTAGCGGTAATACAGTGGTACAATGACCATGGTAGTAGCGGTGATACAGTGGGACAATGACCAGGGTAGTATCGGTACTATAGTGGTACAATGACTAGGGTAGTAGCAGTAATACAGTGGTACAATGACTAGGGTAGTAGCAGTAATACAGTGGTACAATGACCAGGTTAGTAGCGGTAATACAGTTGTACAATGACCAGGGTAGTAGCGGTAATACTGTGGTACAGTGACCAGGGTCGTAGCGGTAATACAGTGGTACAATGACCAGGGTAGTATCGGTAATACAGTGGTACAATGACCAGGGTAGTAGCGGTAATACAGTGGTACAATGACCAGGTTAGTATCGGTACTACAGTGGTACAGTGACCAGGGTAGTAGCGGTAATACAGTGGTACAGTTACCATGGTAGTAGCGGTAATACAGTGGTACAGTTACCAGGATAGTAGCGGTAATACAGTGGTACAATGACCAGGGTAGTAGCGGTAATACAGTGGTACAATGACTAGGGTAGTAGCGGTAAGACAGTGGTACACTGACTAGGGTAGTAGCGGTAATACAGTGGTACAGTTACCAGGGTAGTAGCGATAATACAGTGGTACAATGACCAGGGTAGTAGCGGTAATACAGTGGTACAGTTACTAGGGTAGTAGCGGTAATACAGTGGTACAGTTACCATGGTAGTAGCGGTAATACAGTGGTACAATGACTAGGGTAGTAGCGGTAATACAGTGGTACAGTGACCAGGGTAGTAGCGATAGTACAGTGGTACAATTACCAGGGTAGTAGCGGTAATACAGTGGTACAATGGTCAGGGTAGTAGCGGTAATACAGTGGTACAATGACTAGGGTAGTAGCGGTAATACAGTGGTACAGTGACCAGGGTAGTAGCTGTAATACAGTGGTACAGTGTGACCAGGGTAGTAGCTGTAATACAGTGGTAAAGTGTGACCAGGGTAGTATCGGTAATACAGTTGTACAGTGACCAGGGTAGTAGCGGTAATACTGTGGTACAGTGACCAGGGTAGTAGCGGTAATACAGTGGTACAATGACCAGGGTAGTATCGGTAATACAGTGGTACAATGACCAGGGTAGTAGCGGTAATACAGTGGTACAATGACCAGGTTAGTATCGGTACTACAGTGGTACAGTGACCAGGGTAGTAGCGGTAATACAGTGGTACAGTGACCAGGGTAGTAGCGGTAATACTGTGGTACAATGACCAGGGTAGTGGCGGTAATACAGTGGTACAGTTACCATGGTAGTAGCGGTAATACAGTGGTACAGTTACCAGGATAGTAGCGGTAATACAGTGGTACAATGACCAGGGTAGTAGCGGTAATACAGTGGTACAATGACTAGGGTAGTAGCGGTAATACAGTGGTACAATGACTAGGGTAGTAGCGGTAATACAGTGGTACAGTTACCAGGGTAGTAGCGATAATACAGTGGTACAATGACCAGGGTAGTAGCGGTAATACAGTGGTACAGTTACTAGGGTAGTAGCGGTAATACAGTGGTACAGTTACCATGGTAGTAGCGGTAATACAGTGGTACAATGACTAGGGTAGTAGCGGTAATACAGTGGTACAGTGACCAGGGTAGTAGCGATAGTACAGTGGTACAATTACCAGGGTAGTAGCGGTAATACAGTGGTACAATGGTCAGGGTAGTAGCGGTAATACAGTGGTACAATGACTAGGGTAGTAGCGGTAATACAGTGGTACAGTGACCAGGGTAGTAGCTGTAATACAGAGGTACAGTGTGACCAGGGTAGTAGCTGTAATACAGTGGTACAGTGTGACCAGGGTAGTATCGGTAATACAGTGGTACAGTTACCAGGGTAGTAGCGGTAATACAGTGGTACAGTTACCAGGGTAGTAGCGGTAATACAGTGGTACAGTGACCAGGGTGGTAGCGGTAATACAGTGGTACAATGACCAGGTTAGTAGCGGTAATACAGTGGTACAATGACCAGGGTAGTAGCGGTAATACAGTGGTACAATGACCAGGTTAGTAGCGGTAATACAGTGGTACAATGACCAGGGTAGTAGCGGTAATACAGTGGTACAATGACCAGGGTAGTAGCGGTAATACAGTGGTACAATGACCAGGGTAGTAGCGGTAATACAGTGGTACAATGACCAGGTTAGTAGCGGTAATACAGTGGTACAATGACTAGGGTAGTAGCGATAGTACAGTGGTACAATGACCAGGGTAGTAGCGGTAATACAATGGTACAATAACCAAGGTAGTAGCCGTAATACAGTGGTACAATGACCAAGGTAGTAGCGGTAATACAGTGGTACAATGACCAAGGTAGTAGCGGTAATACAGTGTTACAATGACCAGGATAGTAGCGGTAATACAGTTGTACAATGACCAGGTTAGTAGCGGTAATACAGTGGTACAGTGACCAGGGTAGTAGCGGTAATACAGTGGTACAGTGACCACGGTAGTAGCGCTAATACTGGGATACAGTGACAAGGGTAGTATCGGTAATACAGTGGTACAGTGACCAGGGTAGTAGCGGTAATACAGTGGTACAGTGACCAGGGTAGTAGCGGTAATACAGTGGTACAATGACCAGGATAGTAGCGGTAATACAGTGGTACAATGACCATAGTAGTAGCAGTAATACAGTGGTACAATGACCAGTGTAGTAGCGGTAATACAGTGGTACAGTGACCAGGGTAGTAGCGGTAATACAGTGGTACAATGACCAGGGTAATAGCGGTAATACAGTGGTAAAATGACCAGGGTAGTAGCGGTAATACAGTTGTACAATGACCAGGGTAGTAGCGATAGTACAGTGGTACAATGACCAGGGTAGTAGCGGTAATACTGTGGTACAATGACCAGGGTAGTAGCGGTAATACAGTGGTACAATGACCAGGGTAGTAGCGGTAATACAGTGGTACAGTGACCAGGGTAGTAGCGGTAATACAGTGGTACAGTGACCAGGGTAGTAACCGTAATACAGTGGTACAGTGACCAGGCTTGTAGCGGTAATACAGTGGCACAATGACCAGCGTAGTAGCGGTAATACAGTGGTACAATGACCAGGGTAGTAGCGGTAATACCGTGGTACAGTGACCAGGGTAGTAGCGGTAATACAGTGGTACAATGACCAGGGTAGTAGCGGTAATACAGTGGTACAATGACCAGGGTGGTAGCGGTAATACAGTGGTACAATGACCAGGGTAGTAGCGGTAATACAGTGGTACAATGACCAGGGTAGTAGTAGCGGTAATACAGTGGTACAATGACCAGGGTAGTAGCTCTAATACAGTGGTACAATGACCAGGGTAGTAGCGGTAATACAGTGGTACAATGACCAGGGTAGTGTCGGTAATACAGTGGTACACTTACCAGGGTAGTAGCGGTAATACAGTGGTACAATGACCATGGTAGTAGCGGTAATACAGTGGGACAATGACCAGGGTAGTAGCGGTAATACAGTGGTACAATGACCAGGGTAGTAGCAGTAATACAGTGGTACAATGACCATTGTAGTAGTGGTAATACAGTGGTACAATGACCAGGGTAGTATCGGTACTACAGTGGTACAATGACTAGGGTAGTAGCAGTAATACAGTGGTACAATGACTAGGGTAGTAGCAGTAATACAGTGGTACAATGACCAGGTTAGTAGCGGTAATACAGTTGTACAATGACCAGGGTAGTAGCGGTAATACTGTGGTACAGTGACCAGGGTCGTAGCGGTAATACAGTGGTACAATGACCAGGGTAGTATCGGTAATACAGTGGTACAATGACCAGGGTAGTAGCGGTAATACAGTGGTACAATGACCAGGTTAGTATCGGTACTACAGTGGTACAGTGACCAGGGTAGTAGCGGTAATACAGTGGTACAGTGACCAGGGTAGTAGCGGTAATACTGTGGTACAATGACCAGGGTAGTAGCGGTAATATTGTGGTACAATGACAAGGGTAGTAGCGGTAATACTGTGGTACAGTGACCAGAGTAGTAGCGGTAATACAGTGGCACAGTGGATAATCTTCAAATGACAAAAGCTATGGGTGTGACTTTAACCATAATATCGATATATAAAGCACACAAATAATAACCAAAGTGCAGCTGAGAAATTCGATAAGAATTTGCATAGCTCATATATTAACATGACTGTCAGCGATGTGATACTTTGAATATCGCTTTATAAACGATATATACTCACTTTTCTTTGTGGGGTGGTAGCGGTAATACAGTGGTACAGTGTGACCAGGGTAGTATCGGTAATACAGTGGTACAGTTACCAGGGTAGTAGCGGTAATACAGTGGTACAGTGACCAGGGTGGTAGCGGTAATACAGTGGTACAATGACCAGGTTAGTAGCGGTAATACAGTGGTACAATGACCAGGGTAGTAGCGGTAATACAGTGGTACAATGACCAGGTTAGTAGCGGTAATACAGTGGTACAATGACCAGGGTAGTAGCGGTAATACAGTGGTACAATGACCAGGGTAGTAGCGGTAATACAGTGGTACAATGACCAGGGTAGTAGCGGTAATACAGTGGTACAATGACCAGGTTAGTAGCGGTAATACAGTGGTACAATGACTAGGGTAGTAGCGATAGTACAGTGGTACAATGACCAGGGTAGTAGCGGTAATACAATGGTACAATAACCAAGGTAGTAGCCGTAATACAGTGGTACAATGACCAAGGTAGTAGCGGTAATACAGTGGTACAATGACCAAGGTAGTAGCGGTAATACAGTGTTACAATGACCAGGATAGTAGCGGTAATACAGTGGTACAATGACCAGGTTAGTAGCGGTAATACAGTGGTACAGTGACCAGGGTAGTAGCGGTAATACAGTGGTACAATGACCAGGGTAGTAGCGGTAATACAGTGGTACATGACCAGGGTGTAGCGGTAATACAGTGGTACAATGACCAGGGTAGTAGCGGTAATACAGTGGTACATGTGTAATACAGTGGTACAGTGACCAGGGTAGTAGCGGTAATACAGTGGTACAATGACCAGGGTAGTAGCGGTAATACAGTGGTACAGTGACCAGGGTAGTAGCGGTAATACAGTGGTACAGTGACCAGGGTAGTAGCGGTAATACAGTGGTACAATGACCAGGATAGTAGCGGTAATACAGTGGTACAATGACCATAGTAGTAGCAGTAATACAGTGGTACAATGACCAGTGTAGTAGCGGTAATACAGTGGTACAGTGACCAGGGTAGTAGCGGTAATACAGTGGTACAATGACCAGGGTAATAGCGGTAATACAGTGGTAAAATGACCAGGGTAGTAGCGGTAATACAGTTGTACAATGACCAGGGTAGTAGCGATAGTACAGTGGTACAATGACCAGGGTAGTAGCGGTAATACTGTGGTACAATGACCAGGGTAGTAGCGGTAATACAGTGGTACAATGACCAGGGTAGTAGCAGTAATACAGTGGTACAGTGACCAGGGTAGTAGCGGTAATACAGTGGTACAGTGATCAGGGTAGTAACCGTAATACAGTGGTACAGTGACCAGGCTTGTAGCGGTAATACAGTGGCACAATGACCAGCGTAGTAGTGGTAATACAGTGGTACAATGACCAGGGTAGTAGCGGTAATACCGTGGTACAGTGACCAGGGTAGTAGCGGTAATACAGTGGTACAATAACCAGGGTGGTAGCGGTAATACAGTGGTACAATGACCAGGGTAGTAGCGGTAATACAGTGGTACAATGACCAGGGTAGTAGCTCTAATACAGTGGTACAATGACCAGGGTAGTAGCGGTAATACAGTGGTACAATGACCAGGGTAGTGTCGGTAATACAGTGGTACACTTACCAGGGTAGTAGCGGTAATACAGTGGTACAATGACCATGGTAGTAGCGGTAATACAGTGGGACAATGACCAGGGTAGTAGCGGTAATACAGTGGTACAATGACCAGGGTAGTAGCAGTAATACAGTGGTACAATGACCATTGTAGTAGTGGTAATACAGTGGTACAATGACCAGGGTAGTATCGGTAATACAGTGGTACAATGACCAGGGTAGTAGCGGTAATACAGTGGTACAATGACCAGGGTAGTAGCTGTAATACAGTGGTACAATGACCAGTGTAGTAGCGGTAATACTGTGGTACAGTGACCAGGGTAGTATCGGTAATACAGTGGTACAATGACCAGGATAGTAGCGGTAATACAGTGGTACAATGACCAGGGTAGTAGCGGTAATACAGTGGTACAATGACCAGGGTGGTAGCGGTAATACAGTGGTACAGTGACCACGGTAGTAGCGCTAATACTGGGATACAGTGACAAGGGTAGTATCGGTAATACAGTGGTACAGTGACCAGGGTAGTAGCGGTAATACAGTGGTACAGTGACCAGGGTAGTAGCGGTAATACAGTGGTACAATGACCAGGATAGTAGCGGTAATACAGTGGTACAATGACCATAGTAGTAGCAGTAATACAGTGGTACAATGACCAGTGTAGTAGCGGTAATACAGTGGTACAGTGACCAGGGTAGTAGCGGTAATACAGTGGTACAATGACCAGGGTAATAGCGGTAATACAGTGGTAAAATGACCAGGGTAGTAGCGGTAATACAGTTGTACAATGACCAGGGTAGTAGCGATAGTACATTGGTACAATGACCAGGGTAGTAGCGGTAATACTGTGGTACAATGACCAGGGTAGTAGCGGTAATACAGTGGTACAATGACCAGGGTAGTAGCGGTAATACAGTGGTACAGTGACCTGGGTAGTAGCGGTAATACAGTGGTACAGTGACCAGGGTAGTAACCGTAATACAGTGGTACAGTGACCAGGCTTGTAGCGGTAATACAGTGGCACAATGACCAGCGTAGTAGCGGTAATACAGTGGTACAATGACCAGGGTAGTAGCGGTAATACCGTGGTACAGTGACCAGGGTAGTAGCGGTAATACAGTGGTACAATGACCAGGGTAGTAGCGGTAATACAGTGGTACAATGACCAGGGTGGTAGCGGTAATACAGTGGTACAATGACCAGGGTAGTAGCGGTAATACAGTGGTACAATGACCAGGGTAGTGTCGGTAATACAGTGGTACACTTACCAGGGTAGTAGCGGTAATACAGTGGTACAATGACCAGGGTAGTAGCTCTAATACAGTGGTACAATGACCAGGGTAGTAGCGGTAATACAGTGGTACAATGACCAGGGTAGTGTCGGTAATACAGTGGTACACTTACCAGGGTAGTAGCGGTAATACAGTGGTACAATGACCATGGTAGTAGCGGTAATACAGTGGGACAATGACCAGGGTAGTAGCGGTAATACAGTGGTACAATGACCAGGGTAGTAGCAGTAATACAGTGGTACAATGACCATTGTAGTAGTGGTAATACAGTGGTACAATGACCAGGGTAGTATCGGTACTACAGTGGTACAATGACTAGGGTAGTAGCAGTAATACAGTGGTACAATGACTAGGGTAGTAGCAGTAATACAGTGGTACAATGACCAGGTTAGTAGCGGTAATACAGTTGTACAATGACCAGGGTAGTAGCGGTAATACTGTGGTACAGTGACCAGGGTCGTAGCGGTAATACAGTGGTACAATGACCAGGGTAGTATCGGTAATACAGTGGTACAATGACCAGGGTAGTAGCGGTAATACAGTGGTACAATGACCAGGTTAGTATCGGTACTACAGTGGTACAGTGACCAGGGTAGTAGCGGTAATACAGTGGTACAGTGACCAGGGTAGTAGCGGTAATAATGTGGTACAATGACCAGGATAGTAGCGGTAATATTGTGGTACAATGACAAGGGTAGTAGCGGTAATACTGTGGTACAGTGACCAGAGTAGTAGCGGTAAACAGTGGCACAGTGGATAATCTTCAAATGACAAAAGCTATGGGTGTGACTTTAACCATAATATCGATATATAAAGCACACAAATAATAACCAAAGTGCAGCTGAGAAATTCGATAAGAATTTGCATAGCTCATATATTAACATGACTGTCAGCGATGTGATACTTTGAATATCGCTTTATAAACGATATATACTCACTTTTCTTTGTGGGGTGGTAGCGGTAATACAGTGGTACAGTGTGACCAGGGTAGTATCGGTAATACAGTGGTACAGTTACCAGGGTAGTAGCGGTAATACAGTGGTACAGTGACCAGAGTGGTAGCGGTAATACAGTGGTACAATGACCAGGTTAGTAGCGGTAATACAGTGGTACAATGACCAGGGTAGTAGCGGTAATACAGTGGTACAATGACCAGGTTAGTAGCGGTAATACAGTGGTACAATTACCAGGGTAGTAGCGGTAATACAGTGGTACAATGACCAGGGTAGTAGTGGTAATACAGTGGTACAATGACCAGGGTAGTAGCGGTAATACAGTGGTACAATGACCAGGTTAGTAGCGATAATACAGTGGTACAATGACTAGGGTAGTAGCGATAGTACAGTGGTACAATGACCAGGGTAGTAGCGGTAATACAATGGTACAATAACCAAGGTAGTAGCCGTAATACAGTGGTACAATGACCAAGGTAGTAGCGGTAATACAGTGGTACAATGACCAAGGTAGTAGCCGTAATACAGTGTTACAATGACCAGGATAGTAGCGGTAATACAGTGGTACAATGACCAGGTTAGTAGCGGTAATACAGTGGTACAGTGACCAGGGTAGTAGCGTTAATACTGTGGTACAATGACCAGGGTAGTAGCGGTAATACAGTGGTACAATGACCAGGGTGGTAGCGGTAATACAGTGGTACAATGACCAGGGTAGTAGCGGTAATACAGTGGTACAATGACCAGTGTAGTAGCGTTAATACTGTGGTACAGTGACCAGTGTAGTAGCGTTAATACTGTGGTACAGTGACCAGGGTAGTAGCGGTAATACAGTGGTACAATGACCAGTGTAGTAGCGGTAATACAGTGGTACAGTGACCAGGGTAGTAGCGGTAATACAGTGGTACAGTGACCAGGGTAGTAGCGGTAATACAGTGGTACAATGACCAGGATAGTAGCGGTAATACAGTGGTACAATGACCATAGTAGTAGCAGTAATACAGTGGTACAATGATCAGTGTAGTAGCGGTAATACAGTGGTACAGTGACCAGGGTAGTAGCGGTAATACAGTGGTACAATGACCAGGGTAATAGCGGTAATACAGTGGTAAAATGACCAGGGTAGTAGCGGTAATACAGTTGTACAATGACCAGGGTAGTAGCGATAGTACAGTGGTACAATGACCAGGGTAGTAGCGGTAATACTGTGGTACAATGACCAGGGTAGTAGCGGTAATACAGTGGTACAATGACCAGGGTAGTAGCAGTAATACAGTGGTACAGTGACCAGGGTAGTAGCGCAAATACAGTGGTACAGTGATCAGGGTAGTAACGGTAATACAGTGGTACAGTGACCAGGGTTGTAGCGGTAATACAGTGGTACAATGACCATGGTAGTAGTGGTAATACAGTGGTACAATGACCAGGGTAGTAGCGGTAATACAGTGGTACAGTGACCAGGGTAGTAGCGGTAATACAGTGGTACAATAACCAGGGTGGTAGCGGTAATACAGTGGTACAATGACCAGGGTAGTAGCGGTAATACAGTGGTACAATGACCAGGGTAGTAGCTCTAATACAGTGGTACAATGACCAGGGTAGTAGCTGTAATACAGTGGTACAATGACCAGGGTAGTGTCGGTAATACAGTGGTACACTTACCAGGGTAGTAGCGGTAATACAGTGGTACAATGACCATGGTAGTAGCGGTAATACAGTGTGAAAATGACCAGGGTAGTAGCGGTAATACAGTGGTACAATGACCAGGGTAGTAGCAGTAATACAGTGGTACAATGACCATTGTAGTAGTGGTAATACAGTGGTACAATGACCATGGTAGTATCTGTAATACAGTGGTACAATGACCAGGGTAGTAGCGGTAATACAGTGGTACAATGACCAGGGTAGTAGCTGTAATACAGTGGTACAATGACCAGTGTAGTAGCGGTAATACTGTGGTACAGTGACCAGGGTATTATCGGTAATACAGTGGTACAATGACCAGGATAGTAGCGGTAATACAGTGGTACAATGACCAGGGTAGTAGCGGTAATACAGTGGTACAATGACCAGGGTGGTAGCGGTAATACAGTGGTACAATGACCAGTGTAGTAGCGTTAATACTGTGGTACAATGACCAGGGTAGTAGCGGTAATACAGTGGTACAATGACCAGGGTGGTAGCGGTAATACAGTGGTACAATGACCAGGGTAGTAGCGGTAATACAGTGGTACAATGACCAGGGTAGTAGCTCTAATACAGTGGTACAATGACCAGGGTAGTAGCGGTAATACAGTGGTACAATGACCAGGGTAGTGTCGGTAATACAGTGGTACACTTACCAGGGTAGTAGCGGTAATACAGTTGTACAATGACCATGGTAGTAGCGGTAATACAGTGGGAAAATGACCAGGGTAGTAGCGGTAATACAGTGGTACAATGACCAGGGTAGTAGCAGTAATACAGTGGTACAATGACCAGGGTAGTAGCGGTAATACAGTGGTACAATGACCAGTGTAGTAGCGTTAATACTGTGGTACAGTGACCAGTGTAGTAGCGTTAATACTGTGGTACAGTGACCAGGGTAGTAGCGGTAATACAGTGGTACAATGACCAGTGTAGTAGCGGTAATACAGTGGTACAGTGACCAGGGTAGTAGCGGTAATACAGTGGTACAGTGACCAGGGTAGTAGCGGTAATACAGTGGTACAATGACCAGGATAGTAGCGGTAATACAGTGGTACAATGACCATAGTAGTAGCAGTAATACAGTGGTACAATGACCAGTGTAGTAGCGGTAATACAGTGGTACAGTGACCAGGGTAGTAGCGGTAATACAGTGGTACAATGACCAGGGTAATAGCGGTAATACAGTGGTAAAATGACCAGGGTAGTAGCGGTAATACAGTTGTACAATGACCAGGGTAGTAGCGATAGTACAGTGGTACAATGACCAGGGTAGTAGCGGTAATACTGTGGTACAATGACCAGGGTAGTAGCGGTAATACAGTGGTACAATGACCAGGGTAGTAGCAGTAATACAGTGGTACAGTGACCAGGGTAGTAGCGCAAATACAGTGGTACAGTGATCAGGGTAGTAACCGTAATACAGTGGTACAGTGACCAGGCTTGTAGCGGTAATACAGTGGCACAATGACCATCGTAGTAGTGGTAATACAGTGGTACAATGACCAGGGTAGTAGCGGTAATACCGTGGTACAGTGACCAGGGTAGTAGCGGTAATACAGTGGTACAATAACCAGGGTGGTAGCGGTAATACAGTGGTACAATGACCAGGGTAGTAGCGGTAATACAGTGGTACAATGACCAGGGTAGTAGCTCTAATACAGTGGTACAATGACCAGGGTAGTAGCGGTAATACAGTGGTACAATGACCATGGTAGTAGCGGTAATACAGTGGGAAAATGACCAGGGTAGTAGCGGTAATACAGTGGTACAATGACCAGGGTAGTAGCAGTAATACAGTGGTACAATGACCATTGTAGTAGTGGTAATACAGTGGTACAATGACCAGGGTAGTATCTGTAATACAGTGGTACAATGACCAGGGTAGTAGCGGTAATACAGTGGTACAATGACCAGGGTAGTAGCTGTAATACAGTGGTACAATGACCAGTGTAGTAGCGGTAATACTGTGGTACAGTGACCAGGGTATTATCGGTAATACAGTGGTACAATGACCAGGATAGTAGCGGTAATACAGTGGTACAATGACCAGGGTAGTAGCGGTAATACAGTGGTACAATGACCAGGGTGGTAGCGGTAATACAGTGGTACAATGACCAGTGTAGTAGCGTTAATACTGTGGTACAATGACCAGGGTAGTAGCGGTAATACAGTGGTACAATGACCAGGGTGGTAGCGGTAATACAGTGGTACAATGACCAGGGTAGTAGCGGTAATACAGTGGTACAATGACCAGGGTAGTAGCTCTAATACAGTGGTACAATGACCAGGGTAGTAGCGGTAATACAGTGGTACAATGACCAGGGTAGTGTCGGTAATACAGTGGTACACTTACCAGGGTAGTAGCGGTAATACATTGGTACAATGACCATGGTAGTAGCGGTAATACAGTGGGAAAATGACCAGGGTAGTAGCGGTAATACAGTGGTACAATGACCAGGGTAGTAGCAGTAATACAGTGGTACAATGACCATTGTAGTAGTGGTAATACAGTGGTACAATGACCAGGGTAGTATCGGTAATACAGTGGTACAATGACCAGGGTAGTAGCGGTAATACAGTGGTACAATGACCAGGGTAGTAGCTGTAATACAGTTGTACAATGACCAGTGTAGTAGCGGTAATACTGTGGTACAGTGACCAGGGTATTATCGGTAATACAGTGGTACAATGACCAGGATAGTAGCGGTAATACAGTGGTACAATGACCAGGGTAGTAGCGGTAATACAGTGGTACAATGACCAGTGTAGTAGCGTTAATACTGTGGTACAATGACCAGGGTAGTAGCGGTAATACAGTGGTACAATGACCAGGGTGGTAGCGGTAATACAGTGGTACAATGACCAGGGTAGTAGCGGTAATACAGTGGTACAATGACCAGTGTAGTAGCATTAATACTGTGGTACAGTGACCAGTGTAGTAGCGTTAATACTGTGGTACAGTGACCAGGGTAGTAGCGGTAATACAGTGTTACAATGACCAGTGTAGTAGCGGTAATATAGTGGTACAGTGACCAGGGTAGTAGCGTTAATACAGTGGTACAATGACCAGGGTAGTAGCGTTAATACAGTGGTACAATGACCAGTGTAGTAGCGTTAATACTGTGGTACAATGACCAGTGATATTAGTTCTTAAATTTAAATGTGCTGAGTCCAATCCTTGCTTATGTCCATATAATCATAACCATACTGCATTTGTACTTGCACGTCTATTAATAACTCCCCTATTTCTTGCTTAGCAATCGTCTGCTGCAATTATAATGTATTTATATAGTACACAATCTAGATGCACAATCACTGTAATCAATACAATGCTAACCATACAGAAAGTATAGTTTCTTGTCTGCCATACATAACGTATAGTTTCTTTTATTGTAACCATATTTTATTGCAAATCAATAGTTAATATGTCATACACATAAAGATACAATACAGTGCATGAACATACAAATGGTTTTGGCCACAAGTGTTAGCAACATTAGACAACGGCCCGCACCAGAGAGTCAAGCTAACGTTTGATTAAATTAAATTACTGAGTTTCTTTCTTGAAAAGAGTACGCACAATAGAATGCAAATACAGATCACTTGAAGGATCGGGGAAAAGATACACATTTGTAAAAAAAGAGAAACTATTGCTTAGATTGATACATGTATCTCACGATTCCACCTGTTGTTTCCCAATACCACGCCAAGACCCGAACCCACGATACAGTCTCACAAGCAAATAACGTATATTTAATCAAGATGCGTGCCGATAATGATGTGAATTCCATATAGAGAATACAATTTCTCGTCTGTAAAACATAGTGTATAGTTTCTCGTCTGTCATACATAGAGAATACAATTTCTCGTCTGTAAAACAGAGTGTATAGTTTCTCGTCTGTCATGCATAGAGCATAGTTTCTCGTCTGTCATACAGAGGATATAGTTTCTCGTCTGCCATACAGAGAGCATAGTTTATCGTCTGTCATACAGAGAGTATAGTTTCTCGTCTGCCATACATAGCGTATAGTTTCTCGTCTGTCATACAGAGAGTACAGTTTCTCGTCTGTCATACATAGAGTATAGTTTCCCGTCTGCCATACAGAGTGTATAATTTCTCGTCTGCCATACATAGAGCATAGTTTCTCGTCTGTCACACAGAGGATATAGTTTCTCGTCTGTCATACAGAGAGTATAGTTTTTCGTCTGCCATACAGAGAGCATAGTTTCTCGTCTGTCATACAGAGGATATAGTTTCTCGTCTGCCAAACAGAGAGTATAGTTTCTCGTCTATCATACAGAGAGTATAGTTTCTCGTCTGTCATACAAACTGTATAGTTTCTCGTCTGTCATACAAACTGTTTAGTTTCTCGTCTATCAAACAGAGAGTATAGTTTCTCGTCTGTCATACAGAGAGCATAGTTTCTCGTCTGCCATACAGATAGTATAGTTTCTCGTCTGCCATACAGATAGTATAGTTTCTCGTCTGCCATACAGATAGTATAGTTTCTCGTCTGTCATACAGAGAGTATAGTTTCTCGTCTGTCATACATAGAGCATAGTTTCTCGTCTGTCATACAGAGAGTATAGTTTCTCGTCTGCCATACAGAGAGCATAGGTTCTCGTCTGTCATACATATAGCATAGTTTCTCGTCTGCCACACAGAGAGTATAGTTTCTCGTATGTCATACAGAGAGTATAATTTCTCGTCTGCCATACAGAGAATATAGTTTCTCGTCTGCCAAACAGAGAGTATAGTTTCTCGTCTGCCATACAGAGAGTATAGTTTTTCGTCTGCCATACAGAGAGCATAGTTTCTCGTCTGTCATAAAGAGCGCATAGTTTCGCGTCTGTCATAAAGAGAGCATAGTGTCTCGTCTGTCATACAGAGAGTATAGTTTCTCGTCTGTCATACAGAGAGTATAGTTTCTCGTCTGTTCAGTGTCTCGTCTGTCATACAGAGAGTATAGTTTCTCGTCTGCCACACAGAGAGTATAGTTTCCCGTCTGTCATACAGAGTGTATAGTTTCTCGTCTGCCAAACAGAGAGTATAGTTTCTCGTCTGCCATACAGAGAGTATAGTTTCTCGTCTGCCATACCGAGAGTATAGTTTCTCGTCTGCCATACCGATAGTATAGTTTCTCGTCTGCCATACAGAGAGCATAGTTTCTCGTCTGCCATACAGAGAGTATAGTTCCTCGTCTGCCAAACAGAGAGTATAGTTTCTCGTCTGTCATACAGAGAGTATAGTTTCTCGTCTGCCATACAGAGAGTATAGTTTCTCGTCTGCCATACAGAGAGTATAGTTTCTCATCCGTCATACAGAGAGTATAGTTTCTCGTCTGTCATACAGAGAGTATAGTTTCACGTCTGCCATACAGAGAGTATAGTTTCTCGTCTGCCATACAGAGCGTATAGTTTCTCGTCTGTCATACAGAGAGTATAGTTTCTCGTATGCCATACAGAGGGTATAGTTTCTCGTCTGCCATACAGAGATTATAGTTGTTCGTCTGTCATACATAGAGCATAGTGTCTCGTCTGTCATACAGAGAGTATAGTTTCTCGTCTGCCATACAGAGAGCATAGGTTCTCGTCTGTCATACATATAGCATAGTTTCTCGTCTGCCACACAGAGAGTATAGGTTCTCGTCTGTCTTACATATAGCATAGTTTCTCGTCTGCCACACAGAGAGTATAGTTTCTCGTATGTCATACAGAGAGTATAATTTCTCGTTTGCCATACAGAGAATATAGTTTCTCGTCTGCCAAACAGAGAGTATAGTTTCTCGTCTGCCATACAGAGAGTATAGTTTTTCGTCTGCCATACAGAGAGCATAGTTTCTCGTCTGTCATAAAGAGAGCATAGTTTCTCATCTGTCAAAAAGAGAGCATAGTTTCTCGTCTGCCATACAGATAGTATAGTTTCTCGTCTGCCATACAGATAGTATAGTTTCTCGTCTGCCATACAGATAGTATAGTTTCTCGTCTGTCATACAGATAGTATAGTTTCTCGTCTGCCATACAGATAGTATAGTTTCTCGTCTGCCATACAGATAGTATAGTTTCTCGTCTGTCATACAGATAGTATAGTGTCTCGTCTGCCATACAGATAGTATAGTTTCTCCTCTGTCATACAGAGAGTGTAGTTTCTCGTCTGCCAAACAGAGACTATTGTTTCTCTACTTATAAGTTCCTTTTCAATTTACCTATATGCTTGTCAATAACATGCTGTTTATAAAGTTAGTTAGAGGTTGTGCTTTTCTCAAGTAATTGATATTGTGGATTAGAGGCTATAAGGTGTCTGTTTGTTGCACCATTTCAGTCTAGAGTAGGGTTATATCTTTCTCCATTGCAGTCCAAATTAAGGGTCTGGTTTCACCATCGGTCTAGCGTCGGGCTCGGCATTTCTGCAGACCATCCAAATTAAGGGTCTGGTTTCACCATTTCAGTCAATAGTCGGGCTGTTGTTTTTTACAACTCGCCACCACAACTACCACGATATGTGAGATGGTACGGTGGTCGCCAGATCGGATAGGTGGGTTATCTCCGGGTACTCCGGTTCCCCCCCCCCACACACACACACACACATACACGAATGACCACATGGCCGCTTTCATCCGCGCCAACGAGAGTAATTAATATAGGGTGTTAGAACTTGCTTCGCAATCGTTGTAAAATAAATATCGTTTAGAAGATATCTTTACAAGATTTGTGTTATTAGTGGGATCATGATTGTGTCATGTCTGCTGGAAGTAGTTCGTTATTTACGCTGCATGCTGGGTAATATAAAGGGTACAACTAGTTCAAATAATTGTAGCAGACGACAAGTCAGTATCTTTCTGATATTTAACTATAAACTCTGGAAATATGTCATCGAATTTCATTAACATTGTGTCGTTAAATACAGTTAAACCTGTGTTAGTGGTCACCTCCATTAAGCAGTCACATGTGCTAAGCAGACACTTTCTGTGATTCCATTGTATGGCTGCTTAAGACAGGTTTGACTGTATATACATGACTGTTATTTTCTCTGCCAAAATAATGAGTAACATAAAGCGTATTACTATAGTTCAAATAATTGTAGCAGACGACAGTTCAGCAATGCGTTTTTCTCATACTAGGTAATTGTAAATAAACTAAATATGTCATGGAATTTCAGTAGAATTCTGTCGTTGCGACACACACACACACACACACATATATATATACCCGACTGTTATTTTCTCCGCTAGCGTGCAAAGAGGTAAAAACGACATACACAAAATAATATTCCTCAAGTACTAATTAACACCACTAAAAGCACTGGAGCTAACATTAGAAACGCGGAATGCGTGTTGACGGCAATCGCTAGACGAGCTCTGGCTTGCGTCTCAGTTGGTTTTATGATGGGTGTAATTTGATCAGCGCCAATTTTACAATCATCGTTAACAATGCTAATGAAACCACGTGTGCCCCTTAGATCGCATAAACATTGCTCAATACACATGTTAGCAGGAACAATATTGATGCAAAAACATCACAGTCGCCGGAAAAGGAACGTACAGCGTTCACGTATCGATCTATTGTTTCATAATGAGTCCCAGACTCGTAGTTCCTGTATTTGCGGTATTATACTCGAATGTTACGTTATTAATAAATACTGACACGAGTGGATTCCAACCCATACCTCGGACTTTTAATTTCGGAAGATCTAACATGGTGAGATGGTACGGTGGTAACCAGATCGGACAGGAGGGTTTTCTTCGGGTACTTCGGGTACTCCGCTCCTCTCACATGAATGACCACATTTACGCTTTCACCCGCGCCAACCAGAGTGATTAATATTACTTCTAATCTCGTCAGGGGTTCGTTCTGATATGGCCGGTTGGTGAGCCGCCAGCTAGTTAAATAATGGTTACCGATTGCCTACCAGCCTGGCGCCTGGCATACAAGTATACGATTCGGGAAGTACTGATGTTCATGAAAAAGAGGTGTCTCATAAGTCAGAAATGGCTGGCCCTTTAAATAGGGGTGACACTATAATAAACAAACACTTTACTTTACTTTATTAGTTGTTAAAACTTGCTTCGCAATCGTTGTAAAATAAATAAATAAAGTTTAACATGGTCAAGTCATATTAAAAACATGTGCAAAAAGGCTAGCTTCACATTTGGATTCCTGCGAGGAAATGTGAAGCAGTGTTCTCGTACATGCAGAAAGACAACATTCATGCTAACTTTGATACGATCTAAACTAGAATATGCTTCAATTATTTGGGTCCCTACTTGAAAAAAAGATATCGATACAATTGAACGCATACCAAGACTCGATGCCCGCTTGATCAAAAACGATGATAGAATCAAAGAGGAAGGCTGCCTTACAAACATGCTAACAGGCCTGACGCTGGACACCCTACAAGAGCACCGTACCTATGACAGACTGTTGATGCTTTACAAGATAACAGGCAGTGGATCCTGAACATTACCTGATAAAACAACGCGATAAGCGAACTGTTAAAGCTAAACAATTCAAATACTTTGATTCAGTAAATATCGCTGATCGAAGATCACACAGAAGAGTTCAAACATTCATTTTTGTGTATGAAAACTCTCATAGATTGGAAACAACAGGATGATTGTATAGTACATGCAAAGACAGTAGAGGGTTTCAGGTCAGCCCTCCCACAGCGCTATTAAGATGATCACTCCCGTAGCATATATACCAGTAATGGTCCTGCTACGTAATTCAACAGATACAGAGTAATCTCGTGCCTTTATTTCTTGTTGTTTAAATGAACCATCGAGAGCAGATAGTTCAGTTTATTCATACGTTTTCTAGTACGCTAAAAAGCCCAGTATGACATAACATAAATCAAGTACAAGTATTGACGAATGTTAAATGTGAACACCAATACAATCTTAAACACATGTCACTAACTTCTCAAAACAAATCCAACCAAATTGACCAAGCATCATTAGATACAGATATTATATCAAATATCAACAGTTGAGATCATTATAGTATTTGTAAAACTAAAGATAACATGCAACGTATACAGACGGATCTGTAGTCCAGTGGTAACACGCTGGACTGGTAATCCAGGGATCGCAGGTTCGATCCCCCATCTGACCCGAATAAAATTCTTGCAGATGGGACGTTAAACCGAGGTCTCGTGTCGGTGTTGTACACCGTGCACGTAAAAGAACCAGAGGAGATTCTCGAATGTGTCTCTGTCTGTATCATGCACTATCCTCCAAAATCTAAAATAACTAATATCTTCAGGAGGCGTCGCTCATATGGGCAACCGGTAGCGACGATAAATAAACGTAAAACACACATGCAAGGTATCTATAGTGTGGCAGATTTACCGCTATATTTTAAATCCAACAAAATATTTTTAGGTATATCTAGTATGTGATACGGAAATACAAACTGTTGGACTATAAATGATTAATGACTCCGCGATTTTTCGTCCGTTCCCCCCGGATGATGATCTCTGTTAAATTAAGCCCCAAATTGATTTGACTTCTCAATTACCTCTCCAAAGATTGACATATGCTTATTGATTATAGTACTGGAAGCAATAACTCAGAATAAGCGAAGACAATCACAAATACCAGCGCCCTCCAAACAATTCGGGGAAAGGTCAGAAAGTGTTGCTTATATTTTAATGTGTGTGGAAAAGTAACGTGTTTGGCATCAATACATTTAAGTATTAGATATTAATTACTCTTAAAGATGTATTCTTGTTAAGACTGGCGAAGCTACACTTTTTTATACTTGCAACGTGATTAACATGTGATTGTCCCGATTTTATACTTGCAATGTGATTAATATGCGATTGTCACGTTTTCATACTTGCTAGTTGATTAATATGTGCTCACGTTTATATTTGCAATGTGATTAATATACGATTGTCATGTTTTTATATTTGCAATGTGATTAATATACGATTGTCATGTTTTTTTATATTTGCAATGTGATTAATATACGATTGTCATGTTTTTTTATATTTGCAATGTGATTAATATACGATTGTCATGTTTTTTTATATTTGCAATGTGATTAATATACGATTGTCATGTTTTTTTATATTTGCAATGTGATTAATATACGATTGTCATGTTTTTTTATATTTGCAATGTGATTAATATACGATTGTCATGTTTTTTTATATTTGCAATGTGATTAATATACGATTGTCATGTTTTTTTATATTTGCAATGTGATTAATATACGATTGTCATGTTTTTTTATATTTGCAATGTGATTAATATACGATTGTCATGTTTTTTTATATTTACAATGTGATTAATATACGATTGTCATGTTTTTTATATTTGCAATGTGATTAATATACGATTGTCATGTTTTTTTATATTTACAATGTGATTAATATACGATTGTCATGTTTTTTATACTTGCAATGTGATTAATATACGATTGTCATGTTTTTATATATTTGCAATGTGATTAATATACGATTGTCATGTTTTTATATATTTGCAATGTGATTAATATACGACAAGCTGTCATATCTGCTGAATACATATCCCAGGAAAAGCGCTAAATTCATTGTAAAATCATTTATTTGTAGAAGATCTGTTATGTATTTATAAGAATATAACTAAGCCTATACAATGATACCTGATAACTACCCACCGCTTTCTAGGCCAGTTACTTGTTCGGTTATTAAACTGTAAACATAAACCATTGATTTAGTAGCTTGGTACTTAATTTTGAATTTCATGTATACATGTATCAATTTTGTACATAACCACGATTTTATATTAGGCGACATATAGGTCCACTGGGCCGGGTGCTTGTTTGTATATTTATTACCTGTAGTATATATAATGTCGGATGCACATGTCACTATAATAAAATATTTACTATTTACTTACTTATACGATTGTCATGTTTTTATACTTGTAATGACATTGTCTAGTTTAATCCTATTTTATTGCTCGATTCATTGTACGTACATATAATACAAGTCAAGACACATTTTAATGTGATTAAGACAGTCATGCTAAACATGATTTAAGCACATTCGGTTCGGTGCTGTTGTGATTTTTTTTATTTTAAGTTTATTTAACGTCGCTACCGGTTTCCCATTTGAGCTACGGGCAGTTTACCTAACAACACCTTTCCTGGGCAGGCTCCAGCGGTTAACCAGTACTTGGTGCACCAACCTCCGTAAGAAACTGTCAACTTTTTCATATAAATGAGACACGGTCTGAGCGGGGCTCGAACCCGTGACCATCAGAGATGATAGGTTACAGTGGTATACACGTCAGCGACCTTAACCACTCGACCACGGAGGCGGTCTATATGTGATTTACTAAGTCGATTGAACTTTATAGGTTGTATATATATATATATATGCGTAAATAGGCGGAAGTGCATCCGAGGTTGTAGTTCTGATAACTAATATAGTGCATTTTTCATTTTGGAAAAATGCATTTTCATGAAAGGAAGTGTATAGTTGTTTGTGTTTGTCTTTTGAAAGCATGTGATTTGAGAAGACTTCAGACTAGTTGATGTGGATAAAAATGTGACATAAGAAGTCAGGCAATGCTAACTGAAGGTGGGGTATGATGTAATATTTGGCGGAGGAATACAGTGTGTAAACACAGTGACGTCATTCACAGGTGACCCTGGTGTCAATTCGCACATTACATTTGTTATATTTTTGCTGTTTTTCAGTTTGATTTGAATACCTCTTCAACGTGGATGTGGTATCAGAAGAAATGAAAGATTGGAAATATAAATGAACAGACTGTATGTTTTTACTTTTTACTATATATTTGGGTAAAAGCAGGGAGAAGAACTATATCAGTTTTCTTTCGTTCTAATCCCTTTTAGTCTACAGCTGTTAAAGTATATGTAAACTATTCATTTCTTGATTACATATACAAGGTGTGGCGTCCGTGGTCCAGTAGTAGAGCGTCGGACTTGGAATCGAAAGGTCCCTGGTTCGATACTGGGTCAGGCCACGTATGTAAGTGTCATTGAGCAAGGCACCTCACACACATTGCTTAGTACTGGTTAACCACTTAGGTCGGCTAAGCCTGCCCAGGAACACATGTCTAGGTCCTCGCAAGGGGTTTGACATTAATAAAACATACATACATACATACATACAAATACTGAAATAAATAATGCTTACAAATAAAAGTTATGCGTATATTCAGATCGTGTTTTCCGTACGTGTGAATATATTATGGACTGTGCTAAAACATGATTATATGGCAAAGTTTGTAGTATGTAGCTAGTCGTAAATTACTTGCAGTGAATAATGCATGTCGGTATAGATCTTTAGAATAATAACAAAATTAAAAACGTTACGTAGATTGTTGAAAATCTTTGGAGCAGACGTTGACAGTATGCAGTGACAATAGTTTCAACAGTGCAGAAATATACCGCCGTTTCCAGGATATTAAAATTCAAATGATATGTTAGTGAATTTAAAATCAATTCGGGTGTGTTGTTCTAGTGATGCCATTCATAAAACTAGTGGACATATTATGTATGTGGTCAAGTCAAGACCGGTCGTCGAGTCTGAATATGGCAACATAGAGGCATGTCGGGAATCGGGGTTAGCTTAGATAGGTAGTGGTTGCACATATCTATGTCACAAGACTAGCTTAGAGTTGAATAAATTATAACTGGATAATGCATATTCAATGACAAGAACTTATAAGAGGAAAAGAAAGTTATATTCTTTTTCTTTTTTCCCATCTCCAAACTTGACTCTTCTCTCTCCTATGCTCTTTATTATTTATTTATCAATCCGTGTCACAACTTCTGTTAATTAATTACATGTATACTCATATGTCATGTAAATGATCGGAGTTAATAAAGAATAATTGAATTGAATTCAATTAAGTGTGGATCATACGGTAATCACTGGTAATAGACCGTCGTCGTAGACTAGGTGAGACAACACAGTGAATTTGCCATACCGGTTTTGTGTTGTTACGTTTATTTATCGTCGCTACCGGTTACCCATATGAGCGACAGCTCCTGAAGAGATCAGTCATTTTAGAGTTATGGAGGATAGTGCAATGATACAGACAGAGACCCATTCTTTCAGATGGGACATTAAACCGAGATCTCGTGTCGGTGCTGTACACCGTGCACGTAAAAGAACCAGAGGAGACTCTGCAATGGGTCTCTGTCTGTATTATTGCACTATCCTCCATAACTCTAAAATGACTGATCTCTTCAGGAGGTGTCGCTCATATGGGCAACCGGTAGCGACGATAAATAAACGTAAGCACACACATGATTTCGCGTTTAAATTCCCGGCCCTCGGACTTTATCGCAATTTCAGGCGTCCTTGAATTTGAAATGACGCCATCTTGAATCTTGATTTGAATGTAGCACTCTAAACATCCAGTTATAATAATTAAGATAGGCCAAAGTCATCACTTTTAGACGATGTGTAGTTTAATCTTATTTAATCTTAGACTCAGTCGCCCACATGCATGTATGCTGTGACGACTTTAAATAATTATAGTAGTCAGTTAGCTAGCTATCTATTTATGACATTAATAACACTAGTATACAAACATGTTTGCGATTTAAGTGAGATAATTATTATATGGGTATATGTATTCGTACAAGTTGCACATTATTGGCTGTCCGATTAGCGCAGTAATAAAAAAATAAATAAAGACTTTATTTTACGAAGGAGCTTACATAACACATGGCTAATACAAATAAGGCCCTCAACATATATACAATGACATAGACAACATATTAATTAAAGAAACACTACATGCTAAGTACAGTATTCAGCAATACGTGGAAGTATATATATACACCAGAATTCTATGTTTCTGTTTGTTGATTCCCTCTTAAATATCGAGTTTTAAATATATTGAGTGAGTTGGAATTTTGAATATAATGAGGTAGTGAATTCCAAATGAAATAACCCGAATAATCAAAAGTATTACGAAATATTTTCAACTTAGGTTTAGGCGTCTACAGTTGTAATGAAGAAACAACAGTATTACGAAATATGTCCACCTGTTGTTTAGGCGTATATAGTTGTAATGAAGAAGAGGATCTAAGAAAACGGGAATAAACTTCCGATGTAAATGATGTTTTATGGTATTCAAGAGCATGTCCACCTAATGTCTTTATACATTTGAATAGCCTTTTGATACATAACTCGCTCAGGAAATGGCATCCACTTAAGCTCTGCAAACATTATGGAAGAGGGTGCTAAGAATTCTCCGTGTACAATAATTCGTGCGGCTTTCTTTTGAACTCGTACACGTTTGTATTCAAGATATGATGTACAGTTGCCCCATGTCGCACAGCAATAGTCAAAGTGAGGGAGTACATAGGCGTTATAAAATAGTTTACGGTGGATAAATAATCCTAAATCCGTGACTAAAGGTACAGATATGTATTGCACTTTTTAATAACGTTGATTATGTGTTTGTCCAATGATACAGTGTTGTCGATTGTGGCACCTAGTAGTGTTTCAGCAGAACTGGCACTAATATTAGCACCATGAAAGAGAATATCTGGAAAGCTATTAGTAAAATGTCGGTTTGTAGACTTATATGTTTTTTAAGTTTAGATTTAGATGCACTGGTTGCCATGTGATTTTCATTGCACCAATGGTCAATATTTTCAAGGTCAGCAGTTAGTGAAGCAGCAACATTATCATGGATTTGTCATGTGTTGAGATAGTGGTATCATCGCAAATATGTCGGATATACAATTGTTGACTACCAAAGGGTGGTCATTTATATATAGTAAGAATAACAATGGTCCAAGAACTGAGCCCTGGGGAACTCCAGAGACAACAGTTCCAGGACTCGAATGTACTATAGAAACATGAGTAATTTGCGTTCTGCCTTGTAAATACGACGAAAGCCAGTTGACAATGGATGCATCCATACTATAGAGATTAAGTTTGTTTCAAACGGATTTGGTAATCATCTAAGTCAAAGGCCTTAACTATGTCAAGAAATAAAGTACCAACAGTTTCATTATTATCAATTGCAGAAATCCAATCATCTATAATTCTGATTAAAACCGCTTGACACGAATAATATTCCCGGAATCCAGATTGCCTATTGTAAAATAATTTATTATTCTCGAGAAACATTTTAAGATGATAACTAACATGCCTTTCAAGAATTAATGTTATTATGGATAATATTGAAATAGGCCGATAATTGGCTCTATTAGATTTCTCACCTTTTTATATGCTGGAATAATCTTAGCAAGTTTAAAGACATTAGGGAAAATCGTTGATTGTATGCTATGATTGAATATAGCAGTGCGATGTGGAGCTATAATGGGTGCAGCTATTTTCAGATATTGATATTGTCACTGCCAGTTGATTTAGTAATATCGAGGGATTTAAGTTGTTTTGCAACATAATCAGTTGAAATCATGGTTATAGAGAACTTCACAACATTAGTTAACTTTAAGATAGAATCAGCAAAATCTTCAGGAATTGGATTCTTATAATTGAAAGTAGATCCATTATTCTCTTTTAGTACCATATGCACATTGCAAAAGTGTTCATTGAACATATTAGCTGTAGCCAGCGGATCCTTTATTTGGTTACCATTTGCTTACCGTATGTGAAATGTACGTCATTTTGGTATGATTTAGACCGGATAGTTCACGACTGCTACTCCAGAGTTGTTTTGGATTATGTTTGCATGAATTAATATGATCGTTATAGAAATTACTTTACTTTAAATGTGTCGCCATAGTTTAAAGTTGTACGAATCACGTGTTTTATGATGATAGTTTATTTGTTTAATAGCATACACTCTTTCCGAATTAAACCATCTTGGATGTGTATGCTGTTTGGTTCGTTTTTGTTTTTATTGGTCAATGTTTATGCAAAGTTATAGTAAATAAATTAAGCAATTGCATCATTCGGATCATCAGAGTTATTTATTAAAAACCAAGGCTGAGCGGACACATCATATACAAAATCTGTTATCTGCCTTCATTATGTTTACTTACTCTTGTAAGCGCTATGGGAAAGTGTTATCTGCCTTCATTATGTTTACTTACTCTTGTAAGCGCTATGGGAAAGTGTTATCTGCCTTCATTATGTTTACTTACTCTGGTAAGCGCTATGGGAAAGTGTTATCTGCCTTCATTATGTTTACTTACGCCTTCATTATGTGTACTTACTCTTGTAAGAGCTATGGGAAAGTGTTATCTGCCTTCATTATGTTTACTTACTCTTGTAAGCGCTATGGGAAAGTGTTATCTGCCTTCATTATGTTTACTTACTCTTGTAAGCGCTATGGGAAAGTGTTATCTGCCTTCATTATGTTTACTTACTCTTGTAAGCGATATGGGAAAGTGTTATCTGCCTTCATTATGTTTACTTACGCCTTCATTATGTTTACTTACTCTTGTAAGCGTTATGGGAAAGTGTTATCTGCCTTCATTATGTTTACTTACTCTTGTAAGCGCTATGGGAAAGTGTTATCTGCCTTCATTATGTTTACTTACTCTTGTAAGCGCTATGGGAAAGTGTTATCTGCCTTCATTATGTTTACTTACTCTTGTAAGCGCTATGGGAAAGTGTTATCTGCCTTCATATGTTTACTTACTCTTGTAAGCGCTATGGGAAAGTGTTATCTGCCTTCATTATGTTTACTTACTCTTGTAAGCGCTATGGGAAAGTGTTATCTGCCTTCATTATGTTTACTTACTCTTGTAAGCGATATGGGAAAGTGTTATCTGCCTTCATTATGTTTACTTACTCTTGTAAGCGATATGGGAAAGTGTTATCTGCCTTCATTATGTTTACTTACTCTTGTAAGCGCTATGGGAAAGTGTTATCTGCCTTCATTATGTTTACTTACTCGTGTAAGCGCTATGGGAAAGTGTTATCTGCCTTCATTATGTTTACTTACTCTTGTAAGCGCTATTGGAAAATGTTATCTGCCTTCATTGTGTTTACTTACTCTTGTAAGCGCTATGGGAAAGTGGTCGGTTATGGTACAATAAGGTACATTTATTTCCAAGATGTTATTTGGAGTGTTTGTAAATACATGATCTATTAGTGTGGACGTGTTGTTCATGATACATGGTATATTAGTGTGGACGTGTGTTCGTGACATATGGTCTATTAGTGTGGACGTGTGTTCGTGACATATGGTCTATTAGTGTAGACGTGTTTTTCGTGACACATGGTCTATTAGTGTGGACGTGCTGTTCGTGACACATAATATATTAGTGTAGACGTGTTGTTAGTGGCACGGGTAGGATTTGTAACTAATTGATTGAAGTTATTGGATTTCGTAAGAGATTGACACGTTGATGAATTGTGAGTAGATTTAAGCAGGTCAAAGTTGAAATCTCCTAGAATAATAGTTTCTTTAAGTTCACTATAGGATTTGTCTAAATTATCAGAGAAATGGAGTATCCACTGGGGATCTGTATGTGTAACATACTAAAACTGGGTTTGAGTGTATATAATTAAATTCGAGCCATATTGATTCTATATAATCAGATTCAAGGTCAGGGCTATGAATACAATGGATCATGGCTACAGCTAAGCCTCATGAAAGCAAGTAATTTAGTTTAGTTTATACACATTTATTTTAGCTCGATTGCGATACAAGTTCATATGACTTAAATTAATCACTCTCGAGACCTCATTCCTGATGGAATCCATCGCCACGAGGGAGAGAGAAGATACAACGTGGAAATTAAATGCCTTGCCTAAGGGCACAATCGTAACAGCTCCAGCGCGGTTCGAATGCAATTAACCTTTCATCCGATTTTGATTGACAGCTGGCGTTAGCCAATCGCATCGCACCATTTGCGCACACCCCCCGCAACGGCTTATCGCCGCCATCTTGTTAGACAAACAATGCATATTAGACAAACTAGTAACGAGTAGACAAATTTGAAAAGACGTGAATTTGATCGAAAATACGGGTTTAAAATGGTTTTAATGATGTTGAAAATGTGTAGCTTTGGTGTGTGGGTTAGTTATAGTACAAAATTAGTCGACATCCTGGTGATCGACGTTAAATTCAACCCATTTCAAAATCCTTGGACAAATCTAAAAGTGTGTATATGAACCACAAAATACCAGACAGCTGCTTTAAAAACAATGCATCTATAAAAACACCGACTGACCCCATATAGTCATTCTTTTCTAGCAAACACAGCAATCAAATTTAAGCGTGTCACACTGTTTATTGGGAGTAATCAACAACTAATCGACTACCGGTACATCACAGAGACCGCCGACTGTATAATATCCCGGATAGGGGCCTACTGCTATTATCAAGATCAAAATTGCACATCGGAATTTAGCACTGATTGTGCTAATTGGTCAATTATAAAATGTGTGCACATAATTATAGCATTGATTACTACACCGAATCATTGTTTTATCGTTCTGTCAGACAAACGAGTTATTTAGTAACGTTTTAATCAAATCTGATAACGAGTGATCGTGATCTGAAATTATGTTTTGAAAAATAATTACAAATTAATTAATGCTGTCTGTCATTGACAATGGTGAAAAGATGTAGTTACGGTCTGTGTGATAGTAGATATCCAGATCGATTGATAGGCGACGTTAAATTCGTGCCATTTCCAAAACCTAAGACAAATCTTGAAACATGTCTAAGGTGAATCAAACGACCAGCTGAATACATCCAAAATTAATGCAAACAGATATATTTGCACAAAAGTAAGTTGAAATTAATTTATTTATGCATAATAAAATATTTCGAAAAAATATATTCTGCATTTATAGATGTACTGTTCACAAGAGATATGTGAGTATAATGGTGATTAAAATTATACATGTGGTTCATACATATTGTCGTGGATGGTGGACTAGGGATCAGATAGTAGTAATAGTACCCATGCATGTGCAGAGCTGTGTGATTCCCATATTAGCTCAGTGAACGTACTGGTGTTCAGTTTTTGGGCCTAATGTTCGAGTCTTCTAGGAGGCATAGGGTCGAGTCTCTCAAGACGGTGGCATATTTCATTTCTTTTGATGTCAAAGTTGACACGATATGGTTGTTCACTCTTCCGTTGACTGCGAAAGCATTTTCCACGAACACTTAACACATTCTCATCCATTAAATATATCTGTACTTTAGAGAAATAACCATCACTGAAAAACTTAAACCATTGCTGTCTTGCTTTTAACGAGATATTCTTATCTGGGTGAAATAAAACCGAGAAATTCGACGGAATTTATCTAGATTAACTCGATACAGGACTGCGTTAGACGCTATTTTGTTAGATAGCTTGTCTCGCGTGGTTACAGCGAGCACCGGTAACTTTGGGGGCATGCCTAAGTAGCGTTTGCAGAAAGGTCAATTAAAATGACTTTTCACATAAATAAGGAAGCCGCCACCATGATTCTGTCTTTGCGAAAAATAGTGTAGTTTCAATATGAAAGTCAGTATTAAGGAACGTATTTTCAAGAACTGTCTCACATAGACAAAAATAACCATTAGTAGCATTTTGTGACGACATATTTAAACTCATCCAATTTGGGATATAAATAGTGAACATTAAGGTGAACAACGTGAAAACCGTTTTGTTTAATCCATATTTCATCTTCAGATTGGTCATACGCCACTGGTCCAGCATAACCAGACGTAAGTGAATTGACTTGTTTCTTATAAGATTCTGGTGATATAGGTATTACTGGTGTGATATTGTTAGACACACACATATTATTATCAATATGAGAAATACAAACAGTGTCTTCAACACGAGTACGAGTACTAGACAACACATCAGTTTGAGTGTCATATAGGTCAGCATGATAACCAGACAGTATGGTATCTGTATCCTTAGTAGCAACATCATATAAGTTAACTTGAGAATCAGACAGTATGGTATCTGTATTCTCAGTAGCAACATCATATAAGTTAACTTGATAATCAGACAGTATGGTATCAGTATCCTTAGTAGCAACATCATATAAGTTAACTTGAGAATCAGATAGTATGGTTTCAGTATCCTTAGTAGCAACATCATATAAGTTAACTTGAGAATCAGACAGTATGGTATCAATAGTATCCTTAGTAGCAACATCATATAGGTTAACTTGAGAATCAGATAGTATGATATCAGTATCCTTAGTAGCAACATCATATAAGTTAACTTGAGAATCAGATAGTATGGTTTCAGTATCCTTAGTAGCAACATCATATAAGTTAACTTGAGAATCAGATGGTATAGATATTACTGCTGAGTTATTGTTAGAAATACAAATGGTGTCGTCAACATTAGAAATACAAACAGTATCGTCAACATGAGATATACAAACATTATTGTCAACATTAGATATACAAACATTATCGTCAACATGAGATATACAAGTTTATCGTCAACATTAGATATACAATTATCAGTTTGAGTGCCATATAAGTCGACATAATAATCAGACACTATTGTATCAGTATTCTTAGTAGCAACACAATATAGGTTTATTTGAGATTCGGATGCTATAGATATTTCTGGTGTGGTGTTAGAAATACAGACATTGTCGTGCACATAAGAACTAGACAACATATCAATTTGAGTGTCAATTAAGTCAATGTGAGAACCTGACAATTGTGGTATCAATGTCTTTGTTAACAACATCATATAAGTTAGCATGGTAATCCAATAACATGATATTGATGTCGTTAGTAGTAACAACATGTGAGTCAATATGTTAATGAGCCGAAATAGCAGTGTACTAGTCAACATCGTATAATTCAATATTACATAGAGAGATACTGCCAGACTTGACAGTTTTAACAACTTATATTAATCACTTTAGTTGGCGCGGATGAAAGCGTAAATGAAGTCATCGGCGTGGGAGGAAACCGGAGTACCCGGAGAAAACCCACCTGTCCGATCTGGCGACCACCGACCGTACCATCTCACATACTTCCCGGTCCTATGATCGAACCCGGGTTACATTGGTGAGAAGCGAAGTGAGAATTATTACTGACATATGTAGTAAAATTGTTATCATTGGTTAAATTAAATTAAGCATTGGCAGTGTCATAAGTATGCATGCGAAATGAGAGAATAAAATGTGTTTTGACTTGACTTGAAATAATTTCAAGTTCCTTTACCTAGCTCACGGTTTATACCATTTTATTATATTGATGGTTGTAATACTGATTCGTTATCATGTTCTTATGTGGACTTAAACCAAGTACAAATTACTATGTCTTATGTCTGACTGATGTATCATTGTATACCTGTTTCTACCAGTGTAATGTAAGTAATGATGATAGCCAGTCCTTGCAATGTGTTAGTAATATTGTTAACACTGCCAATGCTGCCAGTATATAGCAATGCAATTTAAACAATGATGCTCGTCATGCACTCTTCATCAAAGGTCAGTGATACATGAACTAATGAGGCTTACGATGACACATATTTACGTACGAGGCTTGAATAGCATGCTATGTATTTCAACACATTGTCATATTAACTAAGTGTGCTATTGAATGTGCATGAACTAACATAATAACAAAACATTTCAACATGAAAATATGTCACTGTCACAATATATGCTAGTATCATTGTTAATACCTGTACCAGTATTCAAGTTCGATACAGCAACAAAACGTTTCGATACCTAGGTGAACATGGGGGTTCTCTCGGTTTTGGTCCCGGCCCGTCGTGTGACAATACCAGATTCTTTTTTGATAGTTTACATATTTGGTTCTAACGTTTCCTTATTGCTACATTAAAATTATAATAACGCGATGCTGTAAATATATGCGGACGTTTAGCAAAATCAAGTCCAAACATTTGCCACTACTGTTAGGTATTCAATAGTTTCTCTACAATTTATATATACTGAACACATAAACTCGCCATTACTATTCGCCAAGCAATTTGTACCACTTAAACGTACTCCAACATGGGAAGGGATTCATATAAGCGTTAAGCTTGTTTCTCGACCAATATTGGTTCGAATGTATAAAAATTGTGTTTATATATGTATATATGTATTTGATCCGAATAAAAAATATGTTTAATCTAAGTTCGATACCGTCCATTATAGGTTATTGTCAAATGCCTCTACGTATGATGCCAGAAATGATGAACGTTGCTTGGTTGTTTAGAGTTTTGATAGTCATGATAGTTTCTTCCTTTTATTGACTATTGTCTCAGGGTCATGGACATCTGCTATGTTATGTGTTCCAACATGCAGAGTAACTACATACACATCTTTGAAGATGCTCAAGTCATCTCCTTGTATGGATTGCAAGGACTTGTCTATAGTCTCAATTCTTCCACCTCTGTGACATTTTACTCTTACTTCTAATTTAGAATCTGATAGTTGTGTGGTACTCAATACTCGGGTCATTGAGTCACCAACTATATAGGTTGTCTTCTTTAAGCAGTTAGATGTTTCATTAGTATCAGTTTGCTTGCTTTTATTATCTGTTAGATTTCGGTTATATATAGACATCCCTGTAACTGAGTTGTTCTCATCATTAACTTCTGGCTGTTTCTTGTTTTCATTGGTAATTCCCTTGATGTCGTATAATTGAATTTGCAGACTGTGTACTTGTATTTGGGACAGTCTGTATTGCTGGGATACGAATTTGCGTTTTCACTTCGATGTCCTTGTCGTATAATTGAGTTTGCCTACTGTGTACACGTATCTGGGACTGTCTGTATTGCTGGGATACGAATTTGCGTGTTCACTTCGATGTCCTTGTCGTATAATTGAATTTGCAGACTGTGTACTTGTATTTGGGACGGTCTGTATTGCTGGGACACGAATTTGCGTGTTCACAAATTTCTTGCAAAAAGTATTTCTTTAAGCTTGTCATTTCAGCGGTCAATTTCATTCAATAATGTCAGTTATGTTCTGTATCCTTGTATCTATATGTTCAGAGTTCACCTGCATTTTGATCAACTGGGTGACCAGATCTGCTTTGCAATGCGGTCTATTGTATTTTTCAATTTAGTATTTTCCTCCTGTGCTAAAAGAAAGTTGGTAGCGTTACATAACAGGTCACTTCTCAGCTTCTTAGTTTCGGTCGCTAGTTTATCAGTTGTGTCCGTCTGTGATGACATGTCACTTCTAGGCTTACGCGTTCGCTTTCCCCATTGTAATTCGACTTCAATCCACGTTCTGGGGAGTTTGTGAGATGGTACCGTTGTCGCCATATCGGACATGTGAGTTTTCTCAGGGTATTTTGAGTTCGTCCCCTATGGATTACCCGACAATATAATTGCATACGCGCCAACGAGAGTGATTAATATAAGTTATAATCCCTGCATGAAACACCACTTGGTTTAAACATATTTTATTGCTTTCGAATAACATACATATACACAAAATGCACAATATACAACAAATGAAATGTAACGAATATTATATTAGTGAAACTGTTATAATTTATAAGAAGCAAACGGGTTGGGTCACAAGTTTTACCAACATTAGTGACGACCCTCCCCTTGAAATACCACTCGGAGGGGCATCCGGAATCTTCCTTCACTAATAATAACTGGAAAGTCGCACTTTCCGAAATCTGTTGGTGGACGTTAAACTAAAAACACAAACACACATTTTACAACTATCAGTATCTTCTAGCATAATGTACTAAGCGCGTGAGTATAGATAATCATAGCCACTTGATCGTCAAGCCCAAGTTCTAAATACATGCATTATAAGCGACTGTTTTGTAGTGGACAGGTCTCTCTCGGAAGTCTGCTTGTCTTAATTATACACCGTAACAGTGATACGTAACTGATAATTGCAGTGCTATCCTTGGAATTGCCGCCTCTCTCACGATAGCGCCTACACCGTCCCACTTTTCGGTGTAAGTGCAATCGTGAAAGGGAACGTAATGCCAAAGATAGCCCTGTAATTAGGTACACACACGTAGCGTGTCGGCTACTTCCGTAAAATTAAGTTTAATGGAAAATATGGAAATCAAATTCTTCGTCGTAGAAGTGATGGCTGTCGTTTGATAAGACGGATAATAGGTACTATATAGCATAGTGATTCATTGAGTAGGAATAACGGATACTACAATATTGTGGCACAGTGAATGCGTACACGAGATACGGCGCCACACGATCATGCGTAATTTTAAAATGTATAATATTCAGCTACACCAACGAAGATGTACATGTAATCCGTTCTCAGACCAATATTATAAAAATATAGTACCCCTCCCCCCGTGAATGAAATCGCGACAGAGAGAGGCATTGCTTGTATTTCTGTAACATCCATTGGCAGATAAAGTCCGATTTATTCCGAAATGTATATTGTTTGTCTAGTTGGAATCCTTTGTTGGACAGTTCACACCAGAAGCGATCGCGCTACCACTACGCTATCACGACATGCTTGGTCGACACTAATCTCCAATTCTGAGAATGTTATTGAACTAAGATCTGAAAACGTTCTAGTTTATTTACAGAAGATTTAAAATGTTCGAATTTTTATTTACATGAAGCAGATTTTAAATGTTCTAGGTTATTTACATGTAGAATATTTAAAATGTTCTAGTTTATTTGCATGTAGAAGATTTAAAATGTTCTAGTTTATTTGCATGTAGAAGATTTAAAATGTTCTAGTTTATTTGCATGTACACGATTTAAAGTGTTCTAGTTTATTTACATGTACACGATTTAAAGTGTTCTAGTTTATTTGCATGTACACGATTTAAAGTGTTCTAGTTTATTTACACGAAGAAGATTTAAAATGTTCTAGTTTATTTAAATGACTTGCCCGAGCAATATACTCGCTAGAGCAATGCACTGAACTTGCGTCAATGATATTGTAGGTGCAAATACGTTTGAAGACTAATTCAACAGAACTGGCATCAATAAAATATCAATAAATCATGAGTGACTAGCTGAACATTATAGTGACATAGATTACTACATATAACCTAACTACATGACAGGTTTCGGGTTAAATGCATAGTCTATATTTGTCTGTTCATTTATTTGTAGTCCGACTACAGCTAAGGTTATATAGAGTCATGTAAGCTTTAAGTAGTCGATAAATATCGAAAGTTGCCATCTGGGAATTGTTCCAGATACGACGAACATACAGGTGAAACCAGTGACCTTCTAGTAAGTCAGCAGACTATATTGCATACATGAAATAATTCGACTTTGCTGGTGGGATGGAAATGGGGTATATTCCAACACGATTGTCACTGTATATTGGAAATGGGTATATTCCACCATGAGTGTCACTGTATATTGGAAATGGGTATATTCCACCAAGATTGTCACTGTATATTGGAAATGGGTGTATTCCACCAAGATTGTCACTGTATATTGGAAATGGGTATATTCCACCATGAGTGTCGTTATATATTGGAAATGGGTATATTCCACCAAGATTGTCACTGTATATTGGAAATGGGTATATTCCACCATGAGTGTCGTTATATATTGGAAATGGGTATATTCCACCACGATTGTCACTGTATATTGTAAATGGGTATATTCCACAATGAGTGTCGTTATATATTGGAAATGGGTATATTCCACCACGATTGTCACTGTATATTGGAAATGGGTATATTCCACCATGAGTGTCGTTATATATTGGAAATGGGTATATTCCACCAAGATTGTCACTGTATATTGGAAATGGGTATATTCCACCATGAGTGTCGTTATATATTGGAAATGGGTATATTCCACCACGATTGTCACTGTATATTGTAAATGGGTATATTCCACAATGAGTGTCGTTATATATTGGAAATGGGTATATTCCACCACGATTGTCACTGTATATTGGAAATGGGTATATTCCACCATGAGTGTCGTTATATATTGGAAATGGGTATATTCCACCACGATTGTCACTGTATATTGGAAATGGGTATATTCCACCAAGATTGCCACTGTATATTGGAAATGGGTATATTCCACCAAGATTGTCACTGTATATTGGAAATGGGTATATTCCACCAAGATTGCCACTGTATATTGGAAATGGGTATATTCCACCAAGATTGTCACTGTATATTGGAAATGAGTATATTCCACCACGATTGCCACTGTATATTGGAAATGAGTATATTCCACCAAGATTGTCACTGTATATTGGAAATGGGTATATTCCACTAAGATTGTCACTGTATATTGGAAATGGGTATATTCCACCAAGATTGTCACTGTATATTGGAAATGGGTATATTCCACCAAGATTGTCACTGTATATTGGAAATGGGTATATTCCACCAAGATTGTCACTGTATATTGGAAATGGGTATATTCCACCAAGATTGCCACTGTATATTGGAAATGAGTATATTCCACCAAGATTGTCACTGTATATTGGAAATGGGTATATTCCACCACGATTGTCACTGTGTATTGGAAATGGGTGTATTCCACCAAGATTGTCATTGTATATTGGAAATGGGTATATTCCACCAAGAGTTTCGATATATATTGGAAATGGGTATATTCCACCACGATTGTCACTGTATATTGGAAATGGGTATATTCCACCACGATTGTCACTGTATATTGGAAATGGGTATATTCCACCACGATTGTCACTGTATATTGGAAATGGGTGTATTCCACCACGATTGCCACTGTATATTGGAAATGGGTATATTCCACCAAAAGTGTCGATATATATTGGAAATGGGTATATTCCACCACGATTGCCACTGTATATTGGAAATGGGTATATTCCACCAAGATTGTCACTGTATATTGGAAATGGGTATATTCCACCAAGCATATTGGAAATGGGGTATATTCCACCAAGATTGTCGATGTATATTTGAAATTGGTATACAGTCAAACCTGCCTTAAGCAGCCAGCCAAGGATGCATAGAAATGGCTGCTTAAAACAGGCGGCTGCTTAATAGAGGTCAACTATATAGTAAAACAACATACTAGGAATCTGGCAACTGACTGTTTTAATATAGGTTGGCTGCTTAATAGATGTGACCACTGACACAGGTCTGACTGTATTCCACCAAGATTGTCAATGTATATTGCAAAGTTGTATATTCCATCAAGATAACCAACATCTATAATGACTGTGTTATACGTTTATTTATCGTCGTTACCAGTTGCCCATATGAGCGACGCCTCCTGAAGATATTAGTCATTTTAGATTTTGGAGGATAGTGCAATGATACAGACCGAGACCCATTCCAGAGTCTCCTCTGGTTCTTTTACATGCACGGTGTAAAGCACCGACACGAGACCTCGGTTTAACGTCCCATCTGAAAGACTGTTAATTTTATTAGGGTCAGACGGGGGATCGAACCTGCTATCCCTGGAGTACCAGTTCAGCGTGTTACCACTGGGCTACAGATCCGTCTGTTCTCTATAATGACAATGCTAGCCAAGGTTTATAACGGCCCTTATTTGAACATTGAGGCAGCATACTTTATGACTAGTAGTTATCTATATAGGTATACAGTTTGCATATGAACTTGTTTCTACTGTTCCATATAACCCACCGCTATGAACAGTCCGTCCGTCCGTGCGCGTATATGTGACTAGTTTATACAAATTTATTTTTTGCTCGATTGCGAAACAAGTTATTACAACTTATATTTATTACTCTTGATGGAATCCATCGCCATGAGGGAAAGAGAAGAGGCAACATGGAATTTAAATGCGCGAGTACGTCCGCCCCAGCCGTCTGTCTGCCTGTGTCTGTCAACTAATCGTGATATTGGTTTCGTGATAAAACAAGCCACTGATCAATACATTCTGTTTACAATAGTTCAATGTTTTTATTTACATGTAAGCAAATTCTAACATGATTTATTCTGTAACCGAGGGTTAAGTAACTGCTGTCAATTAAGATAATCGGTATTAGCTATATGGTTAACAGCCGCCGTATACCTCGTCAATAACGAAACTTCACTGCTTGTATACGCTTACAGATAAATCGACTTTAATGTATTCCATGGAAGGAAAAGGCATTGCGTGTAATGCCACACATTAGAAGACGAATTCCATTGTTATTGGAATGTTCTTATTTAAGGAATTTAGAAGGCAATTTATCAATAAATACCTCTAAATAGCCTAACAAATATTGCAATTTTGTAGAACTGTTCTCGTCAGACTATTCTAATATCTTGACAGAACTGGCACTTTGTGGTGCAAATGCAGCTTTTTTTAAGAAACAAACACTTTATTCTAGTAAGCATTTTTCTCTGTATCGTGGTAAACGTTATTTAACATCGTTTGACAATAGTTTCACTCTCTATCAAACCACTAATTGATATGAGTGTTGTGGGATGTTGTAGTAGAGTGTAGTCTCAAAATAACTCGTGGAAGGTCGGTGGTTCTACTGGGGTGCCCGTCAGTGGTTGACATACTGGTCAGGGGGGGGGGTACCCGATGTCTTATACACCAATCAGAGCTGGAGAATAATAATAAAAATAATAATAATAAAGACTTTATTTTACGAGAGAACTCATTTAACAAAAGGTAATCTACCACGAGGCCCTCAACATATATACACATCAAATGATATGACTATACGTGAAAACTGCATATTGGAATTATATAGTAATGTTAAAGCTGAAAAGTAGAGAAACTATATATTTTATATATATGTGATGGAATATGCTGATTTATTTAAAATTATATGAATCGCCATATAACCTCAGCTGTTGGGGGACTTAAAACCCCAAAACAATGAAACAAAGAAACGATTAGTAAGTTACGCTAGGAGGTATTGTTTGTCCGTTAAATCAACATTTGAATAACCCCCCACCCACCAAAAAAAAAACAACGCCAAAAACTGAAGCCAAAAATATTCAATATATTTATCATTCCACGTTGTAAAATTTTAATGAGCATGACACATGTAACATCGGTGTCTCTTTCCTCATCGCCACCGAGCGTGATTCATTTAAGCTTGTTTCGCAATCGTTGTAGCATATATAACGTTTAATGTCTTCCATAGCACCAGTGTGTCTAGTTGCACAGTGATTGGTACACGTTACACTGATCAGTCGTCCAAGCTGGGCTGCGTATTCAGGGATCGCAGGTTCGTTTCCCCGTCTGACCATAATATTATTAACTGTTTTCATATGTGACTATAAACCGATGTCTCATGTATTGGTGATACACCGTACACCAGAGATTATGAAAGTCGTGATTGCGCACGTAGTGCGCACGTTTCATGTGCGAAAGGCCGGGAGTTCGCGCCCAGTTGTAGCCGTTACGATAGTACCCTAAGACAATGCACTTAGATTCCACATTGCCTCATCGCCCTCCTTCATGGCGATGGACTCCATCAGAATGAGTTCTCCAGATCGATTAATACAATGTTCCAAAATCGTGTTTCGCAATCGAGCTTAAAAGCAATTTGCATAAACTAAACACCGGACATGTAAAATACCAGATATACTTCTGTATCATACACTATCCTATCCTCCAAGAGTAAAATGACTAATCTACTGCTGGAGGTGACGCCCCGATTAACCAGGGGGGGGGGGGTAAATAAACGTAGCCAAACAAAATATATGTTCTTGAATTAGAATTGTTGCGCAATGTTATCACAGAATTACACACTGCACAGTAATTCCTTTTTCTCCCACACAGACAAGACGCCATACAATACCAATTATGAACGGTCGGGAAAAGCGAAACATCCCTAAAGCGATTAGAAGCATATATATTGGACTGATAAAGATACCAGATGAGCTTATTGAGTCCCTAATGAAATTGGGCAGGAATAATTCCACTGCGTGAGAGCAGAATACGCTAAAGAAGAGGAACTAATACGTATGTTTGGAAAGTGTCGGCTATTAGTGGACGGATAATAAACAAACTTGCAATTGACTAGACATTGTGGAGGAAGCCCCATCAATCATCTAAATTGATACAGACCTGTACCACATTGCTGCTGGTAAACATTGAATAAAGAATGAAGTAAAAGTAGTTGGCCGTATAACTGAATTTGCCAGGCTCTATCACTCTGTCGTTCCGGGGAGAAATCATTAAGAAAGATGAATTTACCAGATAGTGACCAATTGCAAGACATGATCAACATAGCATCCATTGTGTGCTATAGTTAATAAACGGAATTAAATACAGTCAGACCTGTGTTAGTGGTCACCTCTATTAGGCAGGCAATCTGTATTAAGCAGCCCGTTTCCAGATTCCAAATATCTTGTTTTATTAAACAGTGGACCTCTTTTTAAGCCGCCACCTGTGCAAAGCAGCCACTTGCTGTGATTACATTGGCTGGCTGCTTAACATATGTTTGACTGTATATGGTATGCACGTCAATATGTAATACATTGGCTGGCTGCTTAACGTATGTTTGACTGTATACGGTATGCACGTCAATATGTAACATATACGTTGCATTTTAAAATGACAATATAAAGGCATTGTGTTACTAAGAATACTTATATAATTAGAGCTCTATAATTAGAGCTTATAGATGTACCAGCAGTACGCACTCCGTCAGGTAAATGTTGCACACTTCGGACTCACAACTAGAACTAGTAACGAGTTCGAAACTAAAGCATAGACTGGTTAGCTATTTCATGTTGGAGATCACTGCATAGACGAAACGCAGTAGCATTGATCATACAATATACGTCGTGATATATACGACGTAATGACTAAAGCATACATGCTTCAGTCGTTATGTCTCCCATGCCTATTGCCATTCACATATCCAACTAGATTAATATGTCCATAGAGACTACTTGAGTTACGTTACTTGTCCACTGGCTTAGTTTGGTCGAGTAAGGATAGCATGGCAATTACTAGTATACAAGAATGGCAATTGGCTTAATATTTGATATAGATGGATCTGTAGTCCAGATTGTGGTTAACACGTTGGATTGGTAATCCAGTGATCGCAGGTTCGATCCCCAGTGTGACCATAATACAATTAATAGTCTTTCAGATGGGGACTTTAAACCGAGGTATCGTGTCGGTGATTTACACCGTGCATATAAGAGAACTAGAGGAGACTCTGGAATGGGTCTTTGTCTGTATCATTGCACTATCCTCCAAAATATAAAATGACTAATCTCTTCAGGAGGAGTCGCTCATATGGGCAACCGGTAGTGACGATAAATAAATGTAAAGCACAAAATAGTATTTGATACGGCGATTGAGACTAATATCTTGTTATCTCTGCGCAATATTCAATTTTATAAGGCACACTCCTGTCAAATAAAATCAAATTTCAATGTTTTTCGTGTGTCCCATGTTTTTTTTCCAGGGATCCTAATACAACATGCTAATGATACATTGTTGGCTGTCCGATTAGCGCAGTGGTTAGCGCACTCCCTTCTCACCAATGCAACCTGTGTTCAAGATGGTACGGTGGTCGCCAGATCGGACAGGTGTGTTATTTCCGGGTACGCCGGTTTCCTCTCACAGGAATGACCACATTTACGTGTTCATCTGCGCCAACGAGAGTGAGTACTATAAGTTGTTAAGACTTGTTTCAAAGGCATATGCGGTAATTGCCAGTGCGCAACTTTCTGCGCAGTCAGGGGAGATAACAACATTATGAGGCACACAATTCGTTAGCTGATGTAAGAAGTCTACAGAAGCTGTTCAATGCAGCTAACATTGATGATAATGCATTCTTCAGCCACAGCTTCACCACTTCCTGGGGGTTTGAGATGTTGAAGTTTCAGCAGCAAGCTTCAAAAAATGTAGATTCACTACAGCAGTTGGTTGAAGCCAAGGTATTATCCAAGTGCATGGCAGCGAAAATTGGCCGGAGCGGACTTCAGCTGCCTCATCTGAAATTATCATTCACCCGAGGTGGACTGGAGGGTCTGAGAAATCTGCTGGGTGAGAAAGTCAATGGCAAAGTGAGGGCAACTGGCACAAAGCGTGTGATTGAAAACATTGCTCGATATTTAGAGACATAAACTGGAACATAAAACTGACTGTCGCTTGTTGCAGTGGAGATTTTGTAACTGAATTTCTATATTCTTACATTGACTGGACATATTTGACAATGGGCACAGAGTTATCTCCCTTACACTATAGTGTATATGCATCTACAGTACTGGTGGGCACTGTGAACTGTACTGAGAGTACCAGCCTCTTGTGTCTGGTTTTGTTTGGGAGCACAACTTTCAAATTTTCACTTTTTCCGAGTCGCCGACAACTATTTTGTATACTAGTATTAATTGTGGTCTACTCTCTATTTTGTTTCAAGTACAGCTGATGTTGTTACTTACTCTTATGTACATAGTATTAGTTGGGTTATATGTGTTGTGTACAGTCAAGTAGTTTAGTGAGGACATGGCAGTGTTGGTGTGATGTCAGATACTGGTCAGTGTGTTATATGAAACACCCCCATTTGAGAAAATAATGGGGGTAGGGATCTAAATTTTCAGATATTTGAATAAATATCCTGGTAACCTATGTTTTTTTAATCAGTTATACTTAGCATATATATAGATAAACTTATTTAGAGCAATTTAATGACAATTTCTATGATAAAAACAAAAATGTTGGTCCAAATTTCAAAATAATTTCTCAAAAACGATAAGTAAAATATTGGTGAGATAGCACTATTTGGCTCATAAATTTTTATATTCATGCAGTTTTCTATAGTTTGCTGCTGTATTCCTTGCTGCAGGCACATAGGGTCATGAAAATAATAACTTGTGTCTTCTAATGCAACATACTGTATACTTAGGAACCGCTATACAGTGTGTGGTATATGTGTCTAAAATATCGCGAAATTGACAAAAGGGCTAATATTTCACAGTAAATTTACAAAAAAACTAGCTCGGTGACCCATATATTTTTTTCTACCTTTATTTTGTACTATATAAGTTGATTAAAAGTGCAAAACGCCAAAACTCTCTCTATGTTTCAAACCTGCCTTAAGCAGCCAGCCAAGGGAATCACAGAAAGTGGCTGCTTATCACATATGGCTGCTTAATTGAGGTCAAATGTATCATAAAACAACAAATTGGGAATCACAGAAAGTGGCTGCTTAGCACAGGTGGCTGCTTAATTGAGGTCAAATGTATCCTAAAACAACACATTGGGAATCACAGAAAGTAGCTGTTTAGCACAGGTGGCTGCTTAATTGAGGTCAAATGTATATAAAACAACAAATTGGGAATCCCGAAAGTGGCTGCTTAGCACAGGTGGCTGCTAAATTGAGGTGACCACTAACTCAGGGTTAACTGTACATTGGGAAATAGACAGAAACATACATTTATATCATGATATGTGGATTGAATTGAAAGCTAAAAATCTGGAAAATGGCTGTTTAATACAAGGTGGCTGCTTAATAGAGGTGACCACTAACACAGGTTTGACTGTACATTGAGAAATAGACTGAAACATACGTCATTTATATCGTGATATGTCGATTAAACTGAAAGCTAACAGATTATGGTAATTCTTTCCACTGCGTACTAGATGTTGGTACTAGGTATACATGGCAATTTTACTAACTTGACGTAATATTGAAAACGATCAGAACTTAACTACAGTCTACACCCGTTATGTCAAAGTCGGTTATGTCGAATTCTTCGGTTATCTCGAAGTCAGATCATACAGTTACATATAACTGGATCTGTTTATATCGAATAAGTCAAACTTCGGTTATGTCGAAGTATTTTGGTCGGTCCGACGGAATTCGACATAACGGAGGTAGACTGTAATAATAATACGCGTCTTTCTGTTGTCCGTGTACTCCTATCAGAATGCTGTCATCACAGGAAAGTCGGACATGTGAATTATCCCCCTCTCCCTCTCTATCTCCCTCCGTCTCCCTCTCTATCTCCCTTCGGCTCCCTCTCATTCTCTTTCGTTTCCTTTAGTTCATTATTATCTACGGATGTAGACTGCATGTTTAATTTAACTCTTTCAGCGCCGAATAAATTCAGAGCATGTGCAAACAACATAGATCCAGATCAGCCGCGGCGTAACGCCGCGTCTGATCAGGATCTATGTTGTTTGCTATTCGGACAGGTGCTTCAGCTCCACTGTCTGAAGAGCAATCAGCATATAGCCTGATCAGACGGCATGTTCTGTTCTGTCCGATCGGGTTCTCTACTTTTTTACAAAGTCGCTTTTATGCGACATTGGCGGTGAAAGAGTTAAACTGGAAACAAATCGAGACGCGTCTAAATATCGGAATATTTGTATTTAAACCCCTCGAGAAAGTAACAGATAATATATGATCGAAATTGGAATATAATTGTATGAGAGTAAGAAATAGTGTCACATTACCTGCAAGCTATCAAATATTGCCATACCTATACAGTTGTGTAATATTCCAACCGTTTTATTACTTTCCTGTGAAAGCACTGTACATACATATCCAATACTATAGGTAATATGTTACGACTTAAATTATTGCTAGAGCTATAGTATGATATGTATTATGTAAAGGATATATGCCGAAAACGATCCAATATGTAAAATATTGGACTGTGTGAGGCACTTAGCGCCGGAGACAGTATCAATATTTTACATACTGGATCAGTTTGAGGCTTATATCTTACTTAAAACACACACACTTATACAACATGATCCTAATATATATATTTTTTTAATTTCGTATATTTACGCCTAGGATTTAATATAATAATCTGACCTTTTGACAGCAGTCCAATATTAATAATAATGGACTGTAAGTACAAAGGTATGAAGTCACGTCCGTGTTTTAAATATAGGATAATAAATAAGTGGTCATGTGTTATTGAAGTTATTTAACGAGACTTCTAAAAACGATATATATAACGTAATATATAAGCGTACGCCAGGTCTCGAACCCGTGCCGTTACGGTGACTTTTCCTCAATAACACAGTGCCACATCAACACTCCTACTTGAAATTGAAGAAAAAACGGTGATAGAATAATATTGATCTCTTCACACCCTGAATAAGTGTACTGCATGTAGCATGTGATAGTTTTGCTGTGATATATAGTCCATTGTAGTTCGTTGATGAATACCACTGTTTGTAATGCGTTGGTATGCATATGTATATATACTGTTACCATGATAAATAACTGTGTACTTTTATAATAAGCGTTACTTTTTCGCTACATAGTCTAGAATTATGGATTGTTACTATCATGAGTGAAGAAAATAACCTTCCCACAATGCACTGATTTACCCAATATTTCGCACATTTTGATACCAAATTTCCCTATATTTTCCCTAAAAGGATATAAATTTTACCTCCTAAGTCAAGTGCACAATTTCTGTTTAGGTGTCAGTATATATTCTATGCAACGCTCATGGATGAGACGCAGACGGGTTAGTGGTCAAGTGGCTAACAAGTTTGACTGCGAATAAAGGGATCGCATGTTCGATCCCCCGTCTGACCCTAATAATATTAACATTCTTTCAGATGTGTCTTTAAACCGAGGTCTCGTGTCGGTGCTTTACACCGTGCACGAAAAGCAACCAGATGAGACTCTAGTATGTATAGTTGTCTGTAACATTGCACTATTCTCCAAAATCTAAAATGTCATAATCTCTTCAGGGGGCGTCTCTCATACTGGCAACCGGTAGCGACGATAAATAAACGCAAAAAGGGATGCGTTTTTAATAAAGATTAAAACTAAAACCAATGGCAGTCTTAGCATTACAAAGCAACGATGAAACTCAAGTGATCGTATTAAAAAATATTCAATTTTCAGCAACGATTTTAACCCACAACATTGAATGAAACTGAAAGATTAACTTACCGTATATCGATATAATTTGAATGTAAATAATACTCCATCTCATCTGACACATGTTTTATGATGCGGTCGTAATCTCTCGGAGCTACAAATCCTCAATGGTGACTTCCGAAACGTCTTCGTGAAATAATGACAGGATGTATGAATAAGCGCGAATAGTTAGTGCACGTTGAACTGTCGTACGAATGTCGTTAACGCTAAGTCTATTGTCGAAAACAAGTTCGTGTTCAGTAGCAGTATATGTCGTCTGCTGAGACTCGGGTACATTGCCAATTGGCGTGAATAGTTAGTACACGTTGACCTGTCCTTCCATACTTCTGCCACACTCGTAATAATAACATGCAGTATCTATGCCTGTTTGCAAATTATATTTTATACAAATTTATGTTTGATTATTGATTGCGAAACAAGTACTTACAACCTTAATTTAAAGTACTCTCTGCAAATAATATGTAATATGACAGCTGAAATCGGACCAACTGTAATATAGTCTTGATCAATTATTGTCAAGGTAGAATGTTGTGTTTTGCTATTCAATGTATGTAGCCTATATCTATATAACACTTTTATGTATTATTGCTTATGGTGAATCGGATGCGGCGTCCGCCTCGTCAAAGACGTTGGCAACGTCAATTGTCAATACACACTAAATCCACACTGAATATTGTTTCTCCCTCACCCTCACGGCGATTGATTCCATCAGGAATGAGGTATATATAGCTATTAAGCTAATGTTGTATGTACTGTTTTCATAATCTAGCTAAAAGAAATGTGTTTAATCTAAGCTATAAATGCATTTATACTGCTAAATATAGTTTGTAAGCTTTCAGTATGAATCTATTATATACTAATTATGTTGAATGTTTAACCATTTGCACGCAAATAAACTCACATTTCAAACAACATAGATCCAGATCAGGATCTATGTTATTTGCTATTCAGCAAACTGTTTTAGCTCCACTATTCGAATAGCAAACAGCACGTTCTGAGCCATCTGATCTGGCGCTATGCTGTTTACAAATGTGACATTATCTGCCGCTAACGTGAAAATGGTTAAGACGGTATTGTCAGCTTCCTGGAATGTCAACAATTACTATAATAGGCTGAACGTTACAGATTTAGCATAATTTCACTGAGATATACTATGTCCTTGACAGACTAATTTTCAATCAAATAATAATTAAAGACGATCACCATAGTAACACTATTGAGAGCATAGTGTAAATGGAGACGCATATACTATTATTAGAAACTATTTTAGACGAATTTACCATTTACCATTTTGTGAATCATAAAATTATGCAGTTTTATCATTTCTCATATAAATATGTGTGCATGGCATCTCGCTAGTAGCAATAATGTACACTATTTTATTCCTGTACAGATTATATTTTCTGTGTTCATACACAATTTCCGCCAACGTTAAGCAGAACGAAACTGTAAACAAATAATTATTTAACTTATGACCAATACGTATAGCACACACTATGTATTGTTTACAATCCGATCCATTCATCCAAATGTTTATACCCACAGCAAACTTGGAATTATTCACAGTTTATCGTCCGTGTGCAACGTTATTGAACTAGTTCTGTTTCAATCCATCACAAACATTAGCAACAACTGAAGTGAAGTCTGTCGCAATAACGTTTTCTTCCGTTCGTTTGATGTTAGCTTTTCTCCAATACTTGAACGTGTGACTTTTCAATTAAAATCGTGTAAACTGCCGATTGTGAATGTAAAGCTAACAGTTACGGGTTGTCGATTGTACGAAGCATGTGATCAGTGGCCGATAAGTACAGTCGTATGTATACAGTCAAACATGTCTTAACCCTTTGCTCGTTAGCATCAGATAAAATCACGTTTGCAAACAGCATAGAGCCAGATCAGACGGCACATAGCGTAGCTCCATGCTGTTTGCTATTCGGATAGTAGAGCTAAACCACTTTGCTGAATAGCAAACAGCATAGATCCTGATCAGACGCGGTACTGCGCCGTGGCTGATCTGGATCTATGTTATTGGCAAATGTGATTTTAATTAATCACATTTAATTTTAAAATTAGTATAAGTTACTTTTCAAAGTGTGTGCTGAAATTAAAAAGTGTACATTTGTTAAGCTAATCTAAGACAAGTGTACTTGGGATATTTTTGTGTCCCCTATGGTTCCCTAGTAAATTCCGCTGGCTGTTATATCTCATACACATTGAGCTATCACGGTTAATGGTTCCATAGAAACACCATTAACAACGTGCAGGGACAATAATACACGGATTAGTTGGCATAGGGAAGAAATAAATGTACGCAAAAAGTGACTAATATGTAACTCTAGGGAGTTTGATGGTTTGATATGATGTCATCGGAGTTATGTTTATTGCTCTATTGTGGTTTACAGTCAAACCTGTGTTAGTTGTCACCTCTATTAAACAGACAACCTGTATTAAGCAGCCATTATCCAGATTTTCAATATATGTTTGATAATACATTTGACCTCTATTAAGCAGCCACGTGTGCTAAGCAGCCAATTTCTGTGATTCCTTTGGCTGGCTGCTTAAGACAGGTTTGATTGTATATATATGTAGGATGGTTGTCGTGTAAATACAATTTGCACGTGTATCAATTACACAGTGTTATATAGTCTGTCTGGTATAGGCCAGATAGGTTCAAAAAGGTATAGGGAAGTCCTTAAGAGTTATTGAGACATGACCTGATTGACAGAGCAGGTATTGTCACCAATGGTGAAATTGACTTCTTAATTAAATCATATTGTATTGCATTCACTCTATATATACAATGTACAGAACAAAACAAATGAACACACTTGTATAATTATGCTCCAGTCTTTCAGATGGGACGTTAAACCGAGGTCTCGTGTCGGTGCTTTACACCGTGCACGTAAAAGAACCAGAGGAGACTCTGGAATGGGTCTCTTTCTGTGTCATTGCACTATCCTCCAAAATCTAAAATGACTAATCTCTTCAGGAGGCGTGCTCATATGGGTAACCGGTAACGACGATAAATAAACGTAAAACACATAATTATGCATAGTATGGGGCCACTCTCGCAACATGGTGACTCGACTATGTTTCTCCCATCAAGGTGATGAAGTATGTGAGATGGTACGGTGGTCGCCAGATCGGACAGGTGGGTTATCTCCGGGTACTCCGGTTTCCTCCCACTTGAATGACCACATATACGCTTTCATCCGCGCCAACGAGAGTGATTAATATACGTTGTTAGAACTTGCTTCGCAATAGTTGTAAAATAAATAAAGTTTTTAAAAAAAGGAGCTGTACCGAATGGGAAGTCGTGTATGTAGTGTATGTCTTCTTCTATATCCTAGACTGTACAATGGCTACGATTATTTTAATATGTTCTTGTTGAGTTATTCCCCTTGAATGACTCAATAATGTTAGAATTGAGGGTCTCATTTGATAATGCGTTTCAGTATTTAGATCTTTTAGTTTATACAAATTTATTTTAGCTCGATTGCGAAACAAGTTCTTATAACTTATATTAATCACTCTCGAGACTTCATTCCTGGTGGAATCCACCGCCACGAGGGAGAGAGAAGAGGCAACGTGGAATTTAAATGCCTTGCCTAAGGACACAATCGTAACGGCTCCAGCGGGGATCGAACTCCAGGCCTTTCGCACCTGAAGCGAACGCGCTACCATTGCGCTATCACGACTTCCACATTGTATTAGTTTATTATTTTTATAACGATTGTGACAGTTTTAACAACTTATATTAATCACTCCGATTATTAAACTGATCTTTTAATGTGGCAACGCATTGGAGTACAGTAGAATACTATGTTGTAATATATGTATCTATAGATACAGCTTGACACACGAGATGGCGGACATGTCCATAGTCCACGTGTCGCCATCTCAAATCTATTTAACACATATCTTGCAACATATATTGTACATTGCAAGCACGTGAATAAATACCGCGTATCGTTCAACACGCCGCCATCTTGTGGGTCAAATGTGACGACATGAATAACCCATATGCTCGTAACGTCATTTGTATAGCTTACACACATACGCCTACCGAATTGCATTAGTTGGAAAACCCACATAGTAAATTATTATTAACAGTTAGTTTGACTCATTATTCGCGCAGGTCCCTATCCATTATTCCCCGAGGAAATTATATTCGTAATGACTTGCATTTGCAAATACGTTTGCACACGTTTTCGGTTATATGTGGATTCACGAATCAGCGATGGTGTTGCAAGCTGATTACGACAATACATATAATGTGAACTATTTGTAAAACATAATAATATAATACAGACCGACATGCAATTTAACTGTATAAAGTAGGCACAAACACATGCTGTAAATATATTCTTGTTTGGAAAAGCCATCTGGAAGGTAAACTGTATATAGTAGTTTAGTTTATACAAATCTATTTTAGCTGGATTGCGAAACAAGTTCTTACAACATTGTATTAATCACTCTCGAGACCTCATTCCTGATGGAATCCATCGCCACGAGGGAGAGAGAAGAGGCAACGAGGAGTATAAATGCCTTGCCTAAAGGCACAAAGGTAACGGTTCCAGCGGAGCTCGAACTCCAGACCGTTCACACCTGAAGCTCTACCGCTGCGCTATCACGACTCCCACTGCTTACAACTCTAGCTTACGCATCTCGAGATGATATTACAAAAGAAGCAATGTGGATTGACGTTTCGTGCTATAAGACACGTCACCGATGGTCTGTATGTCTCGAACTCCTAACTCTTCGATTTTGAAGCGGATACCGAATAATAATCACCAAATAGTGTTTGCTTAACGTTTATTTATCTTCGCTACCGGTTGCCTATATGAGTGACGCCTCCTGAAGAGATTAGTCATTTTGGATTTGTGGAGGATAGTGCATGATACAGACAGAGACCCATTCTAGAGTCTCCTCTGGTTCTTTTTCGTGCACGGTGTAAAGCACCGACACGAGACCTCGGCTTAAAGTCCCAATTGAAACACTGTTAATTGTATTAGGGTCAGACAGGGGATTGCACCTGCGATCCCTGGATTACCAGTCCAACGTGTTAACCACTGGACTGCACATATGTCTGAGGCTCAGTTATTTCATTTTATTTCCTGACTTCTTAATCGGTTGCTTTTTTCCGTTTGGCTCTCACTGACGTCATAGTCTCATTGACCAGGGCAAACATATGGATATAACCGATAATGCCCGGCTGCGATGTCCTATGCTACGTTGTCCAATACGCCTGTTACCTAGTAGCGTTGTATACTTGTTCAGGAAACGCTATTGCTTAGTCTTGATCGTATTTAACATTTTCACTTTATTTTATCTTTATTTATCGTCGCTACAGGTTGCCCATATGAGCGACGCCTCCCGAAGAGATTAGTCATTTTAGATTGTTGGAGGATAGAATCTTTAAATTGCACATACCTTTTCTCTTTGGGAAACAATTGGCCTGTATTTCATTCTCTGTACAGATTGAACTATACCATCTCTTCGTTTTCTCTTCCAGCTTGCCTCACTTAGTGTCGTTATTATGTTTATCATCGCTATGTTTACTTACCACGTCTGCATTTATGTCATTATTAGCTATGAAAAACATCTACATGTTTCTGATGAGACACACACATGTGAAGGGAAAAATGTACGTCCGAGACGGCTGACTGGTTACTGTTACTAGTTGCGTCTACCGCCTTGCTTGTGGATAATGTGTTAAATACAGGGTCTACAACAGTACATAATCTTTATGAAATACATTGAGATACATCGCGACATGGACGTGTATGTTTCGTGTGCTTACGTTTATTTATCGTCGCTACCGGTTGTCCATATGAGCGACGCCTCCTCACGAGATTAGTAATTTTGGATTGTTGGAGTGTGCAATGATACAGAGAGAGACCCATTCCAGAGTCTCCTCTGATTCTTTTACGTGCACGGTGTAAAGCACCGACACGAGACCTCGGTTTAACGTCCCATCTGAAAGAATGTTAATTTTATTAGGGTCAGACGGGGGATCGAACCTGCGATCCCTGGATTACCAGTCCAGCGTGTTACCACTGGACTATATATCCGTCTGTCTATAATTAGTAGTCACGTGACTCTTGCTATTCATAGTAAAACCAATTCATTTAGGACATACAGTCAAATCTGTGTTAGTGGTCACCTCGATTAAGCAGCCAGCCTGTATTAAGCAGCCAGTTTCCAGATTCCCATTATGTTGTTTTATTATACATTTTACCTCTATTAAGGAACCACCTGTGCCAAGCAGCCACTTTTTGTGATTCCCTTGGCTGGCTGCTTAACACAGGTTTGACTGTATGTCCACTTAGTAATTAGTTGTCTCTTAGTGCAATTGACGGGTGTAAATTGACATATATTTATGTGTTATATTTTAACATATTCCAAAAAAATAAAGAAATTATGAATAATATATACAGGGGCGCCGTGTTTTAAACATGTCCGATGTTGACATTTGCGCGCGAATATGCGTGCACCGGAAGTTTACATTTCGGACTGTGTCACTGTTTTTAAGGTCGTACGACGAAAGAAAATCTTAGCTGCGACCGAAGACTTACGACCGTGTTGATAAAACGGTCGTACGATTGTCGCAGGAAACGTCGCAAGTAGCGGTCTTAAGATAAGACCGACTTGCGACCGACGTTGTTGATAAAACGGGGCCCAGATCCATAGCAATACCTTGTTACTGTACTATTAGAATGTACAATTTATTTATTATAAATGTTCTTTTTGAAAAAGCAATGCTATATGAACGCAAGTACCTTAATATGAGCATTATATGATCAACTTAATATTCTGTTTACTAACCCCATCACAATTTGTGTTTAGAAAAGGTCGTTCAAATAACGATGCTATTTTTATAGTACATGGGGATTAGAAGTTAATACTAGTACAACTAAAGCAATGGTCTGTAGAAACCGGTGTAACGTATTTTTAAGCGAAAACATGTCTTATAATGGCGAGAATATTGAAGTTGATAACGATTTTAATTACCTTGGCACCGTTTTAAATTACAAAGGCTATTTTAATCTAAATCAATAATGTATATCTGGAAAATATCTGAAAGCACTGAACTATTCGATGTGTAATACGAACTTATACAGAAACTATTATGTCAGTTATTCGAAGCTTTTGTGGGTTCTATTTTAAACTATTCACGAGACATGTAGCAGTCCTTTTGCGGCGTGCAACGGGGAAGAACACACACAATACAAATGAATCTGTTTTACAATATTCATTCCCTTACACGAGTTTCTATAATAACTAAGCCACGCTGTAAACTGTTCCTATATAGAACGTCGTATTGATACAGTTGTGGCAGTTTGGAAGTCGTGATAGCGCAGTGGATGCGCGTTCGCTTCAGGCGCGCGAAAGGTCCGGAGTTCGAGTCCCGCTTGAGCCGTTACGATTGTGCCCTTAGGCAAGGCATTTAAATTCAACGCTGCCTCTTTCTCTCTCTCTCTCTCTCTCTCTCTCTCTCGTGGCGATGGATTCCATCAGGAATGAGGTCTCGATAGTGATTAATGGATGGACACCTGGGGTCTTTCTCCGCCAGTATTAGCTGAAAAGTCACCATTTGACCTAAACTATTGATGCGATTTTAAGGCCCTCGAAACAAACAAAGAAACAAAGTTACCATGTTTGATTGTAACTGATCTGTATTAAAATCACCTTTAATTAAACCATCAGTGTAATTTATATTTAAACATCATTCCACCAGTTAGGAGAATACCTCGTATCCAATATCCGCTTCCACTGGTGTATATTTCATTCTCGATTTTCTGATTTACTCGATCTTTAAATTGCACATACCTTTTCTCTTTGGGAAACAATTGGCCTGTATTTCATTCTCTGTACAGATTGAACTATACCATCTCTTCGTTTTCTCTTCCAGCTTGCCTCACTTAGTGTCGTTATTATGTTTATCATCGCTATGTTTGCTTACCACGTCTGCATTTTTGTCATTATTAGCTATGAAAAACATCTACATGTTTCTGATGAGACACACACATCTGAAGGGAAAAATGTACGTCCGAGACGGCTGACTGGTTACTGTTACTAGTTGCGTCTACCGCCTTGCTTGTGGATAATGTGTTAAATACAGGGTCTACAACAGTACATAATCTTTATGAAATACATTGAGATACATCGCGACATGGGCGTGTATGTTTCGTGTGTTTACGTTTATTTATCGTCGCTACCGGTTGTCCATATGAGCGACGCCTCCTCAAGAGATTAGTAATTTTAGATTGTTGGAGGATAGTGCAATGATACAGAAAGAGACCCATTCCAGAGTCTCCTCTGGTTCTTTTACGTGTACGGTGTAAACCACCGATACCAGACATCGGTTTAAAGTCCCTTCTGGAAGACTGTTAATTGTATTAGGGTCAGACGGGGGATCGAACCTGCGATCCCTGTATTACCAGTTCAGCGTGTTAACCACTAGACTACAGATCCGTTTATGTTTAATTGTAATGATTGCTTTATAGCGGTACTTAGTGGATGGGAGTGGACCATTCGCTGACCTCACTATTCATAGGCCGTGTCCGATTCACTTCCAACTAGACGAACTATTCGTATTCCCTCAGATTTTCATGAGAATCTGCTAAGAACTTGTTGAGTTATCATGTATGCATGCATACAGACGTACACACATGCATTCACACAGCAGCCCAAAAAGACAACCCCCGTTCATAGCTTCTTAATGCTGTGCATTGCGGGTTTTCACATAGTTATTTCTCAGTGTAGACATCATGTAATCAAATCTACCACGAATGCATACGTGTTAAGTTATTCCTCAGTGAATCCATTCGGTTTCGCATCCACCACGAATACACATGTGCATCATTTCACCCTCAGCGGCGAGCACCGATTCATTTTGACATTTCTTGGATAGTTTGCTTCTCCAAATTGCATTAACAATACAGGGGAGGTATCCTTTGTTCGTGCCGGTTTTAATGTAATAAAACAAATTGGCAAATAAATAACAAATCAGTCAAAAGGCTGCCATATTCAACTTCAACATCCGTTTTCGCTGTCAAGTAGAATTAAAATTCATTAAACACTATCATATCATATTTACTTATTCTTGTAGCACGCCGAGTCGTGAGTGCGAGACAATAGTAACATGCATGCTAGAGATATGGAGATAGGGCATGTTGATAGGACAGTCGGATGTTCTTGTCGCTACGTTTGTACCGTCATAACACTCAGAGATACTCGTAAACATATGTCACTTCGCTGACAGTTCAGTTGACTTATAGTTTTTACCTGTCATAAATTCCCTATGTGTGTAGGCTTGTTGCACCACGAAACGTATTATGTGCCTTGCATTACTGACGTTCATTATTTCCTATTATCTCCCTTTGTAATGCGCCACTTTTATGTTATAGTTTATCACAATGTTATGTCAGAGCAATGCGCATGTTGGACCTATCTGACAGAAGCGATTTATATTAGTAAGTTTACATCATTATATATACATGTACTACTTATTACGAACACGTATACGATCACTAATATATATATATTGTGTTTTACGTTTTATTTATCGTCGCTACCGGTTGCCATTATGAGCGACGCCTCCTGAAGAGATTAGTAATTTTAAATTTTTGGAGGATAGTGCATTGATTCAGACAAAGACCAATTCCAGAGTCTCCTCTGGTTCATTTACGTGCACGGTGTACAACACCGACACGAGACCTCGATTTAACGTCCCATCTGAAATACTTAATTTTATTACGTGTTACGTGTTACCACTGGACTGAATATATATTGCACTTATTTGAGGGATGACGAATTATTTCATGTTAGGGAGCTATCGAGTGGTTCTACAAGGATGTCCTTCCGTGTCTGCACTATTGCTCTGAGTGACACTCGTGTCGTTCTACAATGATGTCCTTCCGTGTCTGCACTATTGCTCTGAGTGACACTCGTGTCGTTCTACAAGGATGTCCTTCCGTGTCTGCACTATTGCTCTGAGTGACACTCGTGTCGTTCTACAAGGATGTCCTTCCGTGTCTGCACTATTGCTCTGCGGGACACTCGTTTCGTCCTCTACCAATAATATCTGGAGAGTCGCAGTATGACCTAAGTTATGCGACTTTAAACTCAAAAAAAAAAAAACAAAGTGCACTTATTTGCATGTACGAGGGATGCTCAACATATATCCTGATGATAATTGTTTTTTGTAATTGCTCCTGTTTCGTATTCCGTATCTTTGCAATAGACATTTTTAATGATGCGTAATAGCAAATGTCAGGTATTAATTGCTTCGCGTTTAGCTGTGCATTTATCATCATATTACAACACACGAATGTGTACTTTGCGTTTTTTATCGTCTCAACGATACAGTGAGAGCTCCATTCCAGAGGCTGGATTATGAGTCCAGTATATTAACTACTGGACCACTGATCGCTACAGCAAGACATGGGTGCTATTATATAAATCCATACGTGATACCATCAACAAGTCCTATATTTGATGTCAGTGACTTCAAATCACTTGTCCTCATCGCCGTTAGTTCGAATCCCAGTGGTGTTCATTTCAGTTGATTTGCGGATCAGTGGTTCTAAGCGTGCCTGACACAACACCCTGGGGTACCACATGGTCTTCGTCCACATATAAATCCTGATGTGTCGCTTAAAGACCTATGTCGTTGGACTTTAGACCCCCCGAAACAAACAAACAAACAAACAAACATATACTGAAGCAAACAAAGAAACCAACAAATATTACACACTGTATTGAATTTTACACAATCATTGCTTGAAACAGATAACACGAATAAAGCTAATAACATGAATAATGCAAATGTATATGAATATAATGAAATAATATCGAAACGTCGTTTTTTATGAATATAATGGACATGCAATACATATTTACTTTCAGTAGGGAGGTGTATGAAGTCAGCTACTAGTTCCATGCCTCTATGTTCGTTGCGTATAAGTTTATGTTCCTTATTGCAAACACTACGTGGGAATGCTGTTAGTGGTATTATCCTCGTATCGTTGACAAGGTGTATGAAGTCAGCTACTAGTTCCATGTCTCTATGTTCGTTGCGTATAAGTTTATGTTCCTTATTGCAAACACTACGTGGGAATGCTGTTAGTGGTATTATCCTCGTATCGTTGACAAGGTGTATGAAGTCAGCTACTAGTTCCATGTTTCAATGTTCCTCTTTACGTACATTACGAGGGAGTGATGTTAATGGTACAGTGTTTTGTATGCGAAGTTAGTTATTAGTTTCTGACCTCTAAATTCCTTATTGAGAACAATGGTACAATCATTTGTAAGATTGGTCTAACCTTACCCTCAACAATACGCATACCATCAACAAAACCAACAACAATGTCAACAAGGCCACCGCAGTAACCGCTAGATATACAGCATACTGCATGCATTCATAGGTACATGCTTGCATATGTATTGTTCACAACTATCGTTGTTTTATATTATTACTGTTGTATAACATTTTCAGTACAACAACAGTGTCAGTTGACAGTTCCAAGGTGAATAACGATATTAATGACTTAGTATACATCCACATCAACTAGTGATCATTCACAAGTGCTTGAACAATAGGACTGCGATCTCACATTACAATCGCTATGACCATTGTGGTCCTCGGTTGTCACTGTATGGGCGTTAAAGGTTTTAAGTAACTGGCCGACAACAGATGTGGATGAATTATGAGCCTGTGTTTGCTGGGTAATAAGACGCATCGGCAGGTAACGCCATAGTGCGAATCTACATCTAGTGTGTGTGGAGGTAGAGTCCTGGTGCCTCTTCCATTAGTAATATAGGCACATACGGGCGCCTGAGTATATTCACAGACCTTTCGCAAGCCAGGTTCCATGTTTTTCTCGCATGAAAGGATTCATAACAGATACCTCTCTCACACCTTGTATGAAATTACTATAGTTTCCTACAATTCTATTATAGCAAATACGAATTTCAAATGGTGAACTTTTCCGCAAACAATATATAACATATTATAATGAAATGATTTAAAGTCAGCCATGTGAGTTATTCTATGACATTTGACATTAATATATATATGATAACTTAAACGACAAATGAGCAATATGTGTTCAAAAGCGGGAAAGAGCGTACTCGTAAAGGTGCAGAGTGTGTTTTACGTTTATTCATCTTCGCTACAGGTTGCCCATATGAGTGACGCCTCCTGAAGAGATTAGTCATTTTAGGTTGTTGGAGGATAGTGCAATGATACATATAGAGACCCATTCCAGAGTCTCCTCTGGTTCTTTTACGTGCACGGTGTACAGCACCGACACGAGACTTCGGTTTAAATTCCCATCTGAAAGACTGTTAATTTTATTATGGTCAAACGGGGGATCAAACCTGGGATCCCTGGATTACCAGTCCAGCGTGTTACCACTGGACTACATATCCGTCTGTATATAGGTGAAGAACACAGCATGGAAGCTTTATAAGCGGATATTGGTGGGCATTTTTTAACCCACTGAAAACAGAATTGTAAAACCTTATCGATGTATTTCTGATAGGTTTGCAGAAAAAGGAAACTTTGACCCAAATTGATTGAAAACAGTGTGAGTATGCGTGATGAGTTATAGTTCACGGATATTGAAATCAATCACGGAACTATAATTCAATAATACATGACGGTTTATAATGTATCCTTTTATTGATTGTTTTATTATTCGGGTGTGCGATGAAACTATGCATTAAATGGCGCTTAGATGACTTGTATTTATATGTGGATTGAGTAAAATAACATTGACGTGAACAATACGTGAATGAACAAGATGGTAACATCGATACGTCATCGATGATGCAATCAATGACGTATCGTTATCATACACGTGATTGCATGTACACGTATGTATCGCTCACTGATATATGAGTGTGCTACATGTATGTGCATATATGTGTGTGCATGTAGACATACACCGATGCTCAAAAGAAAGTCCCCACCTGAAAAATACACCATGCACGTTTCCAAAATATGTGCAAAAATGAAAAACATCTATTAATAAAAAGTACATATTTAAGATGTTTTAAGGTGGTACCCCTCAATTCCAAAATTCACAAAATATAATTTTGAGATTTCATATTACTTATTTTACGCATAAAATCCCCCAAATCAATTTGGTGATAACAAATAGTTTTTGCCAATACACTGCTCACATGTCACTTAATTAAAAGTAAATTTGTTTAAAACCACTGATCCATAACATATTCTGCACAGGTGAGACGTTTTGCACGTTTTACACGTGCACTGTACAGGTGAGTTGTCAAACAATATAAATTTGATAATTTCGTGTCTTCTTACGGACATGTAACTAAGAGATCAACAATTGTTTCATTTTGTATAAATAACGACATTACAATATGCCTCGACGTCCGGATAATATTCGGGCCAGCCCTATCGCCCGATCTTGCACCAATAGAACATGTATGGGCATATCTTAAGGATACACGCGGGTACCACCAAAGCACACGTCCAGGAACTGCGTGTTGCATTAAATCAAGAGTGGAGGAACATTCCACAGACTAGGATTAGCAACATAGTTACCTCTATGAGAAGAAGATGTATTGCATGTGTGGCAGCTCTCGGTGGACATACCAAATACTAACATACTGGCTTTTTGTGAATGTTGATTTGGAGGGTAACGTTTTTAATGGGACGAAATGAACAGTTTTTGTTAACCGATGTTTGTTAAATTTTACCTGTTTATGTACCAGATAATGGATTTAAGTAATCACATAAAAATAATAAAATTGTTATGCAGAATAAAATGTTATGACCTATTTTCTGAGTGGGGACTTTCTTTTGAGCATCGGTGTATTAACATCCGAATAGACTTATTTCGAAGCACAATTGGCGTCTAACAAGGGGACCCAGTAACGTCCATATTATTCAGGGTTTTTGTGTATGAACTTTTGCTTGAGGTTAGTAAACCTCGTCATTTGGTTGTGTTTGGACGGCGGAAAAATAATTCAAGCTTATGATTGGCACAGCACCTGTAATGGGAATGGCGACCACTGCGCACAATAAAAAGTGTATTAACTTCCGGCCAGGTCAACAAGTCAATAGTGAACATGTTCGGCGAAGATGTACTGGAGCTAGCCGAACAAAACACAATATATTGGTGTAACTTTTAATTGTACGGGCGATGTTTCTCAAATTGGTGACAAAGCGATTGTGCAACATGATAAGACACTGGAATATACTGCTTTTGGCGGCAACAAAACTACTAGACATATTTTCCATGTATATTGCGAGAACTGATGAGATAGTACTAAGTTGTTCATATATTAACATAGTTAAGGTGTCATCTGATTATATGTTGGATAGCTATCGTTACCCCGCACATCATGTACTATGCAAGGTAATTGTGCTATTATAGTGTGTATATATGCATATCCATAAAATAAGCTTGCTGTCAAGATACACCTATTAAATATTCGGTAGGCAGTTTGCCCATTATAAGTACCATCCAATTGGAAATGCAGGCACAATACTGAACAGAGTATGAAATTCTCACTTCAAATAAAGCAGTTATGGCTGCCATTTTGAATATGTCTGGGTATTTATGACGTCATATCTACATTAAACTGTACTTCCTGTTAGCCAATATAATGAAAACATACGCAACTGACACATGCATAAGTAACTGTGCTAAATACTATATAATGTAGATACACAAACAGCTGTTAATAGAACTTGTTTAATTAAACAATAACGTGTGTGTTTGTAAATGACTACACGTTGTTATTTGTAATGTGTATTGCGAACTGGCTAATGCAAAATGGCCGCCTCTATGGTTATCCAATGGAGATAACCATCCTGCCATAACTTTGTTTGATGTGCGATTTTCAAAATCCTGTCACCGCGTTGTATGTGAGCATTACCTTTCATGATTAACATGAATCGTGCTGATGCTCTTCTTTTAAGTGATTACTACGAAATAGTGCATACATTCAAATTGAATTCATCATGAATATGAACATTCACATTCATTGAATAATTTAACGCTCATGAATATTATATAGAAATATATCAATGTTGTCCTCCCGCCCTGTTACTAGCAATTTCGAAACTAGTGAATTAATGATAAACCATATTATATAAATATTGGGTTTCTATGGATACTGATCGTCATGAAAAATGTATACTTCAGGAATACCGGATTGTAATAAGCATTGATTATACGTACATACATGCCACTGATCACATACACACATTTAATATACGGTTATTTCAATATTCCATCTAACATACATTCATTCGAAAATCCATAAGTATAGTGGGTGCAGACTGGCCTGTCAGTTTTCGGGTACATGTATTCGTGTACATTCCTTGTGATTGAAATTCATTGTAGTTCCATGATTATATTCAAATAAATAGAACATATAGCAGTGCCGCGATTCTGATTGGCTGATTCAGCACATGTGAACACCGTTAATAACTCGATGAACCGCATAATTATTCTCCTTTTTAAATATCCAAGGTGATTAATCCGCGACTACGCACAAATATAGTCCATTACAACACTAAAGGAACCTGTATGTTTTTTTGTAATTTGTAAAATTGTAGTTGTAAGAATAATAATTGAATATTCTTTTTTTCCAGTGTTTCATCGAGTTATGAAAAGTCGGGTTTGACACCTAATCTGGTCATTAACATCAATACAAACCATTGACAGATCAATCCGCAGCTACTATACGTATAGTGCACAATACAAACCATTGACAGATCTAACCGCAGCTACTATACGTATACACGTGCACAATACAAACCATTGACAGATCTATCCGCAGCTACTATACGTATAGTGCACAATACAAACCATTGACAGATCTAACCGCAGCGACTATACGTATATACGTACACAATACAAACCATTGACAGATCAATCCGCAGCTACTATACGTATAGTGCACAATACAAACCATTGACAGATCTAACCGCAGCTACTATACGTATACACGTGCACAATACAAACCATTGACAGATCTCCGCAGCTACTATACGTATAACGTGCACAATACAAACCATTGACAGATCTAACCGCAGCTACTATACGTATAACGTGCACAATACAAACCATTGACAGATCTAACGCAGCTACTATACGTATAGTGCACAATACAAACCATTGACAGATCTAACCGCAGCTACTATACGTATACACGTGCACAATACAAACCATTGACAGATCTATCCGCAGCTACTATACATATAGTGCACAATACAAACCATTGACAGATCTAACCGCAGCTACTATACGTATAGTGCACAATACAAACCATTGACAGATCTAACCGCAGCTACTATACGTATAACGTGCACAATACAAACCATTGACAGATCTATCCGCAGCTACTATACGTATACACGTGCACAATACAAACCATTGACAGATCTAACCGCAGCGACTATACGTATATACGTACACAATACAAACCATTGACAGATCTATCCGCAGCTACTATACGTATAGTGCACAATACAAACCATTGACAGATCTATCCGCAGCTACTATACGTATATACGTACACAATACAAACCATTGACAGATCTAGCCGCAGCTACTATACGTATATACGTACACAATACAAACCATTGACAGATCTATCCGCAGCTACTATACGTATATACGTGCACAATACAAACCATTGACAGATCTATCCGCAGCTACTATACGTATAGTGCACAATACAAACCATTGACAGATCTAACCGCAGCTACTATACGTATATACGTACACAATACAAACCATTGACAGATCTATCCGCAGCTACTATACGTATACACGTGCACAATACAAACCATTGACAGATCTATCCGCAGCTACTATACGTATATACGTACACAATACAAACCATTGACAGATCTATCCGCAGCTACTATACGTATATACGTACACAATAGATGTACAAACCATTGACAGATCTATCCGCAGCTACTATACGTATATACGTACACAATAGATGTACAAACCATTGACAGATCTAGCCACAGCTACTATACGTATATACGTACACAATAGATGTACAAACCATTGACAGATCTATCCGCAGCTACTATACGTATACACGTGCACAATACAAACCATTGACAGATCTATCCGCAGCTACTATACGTATAGTGCACAATACAAACCATTGACAGATCTAACCGCAGCTACTATACGTATATACGTACACAATATAAACCATTGACAGATCAATCCGCAGCTACTATACGTATAGTGCACAATACAAACCATTGACAGATCTATCCGCAGCTACTATACGTATATACGTACACAATACAAACCATTGACAGATCTATCCGCAGCTACTATACGTATATACGTACACAATAGATGTACAAACCATTGACAGATCTATCCGTAGCTACTATACGTATATACGTACACACTAGATGTACAAACCATTGACAGATCTAGCCGCAGCTACTATACGTATATACGTACACAATAGATGTACAAACCATTGACAGATCTATCCGCAGCTACTATACGTATATACGTACACAATAGATGTACAAACCATTGACAGATCTAGCCGCAGCTACTATACGTATATACGTACACAATAGATGTACAAACCATTGACAGATCTATCCGCAGCTACTATACGTATATACGTACACAATAGATGTACAAACCATTGACAGATCTATCCGCAGCTACTATACGTATACACGTGCACAATACAAACCATTGACAGATCTATCCGCAGCTACTATACGTATACACGTGCACAATACAAACCATTGACAGATCTAACCGCAGCTACTATACGTATATACGTACACAATACAAACCATTGACAGATCTATCCGCAGCTACTATACGTATATACGTACACAATACAAACCATTGACAGATCTAACCGCAGCTACTATACGTATATACGTACACAATACAAACCATTCACAGATCAATCCGCAGCTACTATACGTATAGTGCACAATACAAACTATTGACAGATCTATCCGCAGCTACTATACGTATATACGTACACAATACAAACCATTGACAGATCTATTCGCAGCTACTATGCGTATATACGTACACAATACAAACCATTGACAGATATATTCGCAGCTACTATACGTATATATGTACACAATAGATGTACAAACCATTGACAGAACTATCCGCAGCTACTATACGTATATACGTACACAATAGATGTACAAACCATTGACAGATCTATCCGCAGCTACTATACGTATACACGTGCACAATACAAACCATTGACAGATCTATCCGCAGCTACTATACGTATAGTGCACAATACAAACCATTGACAGATCTAACCGCAGCTACTATACGTATATACGTACACAATACAAACCATTGACAGATCAATCCGCAGCTACTATACGTATAGTGCACAATACAAACCATTGACAGATCTATCCGCAGCTACTATACGTATATACGTACACAATACAAACCATTGACAGATCTATCCGCAGCTACTATACGTATATACGTACACAATAGATGTACAAACCATTGACAGATCTATCCGTAGCTACTATACGTATATACGTACACAATAGATGTACAAACCATTGACAGATCTAGCCGCAGCTACTATACGTATATACGTACACAATAGATGTACAAACCATTGACAGATCTATCCGCAGCTACTATACGTATATACGTACACAATAGATGTACAAACCATTGACAGATCTAGCCGCAGCTACTATACGTATATACGTACACAATAGATGTACAAACCATTGACAGATCTATCCGCAGCTACTATACGTATATACGTACACAATAGATGTACAAACCATTGACAGATCTATCCGCAGCTACTATACGTATACACGTGCACAATACAAACCATTGACAGATCTATCCGCAGCTACTATACGTATACACGTGCACAATACAAACCATTGACAGATCTAACCGCAGCTACTATACGTATATACGTACACAATACAAACCATTGACAGATCTATCCGCAGCTACTATACGTATATACGTACACAATACAAACCATTGACAGATCTAACCGCAGCTACTATACGTATATACGTACACAATACAAACCATTGACAGATCAATCCGCAGCTACTATACGTATAGTGCACAATACAAACTATTGACAGATCTATCCGCAGCTACTATACGTATATACGTACACAATACAAACCATTGACAGATCTATTCGCAGCTACTATGCGTATATACGTACACAATACAAACCATTGACAGATATATTCGCAGCTACTATACGTATATATGTACACAATAGATGTACAAACCATTGACAGAACTATCCGCAGCTACTATACGTATATACGTACACAATAGATGTACAAACCATTGACAGATCTAGCCACAGCTACTATACGTATATACGTACACAATAGATGTACAAACCATTGACAGATCTATCCGCAGCTACTATGCGTATACACGTGCACAATACAAACCATTGACAGATCTATCCGCAGCTACTATACGTATAGTGCACAATACAAACCATTGACAGATCTAACCGCAGCTACTATACGTATATACGTACACAATACAAACCATTGACAGATCAATCCGCAGCTACTATACGTATAGTGCACAATACAAACCATTGACAGATCTATCCGCAGCTACTATACGTATATACGTACACAATACAAACCATTGACAGATCTATCCGCAGCTACTATACGTATATACGTACACAATAGATGTACAAACCATTGACAGATCTATCCGTAGCTACTATACGTATATACGTACACAATACAAACCATTGACAGATCAATCCGCAGCTACTATACGTATAGTGCACAATACAAACTATTGACAGATCTATCCGCAGCTACTATACGTATATACGTACACAATACAAACCATTGACAGATCTATTCGCAGCTACTATGCGTATATACGTACACAATACAAACCATTGACAGATATATTCGCAGCTACTATACGTATATACTGGTTTGTTGTTTTGTGGTTTGTTGTACACAATAGATGTACAAACCATTGACAGATCTAGCCGCAGCTACTATACGTATATACGTACACAATAGATGTACAAACCATTGACATATCTATCCGCAGCTACTATACGTATACACGTGCACAATACAAACCATTGACAGATCTATCCGCAGCTACTATACGTATACACGTGCACAATACAAACCATTGACAGATCTAACCGCAGCTACTATACGTATATACGTACACAATAGATGTACAAACCATTGACAGATCTATCCGCAGCTACTATACGTATACACGTGCACAATACAAACCATTGACAGATCTATCCGCAGCTACTATACGTATATACGTACACAATGCAAACCATTGACAGATCTATCCGCAGCTACTATGCGTATATACGTACACAATGCAAACCATTGACAGATCTATCCGCAGCTACTATACGTATAGTGCACAATACAAAACATTCGTATCACAGAAGTAATGTAGAATATCAATAGCATAATACATACACATCCATAATGTTACAGAGCTATTATCTTCCACTAGGAAAAGCCTTCGCTTCAGTTTCTAAGTTAACAACAATATCTTATCCATGCGTATTACCTCTTAGCGACGTGACGTCATTTGGACACTTTTTAAGCAAATATTCAAACTGATTGTTTATCTAATTTGAGTTAAATTGACATATAGTCTAAATAAGACATATAGTCTAAATAAGACATATAGTCTAAATAAGACATATAGTCTAAATAAGACATATAGTCTAAATAATTCATATAGTCTAAATAAGTTTACTTCATATGACTAGAACTGTATACATTGTGGTCCTCAACCTAATTGGGTGTGGTTTGGGGGGGGGGGTGTTTGTCAGACCAAATTACAAATATTAACCCTTTCATCCCCACATGCCTCTAAATAGGCTTATGAAAAGTGTAGATCCAGATGAGCCGGCTCGTAGCGAGCCGTCTCATCAGGATCTGCACTTTTTTGCCAGTAATAATTATTACTATTTTTAGATAAAATTACCCATTTTGATAAATGAACTGGTCCAAATGTAAATTTATTATTAATTTATTGGTCTAAAAATAGCATGCACCAGTCCATGTCAGTTACTTGGGGTTGAAAGGGTTAATGAACGTTTGCGTATGAAATTGGAATCTATAAATCGATCTATAATCTTAAACGTTTTGTATTTGCACGTGTTTTTATTTGCACATTTGCTCTATATAATTATATTACATATTTACACAAGGCACGCAGTGCCAATGTTCACGTTTGAAAGTATGTAATGTGTATATAATGTGTACTCATGGGCATATTGCCCATTGTATTTCGAAATAAACTCTTGAAACTCTATAAACCTGTCTACTAGAACATATACGTATAATTATCACTTTACTCCCTAAATAACAACTATGTTGAAATGATAATTGAGTCCTTATCGATGACTGAAAAACTTACAACATTCAATAGCAATGTACCTGTAAATATAACACATTAATTAGTCAAACATGGATTAAGAATATACATCTCAGAATGTACATCCACAGTAACAGTAATACAATATATCAAATATAGCACATCAATCATAAGTTTTGTTTACAACAAAAATCTAATTTCAAACAAATATTGACCCACACATTCCATTTTCCGCATGAATACAGTTGGACTAGACGGCTTGTATTAGTCTCATAGTCACCACAGAGTAAAACGCGTAAATACATTCCCTGAATGTTGTTCTCAATTCGATGGCACTACACACGTGTAAGTCGGTAGGAAGCGTTGTTGTATTTATAGCACCATCTGATACATGTATACATATATGTCTCGTGTAACAGTTGCAGAACTGCTTCGTGTCTCGACGTTGTGAAGAATCACGGAACGTTCAGCTTTCGTTTCGAGTATATACCAGTTGTTATGAAACACAGACTAATATCAAATTGATACACACCGTGTAAATATTGCAGAAAATACTGAGCTTCAAAGAATATCGTTCATCTAAATACCACTATCTATGAACTATCCTCTAATGACGCCGAATCGTCGAAACAAGCTCCCGAAACTTATGAGTTCAGGCATGAACTCGATATTAGCTAGGACATGGCAAACATATTCACAGTTTGGTGTCCACTCCCTGTAATGAGAAGAAACAGGTATGTTAGAGGTGATTGGTATAACGTAATAAAGCTGATAATATGTTACATATCTGGCCCCGCCGCAATGAGACACATGCGTTTGGAACGGGCTTGTCTTTCCCTTCAATGTCTAATCTCCAATCCCCATATCAATTGATTTAATACTATTGTATGGCTTGTTTTATATGCAATGCAATTACAAATATAAACATGATAACAATATGAACAGAATAATACAACTGTAATGCTATGCTTTTACATGAACATTGATAATAAAAATAAATCTAGAAACGAGTTGGTTGGGCTACAAGTGTTGCCAACATTAGCTAGCGCCCTCACCAATAAACCAGATTGATGTTAACAACATGAACGTAGCGATGTGTAATTTAATAACTATATTATTCTAACGTAATAAATGATCAATTGATAAACGTCCATATGCTTATTACATTCTGCTCGAACAATTGTGTTCCTAGTGTATGCACATAACGTCTACATCCGCTATGCCGAATTCCGTCAGACCGAACAAAATACTTCGACATAACCGAAAATTGACTTAACGAAATTCGATATAATCGGAGGAAGTTATATGTAACATGATAATGTCTGAAACGGGACTTTGATCCGACTTCGAGATAACCGGATAATTCGACATAACCGACTTTGACATAACGGATGTAAACTGTATATCCATTGGCTGAATTGCGATACAAGAAGTTCATACAACATTAGTAAAATCACTCTGTATAATCTCAAACCTGGCAGAATATGCACTCGCCATAGCGGATAGAGGCAATGTTGGCGTGTCAAGCTAGCCTGGGAACAGGCGTCGATATATTTTGCCTGGTCAAATAAATATATTTTAACACCAAGACTATTAATTGGGCGGTATTGAGCTTCTGGTAATATCATTTTGTCAGAAGTTAAAAAGTGAAAAATGGACAGACTGGAACCCAGGCTAGTGTCAAGCCAAAGGATAGCATCACCGTAGATATATATATTGTAAGATGACAATATGCTATTCAAACTAAACCATACATTTTATGTGCATACGAATAAGTATAAACATGTTAAGAGAGAGTGTAATTGCTGCAGTGACATCCGAATCAACAGCAACAGCATGTATTCATGTGTTCGTATAAAAAGTAAAGTAAAGTGTTTGTTTATTATAGTGTCACCCCTATTTAAAGGGCCAGCCATTTCTGACTTATGAGACACCTCTCTTTTATGAATATCAGTACTTCCCGAATCCTAACGAACCCCTGGCGTATAAGTGTGTATTTGTACGTAATTAAAAGCAACAATTCAATTATATTCAGTTTATGTATTTTCGGAGTTTTACAAAACAAGCAAGTGTTATCGAAGCTTCTAAATGATTTCCCGTTAAATCATTTACTGGCTCACAGAAGGTTGATTGATTTACAGAACAAGCAAGTGTTATCGAAGCTTCTAAATGATTTCCCGTTAGGTAATTTACTGACCCACAGAAGGTTGGTTGTTTTACAAAACAAGCAAGTGTTATCGAAGCTTCTAAATGATTTCCCGTTAGGTAATTGACTGGCTCACAGAAGGTTGGTTGTTTTACCAGAGTACCCGTCCATGACTGAAATACTCTTCGGAGAGACCACTGATGTTTTTCTCCATCAATACTAGCTGGAGACTCGCCATATGAGTCTATATGTTATAACTTTAAACCCCATAAACAAACAAACTTTAAGCTATTTCTCTCTTGATCAGAATATTAAGCATTTAGTTATTAATTTTGGTCATGGTTTTTTGGTACTTCCAAGATGCACTTCCATGTAACAATATTGCCAAAGAACCACCTGAATGGAATAGAGTCAAACCTGTGTTAGTGGTCACCTACATTAAGCAGCCAACCTGTATTTAGCAGCGATATTCCATATACCCTATATGTTTTATTATACGCTTGCCTCTATTTTTTATATTATACAAATTTAGTTTAGCTCGATTGCGAAATTAGTTCTTATAACTTATATTAATCACTCTCGAGACCTCATTCCTGATGGAATCCATCGCCACGAGGGGGATAGAAAAGGCAACGTGGAATTTAAATGTCTTGCCTAAGGGCACAATCGAAACTGCTCCAGCGGAGCTCGTAGTCCAGGCCTTTCGCACTTGAAGCGAACGTGCTACCATTGCGCTATCACGACTACCACGTTTGCCTCTATTAAGCAGCCACATGTGCTAAGTAGCCACTTCCTTTGGTTACCTTGGCTGACTGCTTCAGACATGTGTTGACTGTATTTGTATAGCCTAAATATAAAAAATTGAAGCAATAAAATAATTATATAAACTAATTTGAAAATGTAAAAGGCTATAGATTTACCTCAATATCGCCTTTCGGATTTTGGCTTATTGCGTCTTCAAAAACAGGATTTTCTTCCCCTGTGCTATAATTTGAATTCACGCTCATTTTCGGACTAAGAGGCAGAGTAGATACGGTGCTATTTGACATTGTTCTTCCAAGATTGTAGTCGTCTAAGCTAACACTGCTCATACGACTGAATGACGGGACATATGTGGAATCTAACTCATCATCAGAGTCCTGTGGGGTAGGGGGCTCTGGTTCATATGTGGCCTTTGTCAGGTCCGTCTGGCTGTTCACGGACAGTCCTAGCGATGCTAGACGATTTAGAACTGGTAGTAAACTACTACGTCTTCTGCGACCAACTGAAATAACGAGGGAATACTATATTAGTGTCAGGTATGGGTGTGTAATAGATAGATAGATAAATAGTATATTTTAACGCGAACATATCATAAATACACAACACTACATAACAACAGCCAGCCTCATGGGCTTAGGATGCGCTAGCATGTAATATAATAATCGGTAGAACGAATGAGCGAAATAATGTATACATGCATTTCACGTCAATTCAAAAACTATTATTTCATACTGTAGCACGATTCCTGACAGACATATATTTATATATGTCTTATAGTTGATTTACTTTATGTTATACAAATTTGTTTTAGCCCGATTGCGAAACAAGTTCTTATAACTTATATTAATCACTATCGAGACCTAGTTCCTGATGAAATCCATCGCCACGAGGGAGAGAGAAGAGGCATGTGGAATTTAAATACCTTGCCTAAGGGCACACTCGTAACGGCTCCAGCCTGGCTCGAACTCCGGTCTACTTTGGATGGTTCATGTTATTGTACGCATGCATGCTATTTGAAATGACTAAAACCTGGAACCTTGCTCAAGTGAATCTGGTTCTTGTGCTTTTTGCAATACAATGCATAGATCATATTAGGTTACTGTCGTATACATGTTGATTTAGTAGGCGTGTTGGAGAAATATAAACTGCTATGCATTGCACAGATTGTATTATTTCGGAGTACGTAACCTAATATTCTATTAATCATATCTTCTGAGTGTCGATGAGGAAAGGTCACTGAATATTCATGACCTGTAGCTTAGCCTACCATTTGTGAATATATGACGTCATACACGCAGCGTTATGACGTCACGAACGGTTTATTAGGCACTGTTTAATAACGCAAAGTGTATTAGGCAGACCGTTGTTGAAAGAGACAGTCTTTGTCTTTAGTCATATATAGGGGCATCGTAAGCCGAGTTGGCAATGGTGTTGACGTTAACGTTGTAGGTTCGAATCTCACGTGTGTGTAGAATTCCTTCACAACAGGTAACTATCGGGGAAGGTTATCCCGGAATGTATATTGGTCCTCTCAGTTGGAATCATTTGTTTCTAATGGTGTTCCCCTAATGAGATGTTGATGTTGGGTAAATATGATTTCACCAAATGCATGTTGTTAATTAATTGATTTTAACATTTTTTAATAGAACATGATCCGTTGGATTACTGTATGATATGTCGGGATTTAATAATTTAATAATCATTAAATGAAAACGAATCGAAATTGATAGCACGCGATGCACAGGAAACCAGTATAACAACAATCTAAATGAGTATTCAAGGGGCAGTAATTGCTGATCAGAGCTTCTATAAGAGTATTTAGGGCAGTAACTGCTGTTCCGAGCTTCTATAAGAGTATTCAGGGGCAGTAACTGCTGTTCCGAGCTTCTATAAGAGTAGTCAGGGGCAGTAACTGCTGATCCGAGCTTCTATAAGATTATTCAGGGGGCAGTAACAACAGACCCGAGCTTCCATACGAGTAATCAGGGGCAGTAACTGCTGACCCGAGCTTCCATACGAGTAGTCAGGGGCAGTAACTACTGACCCGAGCTTCCATAAGAGTATTCAGGGGCAGTAACAACAGACCCGAGCTTCCATAAGAGTAATCAGGGGCAGTAACTGCTTACCCGAACTTCCATAAGAGTAGTCAGGGGCAGTAACTGCTGACCCGAGCTTCCATAAGAGTAGTCAGGGGCAGTAACTGCTGACCAGAGCGTCCATAAGAGTAGTCAGGGGCAGTAACTGCTTACCCGAACTTCCATAAGAGTATTCAGGGGCAGTAATTGCTGACCAGAGCTTCCATAAGAGTATTCAGGGGCAGTAACTGCTGATCCGAGATTCCATAAGAGTATCCAGGGGCAGAAGCTGCTGGTCTGAGCTTCATAAAGAATGTGCAGGGGCAGTAACTGCTGGTCCGAGCTTCCATAAGAGTAACCAGGGGCAGTAACTGCTTACCCGAACTTCCATAAGAGTATTCAGGGGCAGTAACTGCTGACCAGAGCTTCCATAAGAGTATTCAGGGACAGTAACTACTGACCCGAGCTTCCATAAGAGTATTCAGGGGCAGTAGCTACAGACCCGAGCTTCCATAAGAGTATTCAGGGGCAGTAACTACTGACCCGAGCTTCCATAAGAGTAATCAGGGGCAGTAACTGCTTACCCGAACTTCCATAAGAGTATTCAGGGGCAGTAACTGCTGACCAGAGCGTCCATAAGAGTAGTCAGGGGCAGTAACTACTGACCCGAGCTTCCATAAGAGTATTCAGGGGCAGTAATTGCTGACCAGAGCTTCCATAAGAGTATTCAGGGGCAGTAACTGCTGCTCCGAGATTCCATAAGAGTATCCAGGGGCAGAAGCTGCTGGTCTGAGCTTCATAAAGAATGTGCAGGGGCAGTAACTGCTGGTCCGAGCTTCCATAAGAGTATTCAGGGGCAGTAGCTACAGACCCGAGCTTCCATAAGAGTATTCAGGGGCAGTAACTACTGACCCGAGCTTCCATAAGAGTAATCAGGGGCAGTAACTGCTTACCCGAACTTCCATAAGAGTATTCAGGGGCAGTAACTGCTAACCCGAACTTCCATAAGAGTAATCAGGGGCAGTAACTGCTTACCCGAACTTCCATAAGAGTATGCAGGGGCAGTAACTGCTTACCCGAGCTTCCATAAGAGTATTCAGGGGCAGTAACTGCTGGTCTGAGCTTCATAAATAATGTGCAGAGGCAGTAACTGCTGGCCCGAGCTTCCATACGAGTATTCAGGGGCAGTAACTGCTGACCCGAGCTTCATAAAGTGTATTCATGTGGGTGGCAGTAACTGCTGGCAAATGTCGCTCATTGTAAATAGCTAAGATGAACGCATACTACAGGTTTATAAGTTGTGCTATATTGTCTGTTTCTAGGAATATTTGAAAACGTACACTTTCTTCTACTTATTAAAGTATTATTAAAGCTGTGAAAAGACCACTGACATTGCATACAATCTCTAACTCTCAGTGTACGTATTTACAAATGGACATTTATATGAGAACAAAGGCTATTGCTGAGGTCAGTTGGAAATTAGGTCACGAGAAGACCGCTCAATCATCAACATACCTGCATGTCATGAAAGGGAATACATTTTGTGTTGCTAGGGACAATGACATTGTCCACATTCATGTATGAATAATACTATGAATTATACGTGTACTATTTGTGCTATGTGCATATAAACGGAACGGTCATTATTGCGTAATATAGTGTGTGTATTAATTTACCCCCATTGGCTGCACACGTCTGTATCTCCTTTTCGTTGGCCCCTTTTCTTTTGCAGAGTGCTTGTAAGTTCTTCACTTCAACCTGTATGACATGAGATTGAGAAATGATAATTGATCAAGTAATCATTGTAATACTCACTTCAAGGCATTCTTTTGTGAATGTTTTTCTTCTATTACATTTTTGTTCTATTACATTTGCTCTGTTACATTTGTTATATTACACTTGTTCTATTACATTTGTTATATTACACTTGTTCTATTACATTTGTTCTATTACATTTGTTCTATTACATTTGTTATATTACACTTGTTCTATTACATTTGTTCTATTACATTTGTTCTATTACATTTGTTATATTACACTTGTTCTATTACATTTGTTATATTACATTTGTTCTATTACATTTGTTCTATTACATTTGTTCTATTACACTTGTTCTATTACATTTGTTATAATACATTTGTTATATTACATTTGTTCTATTACATTTGTTCTATTACATTTGTTATATTACATTTGTTATATTACATTTGCTCTGTTACATTTGTTATATTACATTTGTTCTATTACATTTGCTCTGTTACATTTGTTATAATACATTTGTTCTATTACATTTGCTCTGTTACATTTGTTATATTACATTTGTTATATTACATTTGTTATATTACATTTGCTCTGTTACATTTGTTATAATACATTTGTTATATTACATTTGCTCTGTTACATTTGTTATATTACATTTGTTCTATTACATTTGTTCTATTACATTTGTTATATTACATTTGCTCTGTTACATTTGTTCTATTACATTTGTTATAATACATTTGTTATATTACATTTGCTCTGTTACATTTGTTATATTACATTTGTTCTATTACATTTGTTATATTACATTTGTTATATTACATTTGTTATATTACATTTGTTCTATTACATTTGTTCTATTACACTTGTTCTATTACATTTGTTCTATTACATTTGTTCTATTACATTTATTCTATTACATTTGTTATATTACATTTGTTCTGTTACATTTGTTCTATTACATTTGTTATATTACATTTGTTATATTACATTTGTTCTATTACATTTGTTATATTACATTTGTTCTATTACATTTGTTCTATTACATTTGTTATAATACATTTGTTATATTACATTTGCTCTGTTACATTTGTTATATTACATTTGTTCTATTACATTTGTTATATTACATTTGTTCTATTAAATTTGTTATAATACATTTGTTATATTACATTTGTTCTATTACATTTGTTCTATTACATTTGTTATAATACATTTGTTATATTACATTTGCTCTGTTACATTTGTTATATTACATTTGTTCTATTACATTTGTTCTATTACATTTGTTATATTACATTTGTTCTATTACATTTGTTATATTACATTTGTTCTATTACATTACATTTTTGTTCTATTACATTTGCTCTGTTACATTTGTTATATTACATTTGTTCTATTACATTTGTTCTATTACATTTGTTCTATTACATTTGTTCTATTACATTTGTTCTATTACATTTGTTCTATTACATTTGTTATATTACATTTGTTATATTACATTTGTTCTATTACATTTGTTCTATTACATTTGTTATATTACATTTGTTCTATTACATTTGTTCTATTACATTTGTTATATTACATTTGTTCTATTACACTTGCTCTGTTACATTTGTTATATTACATTTGTTCTATTACATTTGTTCTATTACATTTGTTCTATTACATTTGCTATATTACATTTGTTCTATTACACTTGCTCTGTTACATTTGTTCTATTACATTTGTTCTATTACATTTGTTCTATTACATTTGTTCTATTACATTTGTTCTATTACATTTGCTCTGTTACATTTGTTATATTACATTTGTTCTATTACATTTGTTATATTACATTTGTTATAATACATTTGTTCTACTACACTTGTTCTATTACATTTGTTATAATACATTTGTTATGTTACATTTGCTCTGTTACATTTGTTATATTACATTTGTTCTATTACATTTGTTCTATTACATTTGTTATATTACATTTGTTATATTACATTTGCTCTGTTACATTTGTTATATTACATTTGTTATATTACATTTGCTCTGTTACATTTGTTATATTACACTTGTTCTATTACATTTGTTATATTACATTTGCTCTGTTACATTTGTTATATTACACTTGTTCTATTACATTTGTTCTATTACATTTGTTCTATTACATTTGTTCTATTACATTTGTTCTATTACATTTGTTATATTACATTTGTTCTATTACATTTGTTCTGTTACATTTGTTATATTACATTTGTTCTATTACATTTGCTCTGTTAAATTTGTTCTATTACATTTGTTCTATTACATTTGTTATATTACATTTGTTATAATACATTTGTTATATTACATTTGCTCTGTTACATTTGTTCTATTACATTTGTTCTATTACATTTGTTCTGTTACATTTGTTATATTACATTTGCTCTGTTACATTTGTTATATTACATTTACTCTGTTACATTTGTTATATTACATTTGCTCTGTTACATTTGTTCTATTACATTTGTTCTATTACATTTGTTCTATTACATTTGTTCTATTACATTTGTTCTATTACATTTGCTCTGTTACATTTGTTCTATTACATTTGCTATATTACATTTGCTCTGTTACATTTGTTATATTACATTTGTTCTATTACATTTGTTCTATTACATTTGCTCTATTACATTTGTTCTATTACATTTGTTATATTACATTTGTTCTATTACACTTGTTCTATTACATTTGTTCTATTACATTTGCTCTGTTACATTTGTTCTATTACATTTGTTCTATTACATTTGCTCTGTTACATTTGTTCTATTACATTTGTTCTGTTACATTTGTTCTATTACATTACATTTTTGTTCTATTACATTTGTTCTATTACACTTGTTCTATTACATTTGTTATAATACATTTGCTCTGTTACATTTGTTATATTACATTTGTTCTACTACACTTGTTCTATTACATTTGTTCTATTACATTTGTTCTATTACATTTGCTCTGTTACATTTGTTCTATTACATTTGCTCTGTTACATTTGTTCTGTTACATTTGTTCTATTACATTACATTTTTGTTCTATTACATTTGTTCTATTACACTTGTTCTATTACATTTGTTATAATACATTTGTTATATTACATTTGTTATATTACATTTGTTCTATTACATTTGTTCTATTACATTTGTTCTATTACATTTGTTCTATTACATTTGCTCTGTTACATTTGTTCTATTACATTTGTTATATTACATTTGTTCTGTTACATTTGTTCTATTACATTACATTTTTGTTCTATTACATTTGTTCTATTACACTTGTTCTATTACATTTGTTATAATACATTTGTTATATTACATTTGCTCTGTTACATTTGTTATATTACACTTGTTCTATTACATTTGTTCTATTACATTTGTTCTATTACATTTGTTCTATTACACTTGTTATATTACATTTGTTCTATTACATTTGTTATATTACACTTGTTCTATTACTGTGGGCCTAACTGACGATAATGATGCAATTAGGCGTGGTTATCTCACTTCTTGCCGTTACAACCTACAATACGTACACCTCATTCCTTGTGGAAACCACCAACACGAGGTAGAGAGAAGGGGCAACGTGGAATTTAAATGCCTTGCCTACGGTCACACTCGTAACGGCTCCAGCGGGGCTCGAACTCCGGACCTTTCGCTCCTGAAGCGAACACGCATCCACTGCGCTATCACGACTTCCACAAACTTGTTGACCGACGTTTAGTTATGCATACGGCAAATGACAGGCGTATATAAATACAAGGTTATGACAACCAAGTAATTGCCCAATTAAATAAATATAAAGTTATATTCATACTCCAAACGACTGTTCCAAATCCAAATAATGCTATTATTATGTTAATGTAAGTGTAATGGTTTCAAAACTAGTACTATTCAGTAATGAAATGCAATATACAATTATATGCCATGTTTAATGTACCTGAAATGTCCGGAATTCGAGCCCCGCTGGAGCCGTTAGAGTGTGCCCTTAGGCAGCAAGGCATTTAAATTCCACGTTGTCTCTTCACTCTACCTCGTGGCGATGGATTTCATCCGTATTGAGTTCTCGAGAGTGATTAATATAAGTTGTAAGAACTTGTTTCGCAATCGAGCTAACATAAAGTTGTATAACCTAATGTACCTGCAATTGCATATCTTATAGTAATCACTCTCGAGACCTCATTCTTTATGGAATCCATCGCCACGAGGGAAAGAGAAAAGGCAACGTGTAATTTAAATGCATTGCCTAAGGGCACAATAGCGGCTCCAGGACTTACGTACCTGAGGTGAAAGCTATCATGATTTCCACTTGTTTTGACTGTGTTCTTAATTTGTTCCTAGCTCCGTATCGCCGTTACGTATTTGTAATTGCTGGTATTGTGTTGGTAATTACTAGTATTGCATTTGCTCTAAGCATTTTATAGATGTTTTATGCAATAACATAATGTTGTTGTTGTTGTTGTTGTTGTTGTTGTTGTATCTGCCTTACAAACAATACTCACACTGGACACTAATGTGCGTAAATCACATTTAAATCATGTTTTGATTAAAATATCTGTCGCACACATGGGGGTATTATTTCACATTTAATGTACAATCTACACAACATTTAGTACCGTAGTCTTTTTGGTGTTGCCGTTCCTTACCGTTTCTGTTAGGAGATGATACTATTGTACGAAATAAACGTTCTTACTATTTTAATTATAATAACATGTAATTAACTCTAATTGAAATTATTATATTATCTACAACACGAACGAGAGACACTGCTGTTTTTTCTATTACCTCCCTTGACAGATAAAGTCCGATTTATCCCGATATGTATATTAGTCCATTTAGTTGGAATCCTTTGTTTTTACTGTTGTTCCATAGAGAGACAGTGCTGTTTTTTCCATTACCTCCCTTGGCCGATAAAGTCCGATTTATCCCGATATGTATATTGGTCCATTTAGTTGGAATCCTTTGTTTTTACTGTTGTTCCATAGAGAGACAGTGCTGTTTTTTCTATTACCTCCCTTGGCCGATAAAGTCCGATTTATCCCGATATGTATATTGGTCCATTTAGTTGGAATCCTTTGTTTTTACTGTTGTTCCCAAACCGAAAAATGCGGTATGACAAAAGTGACTTTTATCAAAATCATGTTAATTAATTGATAAAACATGTTTACATTGGATATAATGTAGACTATATATCGAGATTTAATAATTTAATAATTTCCATATGAGAAAACAGATGAAACTTGATATCATGTGGTCCATAGGAAACAACGATAAAAACCGAGGAAACAAATGGCAAGGGGAAATAGCGGACCTATGTCTCCCATTGCTAAGTGCAAAGTATTTACTTACTCTATACAATTCAACTTTCATCTTGAGGTCACTTGCTCTTTTGACGGAACCTCGATATTGCTGTTTAACTATCTTCAGTTGAAGCAAATCTCTTCCCTGTATCACCAGTACAAAACCTGCAAGGAATATATGTGTCTGTACATGTTCAAAGTTGTCTACAAGTTGTTTGTTGTTCCCTATCGTCTGTGTTATCTCTATGTCATACAATACTTAATTCTATCGGCTAGTTGATAGTCGGTTTATTTGGACTATCGAACTTTCGTTTATGTATGATATTATACAAGTGTGTAGCATTCAGTAAACATAGTTGGTTACATGGTTACTGTTTGTTATGAGTATTCCTTGTCCACTGAAGTAACATTCAGTAAACATAGTTGGTGACATGGTTACTGTTTGTTATGTGTATGCCTTGTCCACTGAAGTAACATTCAGTAAGCATAGTTGGTTACATGGTTACTGTTTGTTATGAGTATGCCTTGTCCACTGAAGTTCTACCCGAATGACACGGGGAGAAGCCAAACGAGCAGCAATGGATAGACCCAGATGGAGAACTGTAGTCGCAGCCCCATGTCCCACACGGAATGAAGAGGATTAAGTAAGTAGGCGTGTATATACATACATAATAGATGAACATACACTTGTTTGTTAAGGTTAATAAATTGTAAATATCTTTAGGTTTAAATATAGCAACTACATATACATGTATACAAAACAAACATGTAGTGTTTCATTAAGTAATAAATTAATAATGTTTCTATGTAATTGTTTATATGTTGATGGCCCCTGTCTGATCCCAATAATATGAACATGTCTTTCATATCGGCCTTTCAGTCGTGTCGGTGCTTCACATCGTGGACGTACAACTGAACCAGAGGCGATTCTGGAATGAGTCTGTATCATTGCACAATCTAAAATGACTAATCTCTGGAGGAGGCGTCACGCGCTCATATGGGAAACCGGTAGCGACGATAAATAGACGTAAAACACACACCACTTGAAACACAGATGCATATACACAGTGGAATGCTGATTAGATGATAAACAAACCCACTACTAGTGTTACGAAATATGATTACATAGCGTGTAGTTTGTGTCGCAAATGATATTAACCGTCATTTTACAAGTGTTTTGTAAAGCTACATCTACACCTGACACGACCCTAACTATGTATATGTTGTTCGTTTCTAAATATATATGAAGTTAAGATTAGAATATTAACAGATCCGTTTCCATTATTATGAAATATGATAACATTTACTTTGTGTCGTAAATTACACCGTGGACCACTTTACAACTGATTTACAACTGAAAGCAGAGTTATAATTGATATAACCATAGCTAATTTTACGTCGTCTGTTGCTATATATATATGTGATTAATTTGTAAGTGTTTCTGTATAATGTTTGTTAAATTGTTTTTGTCATGTAATTTTTTATTTATAAATAAAAGGTCGCTGAACAGATACAACATTTCCTGTTTTGTCCAGAGATTGTTGTTAATTAAGACGGCGAACGTATGTTGTCATACGTAAGTGTATGTTATATATTACTCATAGGGTAAATATACTTCATACACTTAGCACAGTTAACAACGCAACATCTTCAATTGTCATGTTTTAGTATGTGTATGTGCGTTTATTATTTATTTATTTACTGGGTGTCCATATGAGCCACGCCTACAATGATACAGACAGAGACCCATTCTAGATTCTCCTCTGGTTCGTTTCATGCACGGTGTAAAGCACCGACACGATACCTCGGTTCAAAGTCCCCCATCTGAAAGACTGTTAATTGGGTCAGAGAGACGGTCAAAACTGCGTAGTAATTTTAATGATAAGTATCAGCTATGTATGCTTATATGTCGTCTACCACTAATGTAGCTACCGATAAAATGCGTTAATGTAATGGCCATTACTACCAATTACTCAGTGACATCAGAAAACATGATGTTCATCATTTACTTTTTGTTTCGTTTTTTAGGGTTAATAATCGCTACAACAGCTAAGTTCATACAGCGACTCTTCAGATCGTATTGGTGGAGGAAGGTCCCGGGTGCCGATCCTAGCACCAGGCACGGATAGCACACTAGAAGAACCATCGACATTCCGCAGTTTCTTGTTGGAATCTGCTATCTTTATTAGTTATGCTTATTACTAAGGTATGAATTTTAGCCTATTTTTGCCGTTATTTGCCTACCACAACAGTCTGATATTACGTTTGCTGGTTTGATACGGTCACGATCCCGTATCAAACAAGAAAAAGCTGTATCATAACTAGTTCCCGAGAAAGTAATGCATGCGCACTCGGTGCTATTTTGTTTACTTCCCGTAGTGTGTTAGCGTGTCAAATTTGACAGATAGCATATGTTTGTAGTTGCATGGTAATAGTTCAGTCGTTTTCATGTATCTAATAAAGTAATTGTGATTTATTCCTGATAAATGGAAAACGGAGATCATGATTACGATAGTGAAATGTTCAAATTCATATCAAAGTAATAAATACGTTATTACGTGTCTAGTTTCATATCAAAATAGGTATCGACCCTCGGTAACTTGATCATCAGCCTTCGACATACGGTCTCAGGCTGATATCAACCGAGGGTCGATACCTAGGCTGATATGAAACTAGCCACGTGATAACCTCTAATTATTGATTAAAATAATATTAAATTACATTTTCTGACTCCTGTTTTTGAAATGTTCGACATTTGATTTGCAAATGCCGAATCACAAAATGTGTCAACGTGTGGCCAAATACATTACGTGTTGTCTGGATACATGTAGTATGCATGCGCGTGCTTTCGCGTTCTCCTGGTTAACGACATCACTTACTATTAACAATCCTTATGACTCTCCACGGTAGAATGAATATCATAATATTGGCGGCTTCGTCCTCAGGATGCGCCCAGAGACCTTCCCAAAACACGAGATCAAGCGCCCAAGAGACCGTGATGACAAAGGCGTCGAATACCTGTTACAAAACAATCATAGTCATTGTTTCAAGTTAATTTAGTAAATAAATCAGTACTTAGTCTATTCAAACACTATTTCTGTTAATATCGTTGACTATCGGGTGGCTGATTTGCAGTTGGCTGATTGTATCGGCAATCACCATGTGTTCGTACCCCATCTGTGTCATGAATGTGTTTGCAAATGACGTCATCGCTGTCATGAACAGGTACTTGGTTTATTTGGTACAATCTAGAACTGTCAACATGACAATAAGCCAGAAAACACATCTCTGTTACATGAAATTTGATTTGATTTTTCAGAAAAAAAGGTCCGTTTTTGACGCGTTGTATTCATATGTGAGTGAAATTGTAGTTTTATTCTAAAATATGCTATGCCAGCTATCTGAGTTTAGTCAAGCGCTTTAAATGCAAGAATGATCACTTTCATTGAAACGTGTGTGCATCTGCTGTAAAAAGAGACCGACTACAAGTTATGCACCAACATAAGTCCTTCAACCGGTATGGTCATGATGTGTCCGGTTACTGGTACGGATTTAACTTAACTAATAGTTATAAGAAAGTATACACTAAACGTAAAAGCTACGTGTAATAAAACTTTAAAAAATTTATACCACCGAATCTTTTAAACGAAAATCTTAGTACAGTTATTTCCCCTTTTTATCATAATTCTATTATAACGCCATTTGCAAATTGAAATATGGCATGATCTTTCATACATATTATATCTACATATTACTATGGACACGTATGCATGTGGTACGTTTGCAAGTGTAATTCAAGAACATGTAATGGGGTTCGCCTTCTATGATAACGAGGACCTACGTAATTAAAACGTCTTGCTTAGTAAACAAATACAAACCTCAATCTTGTGGTGCAGAAACTTCTTTCCCATTATAAATATTTTGAAATATGTAACTAATACGAGGAACGTCAGAATCACCATAGAACCTAAGTGGAACGCATGTGTTAACTCGTGCAACACATAATGCCTATATTTTGCCGAGTCAGTTTGGAACATATCGTGCTTATGGTTTCCACCGGCCCCTCTTTTTCTCCTGGAATGCAGGTGAAAATCACTGTGATCGTGTGCGTGATCGTGCAAGTGGTGTCCATGATGCAACAATGACCCAAGGTCAATGTCAGAAGCTGTATCGTTCATCATGTCAGGCCAAGGCACCTTTGCCAGTTTGGCGAGTCTGTCGATGGCATTATGTTCTATACCATCACTATGAGTATGTCCGAAATCCTTCTGAACCTCCATTAGCATGCTCGGAAGAGACCAGTTCACGTGGATTGTTTGATTGAGAATGTTAGGGAACGTCTCAAAAACGATTTCTTTGGATGTGGCTTCTAGGATTTCTTTTTCATGTAATTCATCTGCAAAAAACAGAATAAACACTTTTTATGTAATTCATCTGCAAAAGACAGAATAAACACTCGTTCATGTAATTCATCTGCAATTTCTGTCCCATGTTGCAAGGTCGGCAACCATATGTTCCCAGTATCTGACGCTGTTGCTGCGAGATGTGCACGTCATGCAGAGATCGACCGGGTATATGTGTGTTTTACGTTTATTCATCGTCGCTACCGGTTGCCCATATGAGCGACGCCTCCTGAAGAGATTAGTTATTTTAGATTTTGGAGGATAGTGCATGATACAGACCGAGACCAATTCCAGAATCTCCTCTGGTTCTTTTACGTGTACGGTGTAAAGCACCGACAGGAGACCTCGGTTTAACATCCCATCTGAAAGACTGTTAATTTGATTAGGGTCAGACGGGGGATCGAACCTGCGATCCCTGTATTACCAGTCCAGCGTGTTACCACTGGACTACAGATCAGAATTGCTTGGATGTTCGCACTTTTCATAGGGAACATATTGCATAACAACCGTTCATGTCTATCAGGTAAAATAACATTGAAATAAAACCAGCTTAAGCCTTGCGTAATGAGATACATCGAATAATATTATGTAGGTCATCTTTAGAGATTGTGGCGTCCGTGGTCCAGTGGTAGAGCGTCGGATTTGGAATCGAACGATCTCGGGTTCGATACTCGGTCAGGCCACGTATGTAGTGTCATTGAGCAAGGCTCCTCACACACATTGCTTAGTACTGGTTAATCGCTTAGGTCGGCTAAGCCTGCCCAGGAAAACATGTCTAAGTCCCCGTGAGGGGTTTGACATTAAAGGAACATACATTTAGTGGTTTCCTCTGTTTTCATGGTTGTTTCCTTTGCACAACATGCTACAATTTGCATCCGCGTTCTCATCTTATGATTATTACATTATTGTATCTCGACAGATATCTTACAGTATACCGAATGTGTACTTATCTGTAAAATAATATGATTTTGATAACATCACATTTGTCGTACCGCAACATCTCGTATTAGGTTATGCAAATTTATTTTAGCTCGATTGTGAAACAAGTTCTTTCAACTCTTGAGACCTCATTCCTGATGGAATCCATCGCCATGAAGGAGAGAGAAGAGGCAATGTGGAATTTAAATGCCTTGCCTAAGGGAACAATCGTAACGGCTCCAGCGGGGCTCGAACTCCGGACCGTTCGCACCTGAAGCGAACGCTCATCCACTGCGCTATCACGACTTCCACGAACAATAGTAAAACAAACGATTCCAATTGAAAAGACCTATATGCACTTCGGAATAAATCGGACTATTTCTGCCAAGGGAGGCAATAGCAAAGCCAGTGATGTCCCCCATCGCGTTTACTTACAGCTAATGGGTAAATAACTGTTACCTACGATACTACATATTCGTTTCACCCACTGTTATTTCCTGTCACGAGTCTACGATTACGAACTATGGATTCTCCGAAAGGGCGAGTCAAGGCCGGGGAGTCAATTAGCGTATATACATGCAACTTGTCATAAACATACCAGATACATTTATTATTTCAGGGCATAGCGGTCATATAATTTCAATGAGAGCAAATATGCAGACACACTCTAATAACTCTGGTCATAAGAGTGTACTACCATTGCTCGAGGCCCTTAGCCTCGCCTATGATCATATAATTATGAAGATGTGGTTTGTTTCACGTACACTTCCAATATTCATTGTCCGGTGAGATTATCGTCTCGGGAGAACGTCCTTGTGGTGATCTGATGCAGTCCTAGGTATAATGTGTGTGGCGTCCGTGGTCCAGTGGTAGAGCGTCGGATTTGGAATCGAACGGTCCCGGGTTCGATACTCGGTCACGCCACGTATGTAGTGTCATTGAGCAAGGCACCTCACACACATTGCTTAGTACTGGTTAACCACTTAGGTCGGCTAGGTCTGCCCAGGACAACATGTCTAGGTCCCCACACGGGGTTTGACATTAATGGAGCACACATACATAAGGTGGATAGGCATGCATCATTTTCTTGGGTCGTTTGGTCCAACTGTATGTATTGATACTGTCTCGACATATTGCACAGAAGATCTGTCTACATGGTTGTCTAGCTGTTGCTGCCTCGACACATTGTCCATAGCATCGGACTGCATAGCTGTCTAGCTGTTGTTACCACGACACATTGCCCATAACAATGGACTGCATGGCTGTCTAGCTGATGCTACCACGACACATTGCCCGTAGCATCGGACTGCATTGCTGTATATCTGATGCTACCTCGAGAGTGCACGTAGCATCGGACTGCATGGCTGTTTAGCTGATGCCGCCTCGAAACATTGCCCGTAACACCGGACTGCATGGCTGTTTAGCTGATTCCTTCCTCGACACAGTGCCCCTAAGATATATCTGTATGGTTGTCTAGCTGATGCTACCACGACACACTGCCCGTAGCATCACACTGCTTGGCTGTCTATCTGATGCTACCACGACACATTGCCAGTAACATCCGACTGCATGGCTATCTATCTGATGCTGCCTCGACACACTGCCCGTAACATCGGACTGCATGGCTATGTATCTGATGCTACCTCGACACATTGCCCGTAACATCGGACAGCATGGCTGTCTATCTGATGCTGCCTCGACTGTGCCCGTAGCATCGGACTGCATGGCTATATATCTGATGCTGCCTCGACATTGCCCGTAACATCGGACTGCATGGCTATCTAGCTGAGGCTGCCTAGACAGTGCCCGTAACATCGGACTGCATGGCTGTCTATCTGATGCTGCCTCGACTGTGCCCGAATCATCGGACTGCATGGCTATATATCTGATGCTGCCTCGACAGTGCTCGTAGCATCGGACTGCATGGCTATATATCTGATGCTGCCTCGACATTGCCCGTAACATCGGACTGCATGGCTATCTAGCTGAGGCTGCCTAGACAGTGCCCGTAACATTGGACTGCATGGCTATATATCTGATGCTGCCTCGACATTGCCCGTAACATCGGACTGCATGGCTATCTAGCTGAGGCTGCCTAGACAGTGCCCGTAACATCGGACTGCATGGCTGTCTATCTGATGCTGCCTCGACTGTGCCCGTATCATCGGACTGCATGGCTATATATCTGATGCTGCCTCGACAGTGCTCGTAGCATCGGACTGCATGGCTATATATCTGATGCTGCCTCGACATTGCCCGTAACATCGGACTGCATGGCTATCTAGCTGAGGCTGCCTAGACAGTGCCCGTAACATTGGACTGCATGGCTATCTATCTGATGCTGCCTCTACACATTGTCCGTAACATCGCACTGCATGGATATCTAGCTGATGCTGCCTCGACACATTGTCCGTAACATCGGACTGCATGGCTATATATCAGATGCTGCCTCGACACATTGCCCGTAACATCGGACTGCATGGCTATCTAGTTGATGCTGCCTCGACACAGTGCCCGTAACATCGGACTGCATGGCTATCTATCTGATGCTACCTCGACAAATTGCCCGTAACATTGGACTGCATGGCTATATATCAGATGCTGCCTCGACACATTGCCCGTAACATCGGACTGCATGGCTATTATCTGATGCTGCCTCGACAGTGCCCGTAACATCGGACTGCATGGCTATCTATCTGATGCTGCCTCGACACATTGCCCGTAACATCGGACTGAATGGCTATCTATCTGATTCGGCCTCGACACATTGCCCGTAACATCGGACTGCATAGCTATCTATCTGATGCTACCTCGACACATTGCCCGTAACATCGGACTGCATGGCTATATATCAGATGCTGCCTCGACACATTGCCCGTATCATCGGACTGCATTGCTATTTATCTGATGCTGCCTCGACAGTGCCCGTAACATCGGACTGCATGGCTATCTATCTGATGCTGCCTCGACATGCCCGTAACATCGGACTGCATGGCTATCTATCTGATGCGCTCGACAGTGCCCGTAACATCGGACTGCATGGCTGTCTATCTGATGCTGCCTCGACTGTGCCCGTAACATCGGACTGCATGGCTATCTATCTGATGCTGCCTCGACAGTGCCCGTAACATCGGACTGCATGGCTATCTATCTGATGCTGCCTCGACATTGCCCGTAACATCGGACTGCATGGCTATCTATCTGATGCTGCCTCGACAGTGCCCGTAACATCGGACTGCATGGCTATATATCTGATGCTGCCTCGACATGCCCGTAACATCGGACTGCATGGCTATCTAGCTGAGGCTGCCTAGACAGTGCCCGTAACATCGGACTGCATGGCTGTCTATCTGATGCTGCCTCGACTGTGCCCGTATCATCGGACTGCATGGCTATATATCTGATGCTGCCTCGACAGTGCTCGTAGCATCGGACTGCATGGCTATATATCTGATGCTGCCTCGACATTGCCCGTAACATCGGACTGCATGGCTATCTAGCTGAGGCTGCCTAGACAGTGCCCGTAACATTGGACTGCATGGCTATCTATCTGATGCTGCCTCTACACATTGTCCGTACATCGCACTGCATGGCTATCTAGCTGATGCTGCCTCGACACATTGTCCGTAACATCGGACTGCATGGCTATATATCAGATGCTGCCTCGACACATTGCCCGTAACATCGGACTGCATGGCTATCTAGTTGATGCTGCCTCGACACATTGCCCGTAACATCGGACTGCATGGCTATATATCTGATGCTGCCTCGACACTTGCCCGTAACATCGGACTGCATGGCTGTCTATCTGATGCTACCTCGACACATTGCCCGTAACATCGGACTGTCTGGCTGTCTATCTGATGCGGACTCGACAGTGCAGGTAGCATCGGACTGCATGGCTGCCTGTCTGATGCTGCCTCGACAGTGCACGTAGCATCGGACTGCATGGCTATCTATTTGATGCTACCACGACACAGTGCACGTAGCATCGGAATGTATGGCTGTCTATCTGATGCTACCACGACACATTGCACGTAGCATCGGACGGCATGGCTACATATCTGATGCGGCCTCGACACATTGCCCGTAACACGGGACTGCATGGCTGTCTATCTGATGCTGCCTCGACTGTGCCCGTAGCATGGGACTGCATGGCTATCTATCTGATGCTGCCTCGACATTGCCCGTAACATCGGACTGCATGGCTATCAATCTGATGCTGCCTCGACACAGTGCCCGTAACATCGGACTGCATGGCTATCTATCTGATGCTGCCTCGACAAATTGCCCGTAACATCGGACTGCATGGCTATCTATCTGATGCGGCCTCGACACATTGCCCGTAACATCGGACTGCATGGCTATCTATTTGATGCTGCCTCGACACAGTGCCCGTAACATCGGACTGCATGGCTATCTATCTGATGCTGCCTTGACACATTGCCCGTATCATCGGACTGCATGGCTCTCTATCTGATGCGGCCTCGACAGTGCCCGTAACATCGGACTGCATGGCTATCTATCTGATGCTGCCTAGACAGTGCCCGTAACATCGGACTGCTTGGCTATCTATCTGATGCTCCCTCGACACATTGCCCGTAACATCGGACTGCATGGCTATCTATCTGATGCTACCACGACAGTGCCCGTAACATCGAACTGCATGGCTGTCTATCTGATGCTACCTCGACACATTGCCCGTAACATCGGACTGCATGGCTATCTATCTGATGCGGCCTCGACACATTGCCCGTAACATCGGACTGCATGGCTATCTATTTGATGCTGCCTCGACACAGTGCCCGTACATCGGACTGCATGGCTATCTATCTGATGCTGCCTTGACACATTGCCCGTATCATCGGACTGCATGGCTGTCTATCTGATGCTACCTCGACACATTGCCCGTAACATCGGACTGTATGGCTGTCTATCTGATGCGACCACGACACATTGCCAGTAACATCCGACTGCATGGCTATCTATCTGATGCTCCCGACATGCCGTAACATCGGACTGCATGGTTTTATGGCTGTCTATCTGATGCGACCTCGACAGTGCACGTAACATCGGACTGCATGGCTGTCTATCTGATGCTGCTTCGACTGTGCCCGTAGCATCGGACTGCGTGGCTATCTATCTGATGCTGCCTCGACATTGCCAGTAACATCGGACTGCATGGCTATCTAGCTGATGTTGCCTCGACAATGCCCGTATCATCGGACTGCATGGCTGTCTATCTGATGCTGCCTCGACACATTTCCCGTAACATCGGACTGCATGAATATCTATCTGATGCTGCCTCGACACATTGCCCGTAATATCGCACTGCATGGATATCTAGCTGATGCTGCCTCGACACATTGTCTGTAACATCGGACTGCATGGCTATCTATCAGATGCTGCCTCGACACATTGCCCGTATGTGTGTGTGGTGTGGTTTTTGTGTGTGGTGTGGTGTGGTTTTGTGTGCAGTGCCGTAACATCGGACTGCATGGCTGTCTATCTGATGCTGCCTCGACACATTCCCGTAACACGGACTGATGGCTACTATCTGATGCTACCACGACAGTGCCCGTAACATCGGACTGCATGGCTGTCTATCTGATGCTACCTCGACACATTGCCCGTAACATCGGACTGTATGGCTGTCTATCTGATGCGACCTCGACAGTGCACGTAACATCGGACTGCATGGCTGTCTATCTGATGCTGCTTCGACTGTGCCCGTAGCATCGGACTGCGTGGCTATCTATCTGATGCTGCCTCGACATTGCCAGTAACATCGGACTGCATGGCTATCTAGCTGATGTTGCCTCGACAATGCCCGTATCATCGGACTGCATGGCTGTCTATCTGATGCTGCCTCGACACATTTCCCGTAACATCGGACTGCATGAATATCTATCTGATGCTGCCTCGACACATTGCCCGTAATATCGCACTGCATGGATATCTAGCTGATGCTGCCTCGACACATTGTCTGTAACATCGGACTGCATGGCTATCTATCAGATGCTGCCTCGACACATTGCCCGTAACATCGGACTGCATGGCTATCTATCTGATGCTGCCTCGACACAGTGCCAGTAACATCGGACTGCATGGCTATCTATCTGATGCTGCCTCGACACATTGCCCGTAACATCGGACTGCATGGCTATATATCTGATGCTGCCTCGACACATTGCCCGTAACATCGGACTGCATGGCTATCTATTTGATGCTGCCTCGACACATTGCCCGTATCATCGGACTGCATGGCTATCTATCTGATGCGGCCTCGACAGTGCCCGTAACATCGGACTGCATGGCTATCTATCCGATGCTGCCTCGACAGTGCCCGTAACATCGGACTGCATGGCTATCTTTCTGATGCTGCCTCGACACATTGCCCGTAACATCGGACTGCATGGCTATCTATCTGATGCTACCACGACAGTGCCCGTAACATCGGACTGCATGGCTGTCTATCTGATGCTACCTCGACACATTGCCCGTAACATCGGACTGTCTGGCTGTCTATCTGATGCGGACTCGACAGTGCAGGTAGCATCGGACTGCATGGCTGCCTGTCTGATGCTGCCTCGACAGTGCACGTAGCATCGGACTGCATGGCTATCTATTTGATGCTACCACGACACAGTACACGTAGCATCGGAATGTATGGCTGTCTATCTGATGCTACCACGACACATTGCACGTAGCATCGGACGGCATGGCTACATATCTGATGCGGCCTCGACACATTGCCCGTAACACGGGACTGCATGGCTGTCTATCTGATGCTGCCTCGACTGTGCCCGTAGCATGGGACTGCATGGCTATCTATCTGATGCTGCCTCGACATTGCCCGTAACATCGGACTGCATGGCTATCAATCTGATGCTGCCTCGACACAGTGCCCGTAACATCGGACTGCATGGCTATCTATCTGATGCTGCCTCGACAAATTGCCCGTAACATCGGACTGCATGGCTATCTATCTGATGCGGCCTCGACACATTGCCCGTAACATCGGACTGCATGGCTATCTATTTGATGCTGCCTCGACACAGTGCCCGTAACATCGGACTGCATGGCTATCTATCTGATGCTGCCTTGACACATTGCCCGTATCATCGGACTGCATGGCTCTCTATCTGATGCGGCCTCGACAGTGCCCGTAACATCGGACTGCATGGCTATCTATCTGATGCTGCCTAGACAGTGCCCGTAACATCGGACTGCTTGGCTATCTATCTGATGCTCCCTCGACACATTGCCCGTAACATCGGACTGCATGGCTATCTATCTGATGCTACCACGACAGTGCCCGTAACATCGAACTGCATGGCTGTCTATCTGATGCTACCTCGACACATTGCCCTTAACATCGGACTGTATGGCTGCCTATCTGATGCGGCCTCGACAGTGCACGTAGCATCGGACTGCATGGCTGCCTATCTGATGCTGCCTCGACAGTGCACATAGCATCAGACTGCATGGCTATCTATTTGATGCTACCACGACACAGTGCACGTAGCATCGGACTGTATGGCTGTCTATCTGATGCTACCACGACACATTGCCCGTAACATCGGACTGCATGGTTATCTATCTGATGCTGCCTCGACACATTGCCCGTAACATCGGACTGCGTGGCTATCTATCTGATGCTGCCTCGACACAGTGCCCGTAACATCGGACTGCATGGCTATCTATCTGATGCTACCACGACACAGTGCACGTAGCATCGGACGGCATGGCTACATATCTGATGCGGCCTCGACACATTGCCCGTAACACCGGACTGCATGGCTGTCTATCTGATGCTGCCTCGACTGTGCCCGTAGCATCGGACTGCATGGCTATCTATCTGATGCTGCCTCGACATTGCCCGTAACATCGGACTGCATGGCTATCTAGCTGATGCTGCCTCGACAGTGCCCGTGTCATCGGACTGCATGGCTGTCTATCTGATGCTGCCTCGACAGTGCACGTAGCATCGGACTGCATGGCTATCTATTTGATGCTACCAGGACACAGTGCACGTAGCATCGGACTGTATGGCTGTCTATCTGATGCTATCACGACACATTGCCCGTAACATCGGACTGCATGGTTATCGATCTGATGCTGCCTCCACATATTGCCCGTAACATCGGACTGCATGGCTATCTATCTGATGCTGCCTCGACACAGTGCCGGTAACATCGGACTGCATGGCTATCTATCTGATGCTACCACGACACAGTGCATGTAGCATCGGACGGCATGGCTACATATCTGATGCGGCCTCGACACGTTGCCCGTAACACCGGAGTGCATGGCTGTATATCTGATGCTGCCTCGACTGTGCCCGTAGCGTCGGACTGCATGGCTATCTATCTGATGCTGCCTCGACATTGCCCGTAACATCGGACTGCATGGCTGTCTAGCTGATGCTGCCTCGACAGTGCCCGTGTCATCGGACTGCATGGCTGTCTATCTGATGCTGCCTCGACCGTGCACGTAGCATCGGTACGCATGGCTATCTATTTGATGCTACCACGACACAGTGCACGTAGCATCGGACTGTATGGCTGTCTATCTGATGCTACCACGACACATTGCCCCCCGTAACATCGGACTGCATGGTTATCTATCTGATGCTGCCTCAACACATTGCCCGTAACATCGGACTGCATGGCTAGCTATCTGATGCTGCCTCGACAGTGCCCGTAACAACGGACTGCATGGCTGTCTATCTGATGCTGCCTCGACAGTGCCCGTATCATCGGACTGCATGGCTGTCTATCTGATGCTGCTTCGACACATTACCCGTAACATCGCACTGCATGGATATCTAGCTGATGCTGCCTCGACACATTGTCCGTAGCATCGGACGGCATGGCTACATATCTGATGCGGCCTCGACACATTGCCCGTAACATCGGACTGCATGGTTGTCTATCTGATGCTGCCTCGACTGTGCCCGTACAATCGGACTGCATGGCTATCTATCTGATGCTGCCTCGACATTGCCCGTAACATCGGACTGCATGGCTATCTAGCTGATGCTGCCTCGACAGTGCCCGTAGCATCGGACTACATGGCTGTCTATCTGATGCTGCCTCGACACATTGCCCGTAACATCGGACTGCATGAATATCTATCTGATGCTGCCTCGACACATTGCCCGTAACATCGCACTGCATGGATATCTAGCTGATGCTGCCTCGACACATTGTCCGTAAGATCGGACTGCATGGCTATATATCAGATGCTGCCTCGACACATTGCCCGTAACATCGGACTGCATGGCTATCTATCTGATGCTGCCTCGACACAGTGCCCGTAACATCGGACTGCATGGCTATCTATCTGATGCTGCCTCGACACATTGCCCGTAACATCGGACTGCATGGATATCTATCTGATGCGGCCTCGACACATTGCCCGTAACATCGGACTGCATGCCTATCTATTTGATGCTGCCTCATCACAGTGCCCGTAACATCGGACTGCATGGCTATCTATCTGATGCTGCCTCGACACATTGCCCGTATCATCGGACTGCATGGCTATCTATCTGATGCGGCCTCGACAGTGCCCGTAACATCGGACTGCATGGCTATCTATCTGATGCTGCCTCGACAGTGCCCGTAACATCGGACTGCATGGCTATCTATCTGATGCAGCCTCGACACATTGCCCGTAACATCGGACTGCATAGCTATCTATCTGATGCTACCACGACAGTGCCCGTAACATCGGACTGCATGGCTGTCTATCTGATGCTACCTCGATACATTGCCCGTAACATCGGACTGTATGGCTGTCTATCTGATGCGGCCTCGACAGTGCACGTAGCATCGGACTGCATGGCTGCCAATCTGATGCTGCCTCGACAGTGCAGGTAGCATCGGACTGCATGGCTATCTATTTGATGCTACCACGACACAGTGCACGTAGCATCGGACTGTATGGCTGTCTATCTGATGCTACCACGACACATTGCACGTAACATCGGACTGCATGGTTATCTATCTGATGCTGCCTCGACACATTGCCCGTAACATCGGACTGCATGGCTATCTATCTGATGCTGCCTCGACACAGTGCCCGTAACATCGGACTGCATGGCTATCTATCTGATGCTACCACGACACAGTGCACGTAGCATTGGACGGCATGGCTACATATCTGATGCGGCCTCGACACATTGCCCGTAACACGGGACTGCATGGCTGTCTATCTAATGCTGCCTCGACTGTGCCCGTAGCATCGGACTGCATGGCTATCTATCTGATGCTGCCTCGACATTGCCCGTAACATCGGACTGCATGGCTATCTATCTGATGCTGCCTCGACACAGTGCCTGTAACATCGGACTGCATGGCTATCTATCTGATGCTGCCTCGACACATTGCCCGTAACATCGGACTGCATGGCTATCTATCTGATGCGGCCTCGACACATTGCCCGTAACATCGGACTGCATGGCTATCTATTTGATGCTGCCTCGACACAGTGCCCGTAACATCGGTCTGCATGGCTATCTAGCTGATGCTGCCTCGACACATTGCCCGTATCATCGGACTGCATGGCTGTCTAGCTGATGCTACCTCGACAAATTGCCCGTAACATCGGACTGCATGGCTGTCTAGCTGATGCTACCACGACACATTGCCCGTAACATCGGACTGCATGGCTATCTATCTGATGCTGCCTGGACAGTGCCCGTAACATCGGACTGCATGGCTATCTAGCTGATGCTGCCTCGACACATTGCCCGTAACATCGGACTGCATGGCTATCTATCTGATGCTACCTCGATACATTGCCCGTAACATCGGACTGCATGGCTGTCTATCTGATGCTACCACGACACATTGCCCGTAACATCGGACTGCATGGCTATCTATCTAATGCTGACTCGACACAGTACCCGTAACATCGGACTGCATGGCTACCTATCTGATGCGGCCTCGACAGTGCCCGTAACATCGGACTGCATGGCTATCTATTTGATGCTGCCTCGACACATTGCCCGTAACATCGGACTGCATGGCTATCTATCTAATGCTGACTCGACACAGTACCCGTAACATCGGACTGCATGGCTACCTATCTGATGCGGCCTCGACAGTGCCCGTAACATCGGACTGCATGGCTATCTATTTGATGCTGCCTCGACACAGTGCCCGTAACATCGGACTGCATGGCTATCTATCTGATGCGGCCTCTACAGTGCCCGTAACATCTGACTGCATGGCTATCTATCTGATGCTACCTCGACACAGTGCCCGTAACATCGGACTGCATGGCTGTCTAGCTGATGCTACCTCGACAAATTGCCCGTAACATCGGACTGCATGGCTGTCTAGCTGATGCTACCACGACACATTGCCCGTAACATCGGACTGCATGGCTATCTATCTGATGCTGCCTGGACAGTGCCCGTAACATCGGACTGCATGGCTATCTAGCTGATGCTGCCTCGACACATTGCCCGTAACATCGGACTGCATGGCTATCTATCTGATGCTACCTCGATACATTGCCCGTAACATCGGACTGCATGGCTGTCTATCTGATGCTACCACGACACATTGCCCGTAACATCGGACTGCATGGCTATCTATCTAATGCTGACTCGACACAGTACCCGTAACATCGGACTGCATGGCTATCTATCTGATGCGGCCTCGACAGTGCCCATAGCATCGGACTGCATGGCTACCTATCTGATGCGGCCTCGACAGTGCCCGTAACATTGGACTGCATGGCTATCTATCTAATGCTGACTCGACACAGTACCCGTAACATCGGACTGCATGGCTATCTATCTGATGCGGCCTCGACAGTGCCCGTAACATCGGACTGCATGGCTACCTATCTGATGCGGCCTCGACAGTGCCCGTAACATCGGACTGCATGGCTACCTTTCTGATGCGGCCTCGACAGTGCCCGTAGCATCGGACTGCATGTCTACCTATCTGATGCGGCCTCGACAGTGCCCGTAACATCGGACTGCATGGCTACCTATCTGATGCGGCCTCGACAGTGCCCGTAACATCGGATTGCATGGCTACCTATCTGATGCGGCCTCGACAGTGCCCGTAACATCGGACTGCATGGCTACCTATCTGATGCGGCCTCGACAGTGCCCGTAACATCGGACTGCATGGCTACCTATCTGATGCGGCCTCGACAGTGCCCGTAACATCGGACTGCATGGCTACCTATCTGATGCGGCCTCGACAGTGCCCGTAACATCGGACTGCATGGCTATATATCTGATGCGGCCTCGACAGTGCCCATAACATCGGACTGCATGGCTACCTATCTGATGCAGCCTCGACAGTGCCCGTAACATCGGACTGCATGGCTACCTATCTGATGCGGCCTCGACAGTGCCCGTAACATCGGACTGCATGGCTACCTATCTGATGCGGCCTCGACAGTGCCCGTAACATCGGACTGCATGGCTACCTATCTGATGCGGCCTCGACAGTGCCCGTAACATCGGACTGCATGGCTACCTATCTGATGCGGCCTCGACAGTGCCCGTAACATCGGACTGCATGGCTACCTATCTGATGCGGCCTCGACAGTGCCCGTAACATCGGACTGCATGGCTACCTATCTGATGCGGCCTCGACAGTGCCCGTAACATCGGACTGCATGGCTACCTATCTGAATCGGCCTCGACAGTGCCCGTAACATCCTGACTGCATGGTTGTCTAGCTGACATTATGTTTGGCCACTGTTGCAATTACCCTTCCTCAATGGCGATTTATGATTGCAGCTACACAAGCGTGCATCATCGAGCCACTTATAACTGAGTCAATGGGATGATCGCGTATTATGTAGTCTACGTAATTCCAGGTTGGGTCTATAATAACTTAATAAGCACCGTTACTAGGACCCAATGCTGGACTCCGGCTTCTCTTTGTAAGCAATTTTATTTGGCAGTTGAATGGATTGAACTGTTTGGCTGTTAGTGTTACAATGTGTTAAGCAATTCAATTGATTTAAATTCTGTAAAATGTTGAACACATACCTTCAATATTTATTTAGACGTCTTGTACATATGTATTGCACATAGTCCAGCCATATGCGCAGCCAGTAAGAATCGTGAGGTACGCGAAAGGTATGTATATACCATGCCTAGCTCGGAACAATCACTATATAGTTACTGCCCCGTTATCCAATCAGAATACGGGAAACTGCATATTAAATATGAATGGTACTTTGATTTGGACGTAATTTTGTATGTATGTAGCTTAGTTTGATCATATTTTATTGCTCAATTCGTTTTACATATACATGTGAATACAAACCATCCCACATTAAAAAGTTTAAAAGTTTAAACTTTATTTAGTTTACAACGATTGCGAAACAAGCTTTATCACCTTATAGTAATCACTCTCGTTGGCGCGGATGAAAGCGTAAATGTGGTCATTTGTGTGGGAGGAAACCGGAGTACCCGGGGAAAACCCACCTGTCCGATCTGGCGACCACCGTACCATCTCATATACTTCCCGGTCCGAGGATCGAACCCGGGTGGCATTGGTGAGAAGCGAGCGTGCTAACCACTGCGCTAATCGGACAGCCACATTAAAGAAAGGCAAACGGGTCGGGCCACAAGTTCTAGCAATATTAGTTACGACCCTTCCTGAATACGTAGAAAAAGCCAAGAACATTTATATTTGATCAGCGTGCGTTACGTGAAACACATGCGTATATATGGCAACTAAAGTGGACATTTTCTTCATTGCAGTATGCAAGAAGGGCACATATTTAATAATGTCACATATGCCTGAGAAAAAGTACACATTCATGTAGCAAAAGGTGGAGGTCACGTGAAGTTCATCAACATGGGATTAGAAATGTATTACTTGTGTGATAGTAATGAACAGGTCATACTCGGCGCGTTAGCCACAACTCACAATTTAAGTCTCATCTGCAGCGAATTGTCGTTTGTAAATATACATGTTGCCGCTTATTATGAATCGGACACACGCGGCAATGTCTGATTAGAGTGGTGTGGAAATGGAATCAGCAACGTAGGTCATATGGTGACTCTTCAGCTAGTATTGGCGAAGAAAGAGATGTCTGATGCCTCTACCTGGGCACGGGTTGGAACAAGGTTAGAACCATCGACCTTCCGCAAATCAGCTTGATAGCTTCCTCACATGAAATAATACGTCATCCCCCTGTGTGGGTGTGGTTCGAACCCGCAGCTGTCAATGTTAAGCGATTCGAAGTCAATGACTTTAGTCATTTTGTCACTGATGCCTCACACAATAACAGTGGAAATCGTGATAGCACAGTGGATACGCGTTCGCTTCATGTGCGAAAGGTCCGGAGTTCCAACCCCGCTGGAGCCGTTACGATTGTGCCCTTAGGCAAATATTTAAATTCTACGTTGCCTCTTCTCTCCCTCATGGCGATGGATTCCATCAGGAATGAGGTCTCCAGAGTGATTAATATAAGTTATACGAAAGTATTTCGCAATCGAGCTAAAATAAATTTGTATAATATAAAACATAGATGCAAACGTATAATAAAACATATAGGGAATATGGAATACCGCTGCTAAATACAGGTTGGCTGCTTAATATAGGTGACCACTAACACAGGTTTGACTCTATTCCATTCAGGTGGTTCTTTGGCAATATTGTTACATGGAAGTGCATTTTGGATTTCATCAGGAATGAGGTCTCGAGAGTGATTAATCTAAGTTGTAAGAACTTGTTTCCAATCGAGCTCAAACCAATTTGTATAAACTAAGCTAACGCAATAATAATATATATGTATAGGAATGAAGAACTATGTATTGCATAATTATTCTACTTCGTTAGTTTTTTGATGAATAATATCTAAAAATAAACATTCACTACAACAATGACTAGTATATGTTATTTGGTTTGTTATCAGAGTATATGAGAAAATAGTGCGGCTCGCTGAATATTACTGCTGGCCGGAACTATATATACTCATATGCCGTGACACCAAACCAAATAACAATGTTATTACGCTGAAAACAATGTATTCAATCACTCTTTTGTGGGTTCGGGATTTTCATCAATTTTATTTTACCATTTTACCCCATCGACTGCCTCAATTGAGTAATAGCACCAATGGTCAGATTGGAATCCCGTAAATGTACAATAGATGTACATTCTGTAATTCGCTGTAGTCTTACCGTGTGTTAAGAAATTCAACATATTTAAATGGTGCAAAATATACAAGAACAACGTCCATATTTATTTCGGCTACTTATACAGACGTATTGTGCATAGTCCGATATTATTTTCAGAATCGTGAGGCACGCGAAGGGTATGTATTTCAAATAAATTAATACGTATATGGCTAACCCGGAACTATAACGATATATTTATGATACGGTTATCCAATCAAACTACTGGAAACTGCATTGAAGCCCAATAAATAGTTATAACGTGCTGCTATAAATCAGACATATCTGTAGTCCAGTGGTAACACGCTGGACTGGTAATCCAGGGATCATAGGTTCGATCCTCCGTCTGACCCTAATCAAATTAACAGTTTTTCAGATGGGACGTTAAACCGAGGTCTCGTGTCGGTGCATCACACCGTGCACGTAAAAGAACCAGAGGAGACTCTGTAATGGGTCTCTCTCTGTATCATTGCACTATCCTCCAAAAATCTAAAATGACTAATCTCTTCACGAGGCGTCGCTCATATGGGCAACCGGTAGCGACGATAAATAAACGTAAAACACACATATAAATCAGACACATTCTTAACGCGACACTAAATCGCTAAAAACAAAAGATGCAATTTCCTATTATGTATATTGTGTACATTTTTCAAAATATTTGCCATATAATTAGACTATTTAAACCAATAAACAAACGTCGTATACGATATTGGCATAGCACATTTAGATAAAAATTCTAAAATAATGCGCTATATAGTTGGTGCAAATTCAACTGTCTCAGTTAAATAGTATTTGCATACAAGTATGGATAATGCACGTACGTGAATTATGGGATTAGAGACAAGTGTTTACCTGAAACTAAGTGGAATAAACATATTACAAGCTGGAATTTACTTGAGACATCTGCATATTCAGTTGACCATCGGTCATTGTAACGTCACAATAGGTATTATATAGCCTTGGAATTAGAGGTAGTGAAATGCATCATCCTCGTTGGTGTAGTGGTAATATTGAATTTTTGTGGCGTCGAAGGTACAGGGTTCGAGCCTCAAAGAAGTTATATTTTTTTGTGTTTTTTAATATTTAAAATTTAATAAATATGAAACAGATTTACCGGCAATACTTATGCTTGCAGTAATCTGTTAGAACTAACCAACACCTAAAACACGCGATTAATCCACTGTATAGTATGGTTGCGTAATAAGCAAATGTCCTTCCCGAGTTGTGTTAACCGCTTCTGGCATTCCTGTTTTCATTCTTGCGAATTTGTAGATCGTATCAACCTCATTAACTGATTAACATTAATAATTCCCAAACTGATTAACATTAATAATTCCCAAACTGATTAACATTAATAATTCCCAAACTGATTAACATTAATAATTCCCAAACTGATTAACATTAATAATTCCCAAACTGATTAACATTAATAATTCCCAAACTGATTTAACATTAATAATTCCCAAACTGATTAACATTAATAATTCCCAAACTGATTAACATTAATAATTCCAATTATTTCGGAAGAATGTGTAGTAGCAATGTTATTGCATACGTGTAAACATTATACACTAAAACACTTTAAAACCACATTATAGTAGCGGTGTAGTTAATGCCCTTTGAACAAGCAAAGCTTGAATTAAAATATGGACCATTGTCGTAACTGTCTAATGCACGTATAATGCTACAGAATTTACTAAGAAGTGTGACAAAAATGGTTTAACATATATTTTAGATGCACACTATTATAAAATTTAAAATCGCTCACCTTTCATAATTAAAATATCAGATATAATTTGACCAATCACGCAGCCAGCATCCAGGGTAGCACAAATTGTAAGGATAATCAGCGCCACGTGCGTGTGTAGCAATGTCGACATACGCTTCTTCATTCTGAAATTCACAAATAGAAGATAGAAATATCGCAGTTCACTGCAGTTATGATATTATCCGGTTCATTTAGTTACTGTGGCTATAAACGTAGCCTCTGTTTTTGCACAAGTAGTTGTGATTTTAAGTTGTATTGTGTATGTTTCAGAACACGTACCATTCACTACAATGATAAATCAAGCACAGCCAAAGTCCGAAATTCCCAAATAGAAGTTAGAACTATCACAGTTCACTTCAGTTATGATATTATCCGGTTCATTTAGTTACTGTGGCTATAAGCGTAGCCTCTGCTTTTGCACAAGTAGTTGTGATTTTACGTTTTATTTTGTATGTTTCAGAACACGTACCATTCACTACAATGATAAATCAAGCACAGCCAAAGTCCGAAATTCCCAAATAGAAGTTAGAACTATCACAGTTCACTTCAGTTATGATATTATCCGGTTCATTTAGTTACTGTGGCTATAAGCGTAGCCTCTGCTTTTGCACAAGTAGTTGTGATTTTACGTTTTATTTTGTATGTTTCAGAACACGTACCATTCACTACAATGATAAATCAAGCACAGCCAAAGTCCGAGAATGTTATTTTGGACTATTGTGGAAATCAAACACAACCACTGATGTAAGCTCAAGATTCCCCAATATGAAACATTTGTCAGTTAATGCCCCCCCCCCCGAAGATTCTTAACGTAGGGTATGTCATTTGACTTGGTTCCCTCTTTTATCGCCGCTTCTCTCGTATCACACGTCATCACCTTTCAATCGTTTTCTTACCTTATGATTATATCCCGGCATAATCTCCAATGAATACGTTATTGTAGAACTGCGTTGTTAATTAATTAACCTGAATATGTACATACTTCCACTCCGCAAACCACATCACTTAGTTCACAATACTAGTGCCCGAGGTAATAACACTTTTCTCAGATCTCAAACTCAAGCTCAAATGATTTGATTGGTTGATTCTGAGGTTTAATACCAGCTGAACCAATCGAAAGCTTGAGACTGTGTTTGAGATAGGAGAAAAGTTTTATTATCTCGAGGCCAGTACAACCACGCGATTACAATTACGAATACCACTATTAGAGATGTATCAAGCTTCATTTACCAGCTGGATGTAACAGAAAGACCAGCATCGGCCCTCTTTGTTTGCTGTGTATGTTTGTAAGTGAACACTTTAACACTCCAAATGCCCCCAACATACCTCAGCATAATGTACCACCACGGTACACTGACTTATATGTGTCTAGAGCTACTGTTCCTTTTAAGATATGAAATAATTAAATGCACATTTAAAAAGATTGCATAGAACTATCTATACGCCGTTAGCCGTGGCAACTCGATTCATGTTTGTATTTTATTTTTGCAACATTAAGAGGTCGTGACCTGTAATTATCTTGATGCATTTTATGTGTTGGCCGTCAAAAATGACCGAATGCTGTTAGGGAGCATGTTGAATGCGCAGTGTGTATAGCAATAATTAATGAATTGTCATGTTAATATGTCCATACATCCATGGGCCGTAGCCTATTTTCACCTTATCCAAATGTTTGTATTTATATGCATATGTTATCGTTATGTAACATTTGCATATACGAGGACCGTGTAGCATCGACAGTGAGTGACCACTAATAAATAAAGAAACCTGACATAGACAAATGTTTTATAGCTACATGCGCTAATGGTATGGTGCGATCTTAGCTGAAGCATTATTTAACTTCAGAGTTACTCTACACATTAATACAGACGTATTAGATGTAGGCGTATTAGACACACGCTTTCGAAGGTAAGCTTGACGTACAGCGTTCTGGAATTGAACGAGGTTAAGGTGGGTGAGATGAGAAAAATGCTCATGGTCCGTCCTGACATATGAGATATGCATTATGTACATGTTTTCAGCTTTAAATAAGCAACCTACATTATTTTTTATTTTTTTATTTAAGTTTATTTAACGTCGCTACCGGTTTCCCATTTGAGCGACGGGTAGTTTACCTAACAACACCTTTCGTGGGCAGGCCCCAGCGGTTAACCAGTACTTGGTGCACCAACCTCCGTGGAACCTTTGTGGAAGTCGTGATAGCGCAGTGGATGCGCGTTCGCTTCAGGTGCGAAAGGTCCGGAGTTCGAGCCCCACTGGATTGTGCCCTTAGGCAAGGCATTTAAATTCCACGTTGCCTCTTCTCTCTCCAACGTGGCGATGGATTCCATCAGCAATCGAGCTAAAATAAATTTGTATAAACTACCAACCTCCGTAAGAAACTGCCAACTTGTTCATATAAATGAAATATGCTTGTAACTCGAAAACGAAGCAATATCGACTTGAAGTTTAAATGGAATAACTAACGGAAACATCATATGACTCTGCAAATAAGCCACACCCCATGACATTGAGGTTGACACTTTCAAGGTCAATTCCAGTTATTGTGTAATCAAGTCTTTGTTCTTGTGTCGAATACCAGCTCGGGAGTTTACATCTCCCCCGAGTACTATTTTTCTAGTTCCACATGCACATCAATCATTGTCTTACTATTGATTTGTGTCATCATCTTCAATAATTGCATGCTCACTTTCCCGTTCATTGGCGTTTTCCGTGGCATGTCCTTCATCCTTGTCATACTCTTCAGCCTTATTATTCTCCTCATAAATGTGTTATGCTTCATGTGCGTCATACTCGTTATCCCTCTCATACGCCCCATTCGTCTCAGGCTCTTTATTCGTGTCGTACTTTTCATTCGCTTCACATTAATAATTCCTATCATACTCCACTAGTCAATAGGTTTAACTACTATCATACTCACCATTCGTTTCATGCTTATCATCCATGTCATGCTCATTTTCCTCATATACTCTTTTTTCGTGTCATGCTTTTCACACGTGTAGCCAAAGTAACCGTTTAATTACGCAGACTGAGGTGCGTAGCATACCGCTTGTGGAGGATGTGGTAGTCCACCTTACCATCCATCCATGGGGCCGAAAGATCCCCCATTGACAGTTTTCATTTCTACATTGCAATTGGTACAAAGTGAGAGAGTTTCTGATTATATAATGAGTGATCGTATATCCATTTTCAGGGGCGGTTGCGAACAATTCAGATCAAGTACACCCCATGTTTATTGCATCTTTTGTGTTTTTAATCTTTGTATTTCTGAAAATGTTAGTACGCAACTGCGTATTTGCATGCAATCAGCTACGCGCATGCGTGTCATATTGTCCATGCGTTGCACAATATCCGCTTAGTTTCACACTCTTCATCGGTGCAGTACCTTTCATCCCTAGGTATACACTTCATCTTGTTTAAACTCTTCATCAGTTGCATACGCATAAACCCATGTCATATTATTCATCCGTGTCATACATGTACTTCTCGTCCTTGTCATGCTCTTCTCCGTCCAATTGTGTGCGGTCATAGTTCCGCCATTGTTCGAATTTCGACCATCATTAATGTATTTAACGATCTTAGAACTAGAGTTCCTCTATTTCGTCTTGAGCGTAGTGTATTATGTTTATATGATTGCAATACGAATACATATGCGAGTATCTTCATCGGTTAGTTTGTTAGTTCATATGAAAGCAGACGATGGTTGTCTATTGATTCGTTAACGGAAAACTATGCGAGTGTCTGCAACTTGGATGGTAATGCGGTCCAAATATAGAAGAATGCCGTGGATGTAATTGATGTAGAGAAAACAAGTTGGAACTTCTTTAGAATTTACATTCCTAACCTATTATAAAATGCAATGTGCATTTATATCTTGCTTGATTGCTTGTTTGTTTATAACGACATAACTAGAACAATAATTGTTTCTGACTTTAGTCGTGTTTATAATGGACTAATGTTTCATATGGTCGCTAATGTATTTTTGCAATGTTAGGCAATGTCGTAACGGAAATGGTTAAGACAGTTTTGTGAGGAAAATGACAAACGGTTTTATGTCGAGATCTTAAGTGTAACTGTTGTTGCATAGGCCGTTAAAACGAGGAATTGCGAAAAGTAAGTAATTATATTTAGCAAAGATTAATATGAAACGGAAGCACTCGTAATATTATAAACGTATTAATAAAACAAATGCTGTCATGGTAACAGTCATAGTTAATAATGCAGTGATATGAAACATAGATATTGTCAATCACAAACATGCAAGAAAGATTGACTCAGATGTGTATGTATACTTTTTCAATGATACTGAACGAGATGTAGTCGATTAGTTAGTGTGACAGTGACTAATTTGTTGACGATATTGTAATCAGGTCAACGACAAGGACACTGCTTGAATTTAGTTATGACAGCGACATAGGTGTAGGTTATAATTTAGCTATAACACCAACATTTAGGCGAAACATTAGCTATGACACTGTCTGAAGTGTATGCGATACTGTATTAATGACTCTGGTGGAGGTAGAACAAATGATGCGTTTGACTGAGATGTATGCGATACTGTATTAATGACTCTGGTGGAGGTAGAACAAATGATGCGTTTGACTGAGATGTATGCGATACTGTAATAATGACTCTGGTGGAGGTAGAACAATTGATGCGTTTGACTGAGATGTATGCGATACTGTATTAATGACTCTGGTGGAGGTAGAACAAATGATGCGTTTGACTGAGATGTATGCGATACTGTATTAAAGACTCTGGTGGAGGTAGAACAAATGATGCGTTTGACTGAGATGTATGCGATACTGTATTAAAGACTCTGGTGGAGGTAGAACAAATGATGCGTTTGACTGAGATGTATGCGACACTGTATTAATGACTCTGGTGGAGGTAGAACAAATGATGCGTTTGACTGAGATGTATGCGATACCATTCTAATGACACTGATGCTGGCACTGGATGTGTGTACGCGATTATATAAGCATTAACATTATGATGTGTAGGCGATTATATAAGCATTAACATTATGATGTGTAGGCGATTATATAAGCATTAACATTATGATGTGTAGGCGATATTTAGATATGACTCTGACTGAGTGGTAGGCGATATTTAGATATGACTTTGACTGAGTGGTAGGCGATATTTAGATATGACTTTGACTGAGTGGTAGGCGATATTTAGATATGACTGATAAAGGAGTAGGCGATACTTTAGGCATTGCGATTATGAGGTGTAGGCGATATTTAGATATGACTCGGATAAAGGAGTAGGTGATACTTTAGGCATTGCGATTATGAGGTGTATGCGATATTTAGATATGAATCTGATAAAGGAGTAGGCTATACTTTAGCCATTGCGATTATGAGGTGTATGCGATATTTAGACATGAATCTGATAAAGGAGTAGGCGATACTTTAGGCATTGCTATTATGAGGTGTATGCGATATTTAGATATGACTCGGATAAAGGAGTAGGCGATACTTTAGGCATTGCGAGTATGAGGTGTATGCGATATTTAGACATGAATCTGATAAAGGAGTAGGCGATACTTTAGGCATTGCTATTATGAGGTGTATGCGATATTTAGATATGACTCGGATAAAGGAGTAGGCGATACTTTAGGCATTGCGAGTATGAGGTGTATGCGATATTTAGATATGAATCGGATAAAGGAGTAGGCGATACTTTAGGCATTGCGATGATGAGGTGTATGCGATATTTAGATATGAATCGGATAAAGGAGTAGGCGATACTTTAGGCATTGCGATTATGAGGTGTATGCGATATTTAGATATGAATCTGATAAAGGAGTAGGCGATACTTTAGGCATTGCGATTATGAGGTGTATGCGATATTTATATATGAATCTGATAAAGGAGTAGGCGATACTTTAGCCATTGCAATGTTAATGTGTAGGCGACATTTAGATATGACACTGATTGGAGTATATGCGATACGGTAGGCATTACGATTCTGAGGTGTATTCGATATTTTGATATGATACTAACTCATGTGTTGGCGCTACTTCAGTCATGCCACTTGCTGAATTGCAGGCGATATTTTAGATACAATTACGGCTGAGATGTATTTGATGATTTAGGTATTACACTGAGAAGGGTGTAAATGTTGCTTTAGGAACACATGCAACACTGACTGAAGTGTAGGTGTTGTTTGAGATATAACAGTGACTGAGATATGATACTGACAGAGATGTAGGTGATACTAAAGCAGATCTTGCTCACGAGTGCAGCAATGGCAAGACATGTCCATGTGTTTGGGACCAACATTTCCGAGAAAGATCGATTGGAGAGACGGCGTATATGTTTGTATATCCAGCTTTCGCGACTAACATTCGAGAATAACTTATACATATTAAGCGACTGTGAATGTCAGTCTCTGCTGATATTGCAACAACCTGAACCTATCAATCGTTCTACTATCCCGGTTAATAAAACCGTCGCAAGGTTCATTCTATTATATGCCTGACCTTTGCAATGATACATTAACTGGGACACATAATGACACCATTATATTTTATACGTGCTTCACTCGGGTAGTATGTGTCTACGTGCGTCTGGGATGTATTGCAAAATGCAAAAACATTATAGAAGATGGTTACATTAAGTAAACTGAGATGCAGCTATTTGTAACTATCAGATGGTTACGGTGGTCGCCAAATCGAACATGTGGGTTTTCTGCCGGTACTCCGGTTTCCTCCCACACGAATGACCACATATACGCTGTCATCCGCGCCAATGAGAGTGATTAATATAAATTGTTAGAACTTGCTTCGCAATCGTTGTAAAATAAATAAAGTTTAACCTTTTTTATAATTATCACAAAAATACAATGTTTAAAGCGACACTACATCAGTGAAAGCTCAACTTTCTACAGAATGTTTTTTCCTATTATATGCTATAATTGTTTTCCAAATATTTGCCTTAAATACTGAGTATTTCAACTTATAAACAAACGTCGTATACGCGGTTTGTTGACATAATAAAATAATGTAAACATCCATGCGTAATACAACTAGTGTATCGTGAAAAACACGATTTATGGTACAGATTTACCGTTATATAGCACATTTGTACCTATTTATTTGTAGATTATTCTTAGCTAAATTATCTCTAAACGACATTATCTCGCGTTTAGTATTGACTCAAATGAAAAACAAACGTCAATTCAGGAGCATTGATGACTGTTATATAAAATCATACTTTCAATCCACAAAAACACGGTTTATTGATTCAATGTTAGTGTTCGAATGTATTCGGGTGAATTTGTAGTAGCAATGCATTTATATGTGAAACAAATGCATTGTGTTTGCTTTTTACGATGTAATGTCGCTTTAATGTTTTGAACTATAACACTACAGTATGTATGAATGATATGATAAATTACATACTCGAATATGGAATGGTTCCCCGACCCCAATTACGGCGATAAATGGGATTGCCCTTAATGGGGTCGGAACTTAACAGAAGATTCAAATACCGTAATGTTAACAGATTAATAGAATTATGAGACAGGGAACTATAACATTTTTGCCAACATGTCAAATTTACATTGTCATATTTTTCTGCTAGCTAAATATGAGTACGCTAGTGCAGCAGTTGAGTTCACGACACAGAATACACAATCTAAGTGACATATTATGTAATCACATTATTCAGACAGGTCAGACACGTGCAATTGCTATGTATATATGACAGTAATTAATATATAACGATCACACAACGCTTCCTGCTGTATAAGTCGCTTTTACAAATTTACCATTTTAATTATTTGACTGTGAATGTCTTTGTAGTCATTGTGCTTGGTGGGGTTGTTTTCCAATTTGGCAATGCACTTGCTGTGTCCATCGTTTCGAGTTTATATATGGAACAGGCTCTACACTCTGCTTAAACCAATGTCACTGACTGTTGATAACCCATAATATTGTAAAATTGTTACATACTTTAAGTAGAACTGATTTATTATGAGTTTTGTTATGGGTTTATTCACCTAAAGCTCGTCGCATTATTTGGCATAACTTTTTTGTCATTTTTCTGGCATGACTGTTTTTGTCATTTTTCTAATTTACGACTCATACACTGTGTGTATCGTCGCAGCTTTCTCTTCAATTCATCATTTCGTGTGTCGTACAAGATTGATAGTCTATTGACAGAAACATTTATAAATATATGTATATATATATGTATATGTATACATAAACAACAGTTTGCCACAATAAATGTAAATGTTCAGGTAATTCCAATGCAACAGCCACGACAAAATAATCAAGATCGGCTCCGCTGGACTGTACAATCAAATCCAATAAACAAATCATAATATTCAAGAATGTACTTTCTTACAAAAAGGAACTGAAATATATATAATATATAATGTAATTAGATATAGTACAAACCTGTTTCTTTTGTGTCTTGGGTGAACTATACTTGAAGAAAATGATGGCTGTTGGCTTTGACTTTCATTATTGTTATTTTCCACTGAGTCTTTGCGATCTTTCATATTACACATCTAATTGTTAAAATAACCTATACCTAATTAGCAACTACCATGCACTATGCACAGTTAAATTAATTTGGCAGATGAATTAATTGATATTTTAAATATTTGATGTTTTTATTCTTAAATAATCCTGTCCAATTCTTGAATTAAGACTAAAGTCCGTCCAATGTCTTCAATCTAAAGCAATTAATGCTAGCTGTATGCTTTCTGTTTTGCACTCATAACTACTATTAAACAACTATTAACCAATGGGTTTCAAACACAATACTGGTTACCACGTGTTCTAGTTCCGTTAATTATTGAGTGTATCACTAGCATACTTTCTAATAATCCATATATTCTGCAATGCACTATTTTACTTCATTCCAACTGCATATAAAGTCAACCGCGCGCATGCAATTTCGTATAGCGGATTTTGCGAATATTACTGGATAAACTGGGAAAATTTGCTATAACAATTGGCTTTATAGTTGCACTAAAACTGCGCTTGTCAAAGCTATTCAGCGATTGACGAATAAACGGAATAACCTGTCAGAAAGATGACAGTTGTATCATAATTCACATTTTGTCACCATTCTATTTCGGGCTCCTCATACGTTCATTTGCTTAATGTGTTTCGGACACTAGATGTGTATTGTAAGCGAACGAACTTGGTTGAGGGTTGTCAAAAAGGTGCGTAAGGGAACACACCATGCTGATCAAATTAATTATTAATCTATTTTTTAAAACTATTATGAAAAGATGACAAATTAAGTTTGGTTGTCTATATTTTATTACACTTGTGTAATAACAATGGTCTAACTGGAAAACCTTGCGTTACATCTGTCTAATTCAACGTTTTGTGCTAAAGAGTTTGCAGTTATATATTTTTAATAACATTGTATAATAGCAATGGTCTAACTGGATAACCTTGCGTTACATCTGTCTAATTCAACGTTTTGTCCTAAAGAGTTTGCAGTTATATATTTTTAATAACATTGTATAATAACAATGGTCTGATTGGATAACCTTGCACAACACCAGCTTAAAACTGTTTTGTTCTAAATCAATTCAAAATTGTCACAGGAATAAAGAAATGAAAATACAAATAGACACACATTGTATCAAAGTTGTATGTTATTGAATAGATGTGCAATCCGCTGTATAGTCATCTACCTTCGCTTTCGATAATAGTTCGGGTATTTGTTCACATTTTGATAAAAAGGTGCTTTAAATATATATTGACTTACTTTCTTTGAAAGCCAATGTGATTTGATTGGTAGACGATTCGATATATGTACCAATCAATTTGTCATCATTTCATAATAGTTTTAAAAAATAGATTAATATTTAATTTGATCAGCATGGTGTGTTCCCTTACGCACCTTTTTGACAACCCTCAACGCACTAACTAGTAAATAGGAGATTAGTTCTTATATATGTTACTTTTATCAGTCAGATGAGGCATCGTAATAGGCCAAGCCAACTTTTCCTAGAATTTTTTATGATCAATTATGTGTGTAATTTCATTGTAGATAACATGTTGTCTGTGATATTTATATATCACCGTATCGGCATAATTATGCTACAGGTGTGCGGCGTAGCTACGTTTGTTTATAAACGTTAATTACAAGTAAAGTCGAAGTAAAGTCGATCAAGTGGAAGTCGTGATAGCGCAGTGGAAACTCACAGTGGAAGTCGTGATAGCGCAGTGGAAACATACAGTGGAAGTCGCGATAGCGCAGTGGAAACTCACAGTGGAAGTCGTGATAGCGCAGTGGAAGCTCACAGTGGAAGTCGTGATAGCGCAGTGGAAACTCACAGTGGAAATCGTGATAGCGCAGCGGATGCGCGTTCGCTTCAGGTGCGAAAGGTCCGGAGTTCGAGCCCCATTGGAGCCTTTATGAGTGTGCCCTTAGGCAAGGTATTTAAATTCCACGTTGCCACCTCTCTCTCCCTCGTGGCGATGGATTCCATCAGGAATGAGGTCTCGAGAGTGATTCATATAAGTTGAAATAACTTGTTTCGCTAACGAGCTAAAATAAATGTGTATAGACTAATTGCAATTACTACTGAAAACAGCAAACCACTTTTAAAATCATGACATGAAAATTGGTTTTGCTATAAATGTACATTATAATTTCCCAACGCGAAATACAATGTTTGTTTTTTTTGCAAAGATTCTAAGAACATACTACACATGCAAATATACATACATAGTATAACGTCTACCGTACTGCAGCATACATAGAGCATACATACGTATAACGTCTACCGTACTGCAGCATACATAGAGCATACATACGTATAACGTCTACCGTACTGCAGCATACATAGAGCATACATACGTATAACGTCTACCGTACTGCAGCATACATAGAGCATACATACGTATAACGTCTACCGTACTGCAGCATACATAGAGCATACATACGTATAACGTCTACCGTACTGCAGCATACATAGAGCATACATACGTATAACGTCTACCGTACTGCAGCATACATAGAGCATACATACGTATAACGTCTACCGTACTGCAGCATACATAGAGCATACATACGTATAACGTCTACCGTACTGCAGCATACATAGAGCATACATACGTATAACGTCTACCGTACTGCAGCATACATAGAGCATACATACGTATAACGTCTACCGTACTGCAGCATACATAGAGCATACATACGTATAACGTCTACCGTACTGCAGCATACATAGAGCATACATACGTATAACGAATAGTTATTAACTTTGTTCTCTATTGTTCTTTAGTTTATATAAATAGGTACACTCAAACGAATGAGTCATACATGTACAGCTAAACCTGATTTAAGCAACCCGTCCAGGAAGAGACAGGGTGCGTGTTAGTAATGGCTGCTTAACAGAGGTTAGTTAAATGTTGATCAACATGCCAGCCTCACTGGGAATGTGGTAAACTATGTTCAATTAATTATACGGTGGCTGTTTAATAGAGGTTATGTATTGATCGATAGATGGCACATACCGAGCAGCATGGCAAACGTATATGTTAATTTCTGCTAGAAATAAGATATTTGTTAATGTATGTGACCGCGACGACATGATTGGGTATATAAAGAATTGGGCAGAAAATGTTCAGTTATTTTGTTTTAATACAGTCGATCGTTGTACAGTTATTTTTAGACTGCATTTCCAAGTATTTATTCAACGCCCCATCATTAACTTCATTAGCTTGATACACTAGTTTTTTTACCATGTAAGACATTCATATTGGCTATAACTTATATGTATGTATCAAGGTATAGGCGATAGTATGGTAGAAATCTTGCCGCAAGAATAATAAAACGCTCTCATAAAACTTACGAACAATAAAAACGAATTGTAAGAAAATGTCACATGAGCCTAAGTTCACCATTTCAATAAAGGTCCAGACAAATGTTGATTCATACTACCAAAATGAACGTACCAAAATGAACGTACCAAAGTGTACCAAAATGAACGTACCAAAATGAACCCAAAATGAACATACCAAATTGAACTTACCAAAATGTACCAAAATGAACGTACTAAAATGAACGTACCAAAATGTACCAAAATGAACGTACCAAAATGAACGTACCAAAATGAACCCAAAATGAACGTACCAAAATGAACGTACCAAAATGAACGTACCAAAATGAACACAAAATGAACATACCAAAATGAACGTACCAAAATGAACCCAACATGAACGTACCAAAATGAACGTACCAAAATGAACCCAAAATGAACGTACCAAAATGCACGTACCAAATATGAACGTACCAAAATGAACGTACCAAAATGAACCCAAAATGAACGTACCAAAATGAACCCAAAATGAACGTACCAAAATGAACGTACCAAAACGAACGTACCAAAATGAACCCAAAATGAACGTACCAAAATGAACGTACTAAAATGAACGTATTCATTTTGTATATGCTTTTTAATTTGATGTATACCAGTATTGGACATATGTAAGTTAACCGCCACTTTTACGATGGTATTTACATGTTCAGATGTGTTTTCAAGTTATTCTGCGAATATTAGTAATAGTATTCTTGATCCACATCCAGAGCATAGACACAACATTTCATGATTGCGAGTAATTTTAAATATAGCTCTCTCGGAATGCATCCATGTGCCCATTTAGCTCACCGGTTGCGGGCGTGAATGTATTGAATGTACAACGCATAGCGAATTTGTTTTACTATTACATTGATTAAAGTTTCCTGTTCGTGATTTTTAATTAGCATTGTAAATTTAACTATATGTCACAGTTTCGTTTGATTCACGAATGTCTTAACTGCATATTTGAAATGTTAGCACATTTATATGACAAGCGTTTGATAAATGTTATTCTATTTTAATTTGGATAACGATAAATATGCCATTTCTGACTTTAAAGCTGTCCATGCATCACATGTGTCTCAAATGTAAGTCGACTTGGAGATATATGGGGTTCTCTAGGTACTGTTCCAGCTTTACATGCATCCAATGTGTCTCAACTGTGAGTCGACTTGGAATACCAGACAGATGGCGTTCTCTAGGTTCTGTTCCAGCTTCTCATACATCAAATGTGTCTCAAATGTAAGTCGACTTGGAATATATCAGATATATGGGGTTCTCTAGGTTCTGTTCCAGCTTCTCATCCATCAAATGTGTCTCAACTGTGAGTCGACTTGGAATATATCAGATATATGGGGTTCTCTAGGTTCTGTTCCAGCTTCTCATCCATCAAATGTGTCTCAACTGTGAGTCGACTTGGAATATATCAGACATATGGGGTTCTCTAGGTTCTGTTCCAGCTTTACATGCATCAAATGTGTCTCAACTTTGAGTCGACTTGGAATATATCAGACATATGGGGTTCTCTAGGTTCTGTTCCAGCCTTCCATACATAAAATATGTCTCAAATGTAAGTCGACTTGGAATACGAGAAATACTGGTTTAACTTGGTTCTGCTCCAGCCAAAAAAGGAACACTTATATGTCCGGACGCCCCCATGAAACAAATATGTAAGTGAACTAATTCTGCAGAACAAATTGGGGGGTTTGTTGTTGTTATTTTATAAGTTTATTTATCGTCGCACCCTGAGTAATCGGGAGGACGCCCCTAGAAGTGCATTAGTCAGTTTACATGTTGGGGGATAGTGTAAGATACAGAAGACGGCATATTCCCGTAGTCAGAAGTCAACAACCCTCGTCGCTAGCTACACTGTTATGTATCCATGTCTACTCAGGTTATTTTACAAAACATAGTTAATATTATTACGTTCACACGGGGAATCGAGTAAAATTCGAGCCCCGCTGGTGCCGTTACGATTGTGCTCTTAGGCAAGGCATTTAAATTCCACGTTGCCTCTTCTCTCTCCCTCGTGGCGATGGAGTCCACCAGGAATGAGGTCTCGAGAGAGATTAATATAAGTTCTATGAACTTGTTTCGCAATCGAGCTAAAATAAATGTGTATAAACCAAACGGGGATCGAACATGTGATACCTAGATTCGCAGTCAATCGTGTCTCTTAATGGCATAGTATATTGCATGCAATGTGTCCAAAGGAGAGCTAGCTAACAATAACTGGCTTTAAAATTAGTGGTTTGGCATTGATGAAAAACTGTGATACTGTGATTGTTGCGAGTATAACGTGCAGTTGCGCAGTCAATTAAACTAAATATATCTAACTCTTAGAATGGTAATGGAGCATGAACATTAATATACACAGTGATATTGATCTTCTATATCATTCATATTGCAGTAATTACAAAATAATACATTTCATGATATTCAATGTTGATATGGCGAGCGTAGTGCCATGTTTATATTCTTAAAGACATGATCGATAAAGAGTGGTGTTGCATAAATACGGTGATTGTTGCATAAATACGGCGATTGTTGCATAAATACGGTGATTGTTGCATAAATACGGTGATTGTTGCATAAATACGGTGATTGTTGCATAAATACGGTGATTGTTGCATAAATACGGCGATTGTTGCATAAATACGGCGATTGTTGCATAAATACGGTGATTGTTGCATAAATACGGTGATTTTTGCATACATACGGTGATTGTTGCATAAATACGGTGATTGTTGCATAAATACGGTGATTGTTGCATAAATACGGCGATTGTTGCATAAATACGGAAACAATTGGACATTTCCTTTTTGATAATTGAATGCCTACTTCTGTTAACCTGGACAATCCAGCAACATCCATCAGTATAATTCTGTGTGGCACTGATTGGGCCAGACTGACGTCAGATATTTACATACTATTCCAGTTGGAATACGCGATCTAATTGCCCATCTAGATGGGTCGTTCAGTATAATGAATGTCCAGTCTGTTTGATGTTTGCAGGAGTAATGGCAATTTCTGTTTTACCTATCTAACTATAGGCCTATCTATCTATTATGCAGCACCCTTTCGCGAGTATAACGTGCAGTTGCGCTGTCAGTGCAATGGAATAAAGAATAAATCATAAGAGGAATATAGCAATCCTTAACAGTATTAATGATACTGAATAAAATCAGTGTGTGTTAAATGGAATTGTGTTGGTACAGTTCTGAGATAAAAATCAGCATCTTCACTCTTACGGTATGTGGTTGATGCTGCGTGACCCCTCCCTTTCTGAACAGACCAAGTGAAAGGAGCGTGACAATGTTTGTGGGCAAGATGTGCCACGTTAACTGTACTGACAGGGAAGACAGAATGCTGGTAGTAATTATTGACAGGTGTGTGAATCTTTCTTATCTGAGAGTGGAGGCATATATCTTGTAAACCTGGTTGGGGGTCTGTACATTGTTAGGAATGTGGACAGCAACTAGGCCATGCACATGTTTATGGGCGAATTTCTAAATAATGAGGCATGTAAATGATGCAATAAACTTTCTCCTCTTACTAGAGGCCTCGTAGTTAGGCTACGGTCGTTGACATCAACATGTGCTCATTAACCGTATTACGTTCGAATTCCACTGGGGGTGTCGACTACTGTAATACGATGACGTTATCCAGCTGGCTTACGGATGATAACCCGCACCCGGGTCTCCGCCAAACATAGCTGGTAACTCGCCATATTACATAAGATGTGAGTATGACTCTAAGCCCCTCCCATCAATGAACAAAAACGCCCACGATTAAATTTAATCAGCTTAATAATCTCAATTAACTCCAGAAGCAATACTTACATAAAGTGTTATCCACACGGTCTAAGCTTCATAAAATATTTGAAAATAGTGAATCAGGTACCGTAAACCTGGTTTCATTTAACGTCCTTCTGGCCTAAGGTTCGCATAAACATATAATCCATTGAATTACTGAAACACTAATAATTATAAAGTGCAAATTCATGCAAAAATACATACAGATTGCAAGCACGCGGTGGTGTTGCAATTAGGAGAGATATGTATCCAAGGTAGAGTGTTGGATGATGTTCAAATGTATGACTGTACACCCAGAAGGCACTGTTCAGACTCAAAGGTCCTTGTGTTATTTATATGATTGTTTTTGGCAATTATTGTGTTTCACACTGTTATCACTGATCACGTGATTAGTTTTATTTATTAGTGTTACAACGAACTAAAAAGCACCAATGTTCCCGGTTCTTTTCTCTCACAGAACTGTGACTAGATATAGTTATTTAGGAATGAATAGCAGGTTAATAGTCGCAACTACATTCGGCATGTTTAAAGTGTGGGGATCGAGGCCAAAGTCATCAGAGCTAACTTTTAGCACACCCAATGTAGTTCATACACCGATGAAGACTATTTACCTGCTGTTCATTACTTATACCTACACTAATTATTCTTTTCAATGGCACACACATAAATATAGCACACTTTTCATTTAAAATGCATTTAGTTCAGGTTTGTGACTTTTCTTCATTTACCACACCAGACCTCGAGGTAATAACACGTTTCTCCTATCTCAAACTCAGAATCAACCAATCAAATCATGTGAGCTTGAGTTTTAGATCTGAGAAAAGTGTTATAACCTCTTGCACTTGTAAATAGATCATCTTTGGAACAGCGTAAGCTGTACATCACGCATTGTTCTTGCGAAGAACACTGCCGAACACTGCGAATACGCATGTCCGAGCTTCGAGTGCGCATGTCAGATGCATACCATTGGTGGGGAAATTCATTGGAAAGTGGATACAAACAGAGCGTACACGTTCATCGAAGGAAGTGCAATAACGATGTAAATATTAGTTGGGAAGTTGTAACCCGAGCACGTGACCAGTGAAACACGATCTCTGTACATTACCCGGCGTTTGAAAGGTATTAGTAGATACAATTTATATCCACAAAACCGTATCCCTAATTCTAGTACAATTAACCACACACATTGTTAACTGTGTGTCCATGCTTGAAATACTGCGCAAACGAGCACCCGGGTTCTTCCTCCACCAAACTTGGAGACTCGCATTGAGAATACACCTAACATTCTATGTGTTCGTCAGCAGATACCACATGCTGCTGTTTTCAGAGAATTCGGTCGATTTTCGTTATTAATATTGCGTAGAATAAGAATTACTAAATATTGGTTTAAAATTATGAAAGTACCAAATTGCTTGATATACAGAATGATGTTGCTACCTGGTGCAGACTGAAACCTTGTAAATAGTTGGTCAATTAATGTTAGCAATTTGTTGTCAGAACTGGGTTTTGCATATTTTTGGAACAAGTAAAATGTTAGTAATATGGAAGTTAATATGGTTGTACAAAGACTATATGACCAATATCTACAGCAATGGTGCACGCAATTAAGTTCCTTTTCTAAATTGGAAAGTTATAATATATTTAAGGCTGAATTCACGCAAGAAAAATAATTACGGTGTGTTGATAATATGAAACATTATCTAACATAACATAAATTGGCAATAGAAGAAGGAAGATTTCGAAGCAAATGTAACATGCATCAAGTAGAATCAGAATATCATTTCTTATTAGTTTGTCCTTATTATAATGATATAATAAATACATATTTACCTAAGTATTATTGTTCATGGCCAACCATTGATAAGTTTAGAACACTCATGAATTCAACACCGAAAAGCAAACTTGTCAATTTAACTAAATATATCTAACTCTTAGACTATCTGTCGAATGGTAATGTAGCATGAACATTAACATACACAGTGATATTGATCTTCTATGTCATTCATATTGCAATAATTACAAAATAATACATTTCATGATATTCAATTTTGATATGGCGAGCGTAGCGCCATGTTTATATTCTTAAAGACATGATCGATATGGAGTGGTGTTATGCAGTATTGTTCACATGAAAAGTGAGAAAATCGGAGTGTGTGTGTTTTACGTTTATTTATCGTCGCTACCGGATGCCCATATGAGCGACGCCTCCTGGAGAGATTAGTCATTTTAGATTTTTGGAGGATAGTGCAATGATACAGACAGAGACCCATTCCAGAGTCTCCTCTGGTTCTTTTACGTGAACGATGTAAAGCACCGACACGAGACCTCGGTTTAACGTCCAATCTGAAATACTGTTAATTTTATTAGGGCCAGACGGTTTCAGGGTTTTTGTAAGACTTGAAAGTAAGTCAGGTGTGCCATTAAAGAATGGGCAGTTACTCGTAATCTACATAATATTTTTGAACAGAACAGAACATATTGATTATTAGACTTAAGCATTGCATAGCTCATCATAATAATAATACATATACAATTTGCATGCACTGACAAATAATAGTCATAAATATATGAAGAGTGTTTAACTGATGGTAGATTAACATGTTGATTCAAATGTTTCATATGATATATAAATTGACTTTGTAAAGAAATCTCATACTCAATTTGAAGTCTGAATCATTTATATCTCTCAACTATAAAAAGTAAAGTGTTTGTTTATTATCATTTATGTCACCCCTATTTAAAGGGCCAGCCATTTCTGACTTATGAGACACCTCTTTTTTGTGAACATCAGTACTTCCCGAATCCTATGCTTGTGTGCCAGACGCCAGGCTGGTAGGCAATCGGTAACCATTATTTAACTAGCTGGCGGCTCACCAACCGGCCATATCAGAACGAACCCCTGACGATATTCGAACCTTCGACCTCCCGCTCCGTAGGCGGACGCCTTAACCACTGGGCTACGGAGACGGTATGTTGGTGAAGTTTTGAGAGAACGGCACCATTTCTGTACGAATGAATGAAGCATGTTACACTTCAGACGAAACACGGTATATACATATATATATACACATAAATCAACATATGAATGTAATAACGTCATCATTCTGATTAACTACTGTAAGTGCAACTAAATATGTAAACGTTTATATTGCAACTATATTACTATATATAATTATACTATATGTATTATAGTTAAATGACAGACGGATATTACCGGGTCAATATACGGCTTAACCCCAAAAAATTGCAACAAATTGTTTTATTATTTTAAATGCATTGGGGGGTCATACTGAACCCCAGAAAAAAAGTCTTCGAAAATCCCACCACGGGAAAGTGGTTAATTAGCATAAATTCAAAATGGCCACGCCCTGAAATTTCAATGTACTACAAACTTTTTTATGGTTGGAATTAGACCCTATAAATGTATTACCAATAGATAGAAACATGATACCTCTTAACTAAATAAGCATGTTGAAAATTTTCTATGACGTCACTGTGACGTAGAAATGACGTCACCATGACGTAGAAATGATGTCACGGCTAATGTATTGCACTAAATTTTCAAAAAACCAATGAAAATGAGCAATAGTAGTGCCACATTGCCACATACGATAGATTACAGGTCATCATTGTCATCGTCATTGCCAGTATCCTGATCCGCCTGCGAATGGTTATGAGGATTGTTGCATGAATCAAGTTGGCACTGTCCACAAGCAGATGTACAGGGTAATCCATAGGTTCGACAAGTGCAGCGTTGTGTACTGCAGCCTGTTGTGCAGTTGCAATGGACTACTTTTAGTAGATTGTCTGGTGCGGCATTCTTATCAGTCATTACTGGGATGAATTGATTGGCTTCAGATTTCCATCCCCAGTCTGTTGCATCGAGGCTAGTCTCTTTTCCCATCCATGTCATGATCTGATAGTAGACTCGTAAGGAATGGTATTTTGTTGCAGATGCAGTTGGTGGAAGCCGTTTTGGTGTTACAAATGATGTGGCAGAAACTACTTTCTTTGTTAAGATGCTATGTCGCAATGAGGTGAGAGTGTCAGATGTAACCTTTCCACCAAACAGAAGAATCATCGCTTTCAATCCATTTTCTTCAATAGTGTCACTTTTTTGGCCAGGTTCAGTGAACGCAAGGGCACAAGACTTCATGTTAGTGTCTCCTTTCAACATTTTCTGAAACAGTACCTTTTTCCCTATCCCAAAGATGCGTGAGGTGGTATCACACCATGTAAATGCGTGAACAAAGAGCAGCAGAGAACATAACTCGTTACCCAACAGGCACTTTAGCTTGTTAATGTTGTAAACTCGAATTTGGCTTTTAGACTTGTCCGAACGATAGTATAGACATTTTCGTTCTGGTTTTGAATGGTAGAGGAGGAGAATGAGCAAATCAGTGTCTTCACCTATGAGAGTTGTTGACTGAAACTCTGATGCTGCAATGGCTGCTTGTACAATATCATAGTCAGCATCTCCACGTGCATTGATTACATTGCATCCTTTCTCCCTTAACCTTTGGCTGATGATGTTGATTAAACCTTGCTTGTTGCAACCTCGTGACAAAAACTCTTCTTTTTTCCCCATGAATACAGTCTCTGCTGTAAAGTTTACTATAGGATGCTTTGTCTGTTGACATCGCAGATGGGCGTTGTCCTTTATGGATGGTTCATCAAGATATCCATCAAAGACAACTGTAGCTTTCCCATAATTGTGAAGGGTAAGGTCCACATAGTCATTAGCTATCGCGCCATAGGTACTTCCCTTTGTTCATTTAACGCGGTGCATTAGTGAACCACCATTTAACACATAATGTTCAGTCTTTGGTATTTTGTCTGAAACAGCCTCATCTGAAGAACTACTTGAATATTCATCAATTGCTTTAGCAAGCTGGGGTATGTCTGCTTTCCTGAATATGTTGTTTGCATCAAAGAGGGCTGGAGGAAATGGACTAAGTTCATAACTAAGAGCCTCCTCCAAAGAGACGTCCCCTGCTCTAGAAATGACAAGAAGCCTCTGAAACAACAGAGCAGGGTCTATAGTGCGATCTGCAGTAACTTTGATTGCGGATGCGTCACCCATTGTTTTAGCCTTTTCCTTCCGTTTGCATGTACATGTATATGTAAATACTGGCTGTCCAGTCATTTTTTCAATGACTTTTTTCACAACTGATTGAAAATCATCAACATTCACATCATCTTTTGCAACAACTCCAGTTACAATATTTCGCAAGCTGGGATCCACTGAGAAAGGTGTGCATGATTCAAGTTTATCTTTAATCTTTGCCAGGTCTGACTGATCCCGTTTCATCCGCGATTCCATGGAGTCCTTGTGTTTTTCACTTGTTGTAAAACCAAGATTATTGAAATCTTGCATGGCAGCATTATATAAAGAACATACTGGGGATGACAGTGTCCACAGTGCACGCTGCTCCTCCGTCATGCCACTACCCCTTGTCAGACCACCAGTTGACTTCAGTGATCTCATCAATGTCTGTTCGATCACAAGGTCACAACCAAGACCAGCCCAGAATTGATCGGTTCGGCGAATAACATGAAAACCATCGTCAAACTTTCTATGGACAATCGGATTCGTCTTTTCCAGTTGTTGCATGTTTTGTAGATACAGATATGCTGATTTCAAGTAATTGAAATGGCCTGCAGCAGCGAATATTGGCAGGCATTCAGCCACAGCAGAAAGATGTGCCTTCCGCGAACCCATACGATCGGCCATGATCAGCATCCTACCCACCAATGTGAAAAACAAACCCTGGTGGACAAAGCTTGTAAACACAAGATATGAGGGGTGGGCCTTTTACCTCATGTTGGCATCTTGCCCCACCCTACCCTACTTTATTCGTTTTGAAAATTAATAAAATAAAGACAAGAATCAATCACCATCAGCAAGAGTTAATATCAGACAATAACTCTTATGAAAATTATTCAATTAACCTTCTGTTTCAACTTTTTTGTCCATGTTTGCGTAGGTCTACAATACGGTACCTGTGACGTCATGGTGACGTCATTTCTACATCACAGTGACATCATAGAACATTTTAAACATGCTTATTTGGTTAAGAGGTATCATGTTTCTATCTATTGGTAATACATTTATAGGGTCTAATTCCATCCATAAAAAAGTTTGTAGTACATTGAAATTTCAGGGTGTGGCCATTTTGAATTTATGCTAATTAACCCCTTTCCCGTGGTGGGATTTTCGAAGACTTTTTTTCTGAGGTTCAGTATGACCCCCCAATGCATTTAAAACAATAAAACCTTTTGTTTGAAATTTTAATGTCTATATGTAGTACAGTGATAACACGCTGGACTGGTAATCCAGGGATCGCTGGTTCGATCCCCCGTCTGACCCTAATAAAATTAACAGTCTTTCAGATGGGACGTTAAACCGAGGTCTCGTGTCGGTGCTTTACACCGTGCACGTAAAAGAACCAGAGGAGATTCTGGAATGGGTCTCTGTCTGTATCATGCACTATCCTCCAAAATCTAAAATAACTAATCTCTTCAGGAGGCTTCGCTCATATGGGCAACCGGTAGCGACGATAAATAAACGTAAACACACACACTATAGTTAAATGCATTTCACTTGTTCCTAGTGTTGAAAGTCTTGCAATCAATGGATACCAATTGGTTATTGCTTAACTATATACGTAGAGAAAAGTGATGCTTAATAATACATGTGATTTCTTAATACCAAAAGCTTTAAAAACATTGTCTGTTGTTAAAATTGAAAGTTTTATAGTGGAAGTCGTGATAGCGCAGTGGATACGCGTTCGCTTCAGGTGCGAACGTTCCGGAGTTCGAGCCCCACTGAAGCCGTTACGACTGTGCCATTGGGCAATCTATTTAAATTCCACGTTGCCTCTTTTCTCTCCATCGTGAGGTCTCGAAATTGATATATTAAGTTGTAAGAATTTGTTTCGCAATCAAGCTAAAATACATTTGTAAAAACTAAAATTCACAATCAATTTGGGAATGTTTGGAATCTTCAAAAGTAATATTTCATATAGTTCATTCTGTTGTCATTATAAGTATTACATTATAGTATATAATGGAATTCGTCGTCAATTGAGTTACATATGAGGCACTTGTTTGATGTGACTGCTACCCTACATGTTGGATGTGACTGCTACCCTACATGTTGGATGTGACTGCTACCCTACATGTTGGATGTGACTGCTTCCCTACATGTTGGATATGACTGCTACCCTACATGTTTGATGTGACTGCTTCCCTACATGTTTGATGTGACTGCTTCCCTACATGTTTGATGTGACTGCTACCCTACATGTTGGATGTGACTGCTACCCTACATGTTTGATGTGACTGCTACCCTACATGTTGGATGTGACTGCTTCCCTACATGTTGGATATGACTGCTTCCCTGCATGTTGGATGTGACTGCTACCCTACATGTTGGATATGACTGCTACCCTACATGTTGGATATGACTGCTCCTACATTTGGATTGACTGCTCCCTACATGTTGGATTGACTGCTACCCTACATGTTGGATGTGACTGCTTCCCTACATGTTGGATGTGACTGCTACCCTACATTTGATGTGACTGCTACCCTACATGTTGGATTGACTGCTCCTACATGTTGGATATGACTGCTACCCTACATGTTGATTGACTGCTCCCTACATGTTGATTGACTGCTCCCTACATGTTGGATTGACTGCTTCCCTACTGTTGATGACTGCTACCTACATGTTGGATGTGACTGCTACCCTACATGTTGGATTGACTGCTCCCTACATGTTGGATATGACTGCTACCCTACATGTTGGATATGACTGCTACCCTACATGTTGGATATGACTGCTACCCTACATGTTGGATATGACTGCTTCCCTACATGTTGGATATGACTGCTTCCCTACATGTTGGATATGACTGCTTCCCTACATGTTGGATATGACTGCTACCCTACATGTTGGATATGACTGCTACCCTACATGTTGGATATGACTGCTACCCTACATGTTGGATATGACTGCTTCCCTACATGTTGGATGTGACTGCTTCCCTACATGTTTGATATGACTGCTTCCCTACATGTTGGATGTGACTGCTTCCCTACATGTTTGTTTGACTGCTACCATCATTGATTGCAATTAGTTGTACAACAACGTTTTCATACAGAATACGACGTCGCCCAGGAATACAAGAGCACATTCCCCTAGACGTCGCCCAGGAATACAAGAGCACATTCCCCTCGACGTCGCCAAGGAATACAAGAGCACATTCCCCTCGACGTCGCCCAGGAATACAAGAGCACATTCCCCTCGACGTCGCCCAGGAATACAAGAGCACATTCCCCTCGCGGTTGAAATAACATAGTTTAGGATTAGCGATGTAGCTAAATAACCTGGCTTGCTATATAATCTGGCTTGCTGTATAACCTGGCTTGCTATATAACCTGGCTTGCTATATAATCTGGCTTGCTATATAACCTGGCTTGGTATATAATCTGGCTTGCTGTATAACCTGGCTTGCTATATAACCTGGCTTGCTATATAATCTGGTTTGCTATATAACCTGGCTTGCTATATAATCTGGCTTGCTATATAACCTGGCTTGCTGTATAATCTGGCTTGCTGTATAACCTGGCTTGATGTATAACCTGGCTTGCTATATAACCTGGCTTGCTATATAATCTGGCTTGCTATATAACCTGGCATGCTATATAACCTGGCTTGATATGTATCCTGGCTTGCTATATAACCTGGCTTGCTATATAACCTGGCATACTATAAAACCTGGCTTGCTATGTATCCTGGCTTGCTATATAACCTGGCTTGCTATATAACCTGGCTTGCTATGTATTCTGGCTTGCTATATAACCTGGCTTGCTATGTAACCTGGCTTGCTATGTATCCTGGCTTGCTATATAACCTGGCTTGCTATGTATCCTGGCTTGCTATATAACCTGGCTTGCTGTATAACCTGGCTTGCTATATAACCTGGCTTGCTATATAATCTGGCTTGCTGTATAACATGGCTAGCTATATAACCTGGCTTGCTATATAACCTGACTAGCTATATAACATGGCTTGCTATATAACATGGCTTGCTATATAACCTGGCTAGCTATATAACCTGGCTTGCTATATAACCTGGCTAGCTATATAACCTGGCTAGCTATATAACCTGGCATACTATATAACCTGGCTTGCTATGTATCCTGGCTTGCTATATAACCTGGCTTGCTATATAACCTGGCATACTATATAACCTGGCTTGCTATATAACCTGGCTTGCTATATAACCTGGCATGCTATATAACCTGGCATGCTATATAACCTGGCATGCTATATAACCTGGCTTGCTATATAACCTGGCTTGCTATATAACCTGGCATGCTATATAACCTGGCATGCTATATAACCTGGCATGCTATATAACCTGGCTTGCTATATAACCTGGCTTGCTATATAACCTGGCTAGCTATATAACCTGGCTTGCTATATAACCTGGCATGCTATATAACCTGGCTTGCTATATAACCTGGCTTGCTATGTATCCTGGCTTGCTATATAACCTGGCTTGCTATATAACCTGGCTTGCTATGTATCCTGGCTTGCTATATAACCTGGCTTGCTATATAACATGGCTAGCTATATAACATGGCTTGCTATATAACATGGCTTGCTATATAACATGGCTTGCTATATAACCTGGCTTGCTATATAGCCTAGCTTGCTAACTGATGGTTTTTTTCTAAGCGGGTATGTGCCTCAAATATTGTTCGAAGGACATCGTCTGTTCTACAACAGCATCATATCTGTAATGTATTTGACGTCATGTTCTGCTACTACTATGTATCCTAAAATAAACATACATCATACAATACATTCGTTTCATCTAGAATGAGAGGCATCCGCGGCTGAGTGGGTACGGTCGAATCACTCACCGATGTAGGTTCAAATCCGAATGGGGTGTCGAATTGTTTCATGGCAGGGAGGTTGGTGGTTTTACCTGACTTACTGCTCTGAGTCTGACGCTGTCGGTCTCCGCTCTGACAACGACAAACATACCGTTTCACACTACCATTTTGACATGTTGGTGACTTTCAACGGTTTCAAGTAGTACACATGACACTGACCTGGCAGGTGCATCCGCTTGATACGTTATGCTGTGTTTGAAGGGCGACATAGTTGATCCGAATTGGCTTTAAATAGAACGAAACCATCTAAGTGAAATGTGTTCTTCGCGTATGTAATACGTTACCTCGATGCAAGTTGTACATTAGGCTGTCGTTTAATAATTATAAATGGTCCATGCATATCCAGGGTGCAGCATAAGTTGATTTATGTAATACTAGTCAATTCAACAACTAAGCTAGTATGAGTTTACTCTTACCACATATTTTTGAGTTTGTGTGTTTTACGATCCCTGGATTACCATTCAAGACGTTTGAATATACATGAAGTTAATTTAAGCCACATTCTCTTGTGTCCAAATGTTTAGTTAAGAGTGTGAACAATACAAATTATTTTCCCACTAATAATTCAATGACTTAATTGGTAAAACTAATATAAATATATATGAATTAAACAAACATTTTTACGGGAACATCAGTTTTTAAAAAATATATAATATTCATCGCCCTAAGCTGGGAGTATCATTATAAAAAACAATAATTAGTTTATACAAATTTATTTTAGCTCGATTGCGAAACAAATTCTTACAACTAATAGTAATCACTCTCGATACCTCATTCCTGATCGAATCCATCACCACGAGGGGGAGAGAAGAGGCAATATGGAATTTAAATGCCTTGCCTAAACAAAGTGTAGTATATACAAATTTAGCTTAGCTCGATTGAGACACAAGTTCTTAAAACTTATATTAATCACTCTCGAGACCTCATTCATGATAAGTCCATCGCCACGAGGTAGAGAGAAAATGCATTGCCTAAGGGCACAATCGTAACGGCTCCAGTGGGGCTCGAAATCCGGGCATGTCGCACCTGAAGCGAACGTACGCACTACCACTGCCACTGCCACGCGCTAATATTTGAATACTATTTCGATCATTTCAAGATTAAAACCTTCTTGCAACTTCGCAAAATTGTATTAAAAATATCCTTTTCTAACCTCAGATATCATTTGAGCAAGCTATCGAGCTAGCCTGCGGTAGGTCGGTGGTTCTACCCAGGTGCCCATCCGTGCCTGCAACAATGCTCGATCAATAATAGTTGAGAGTTGCCGCATGACATATGCTATTGGTGCGACAAATAAAACTCAAAAACAAACAAACAAACAGACAGGACAGATGGACAGATGAACTAACCTTAGAGTTATTGTATGCATTAATGGATACTAGTATCAGGTATATAGTCCTTCGAAGTGAAATAGAGACAATAGTCTACTTCGCCAATAAGCAACACACATCAAAACAACCAAACAGACGAACTAACATTAGAGTTCTTGCATGCATTAATGGATACTAGTATCAGGTATATATATAGTCCTTCGAAGTGAAATAGAGACAATAGTCTACTTCGCCAATAAGCAACACACATCAAAACAACCAAACAGACGGACAGTCGAACTAACCTTAGAGTTATTGCATGCATTAATGGATGAATACTAGTATCAGGTATATAGTCCTTCGAAGTGAAATAGAGACTACTTCGCCAATACGCAACACACATCAAACATAGATCCGAGAAGAAACTAATCCAATCAAACCTTCTTTCCAATGTTAGATAACTATAACACAGCTAGTGTTGTTTGTACCCATCACCTGCCTTGCCTCTAATAACGTGCTATCTTTGATAAAGGGGAATTATAAAAAAATACATCACTCGACATTTAAATTGCTGCTGAGTAGCGTGACGAATATGTATGAGTTGATTTTATAGGGATATACTAAGTGTCCCCATAAGACACGAACCGTTGTATGTCATTGACAGCTTGAACTATACAGGTACATGGCAAAATTGATTTCTTAATCTTGATGCAGATATAAGAAACGTCACTGAACTATGTGAATCGACATTGTCCCCAACATGAAGGGCTCCACCAAACTTTGCACAATGAAACCTGGACTAGCTATGTCCCATGTTGTGTGCCCCAGTTTGATGGTACATACATTTGATCTTGTCCATCCGTCCGTCCATCAGTGCGTCAATCCGTATTTTGTGTTACGGGTAACTCAACCCTTTAAATCTATTAAAACCTCACTGTGATATTGTATACAAAACTGATTTATGGTCCTAGACTCTGCAGAGATTAGACGAAGTGGAACATATGCGTCCCTTGGCCACATTTCTAGTTTTGATATAACTACTATAATCGACTATTTGTTTGTCAGAGAAATAATGTTGTATGTGTTTTATCATGTGATATGTTTCTAGTATTATATTTATAAGTGACTTATAGGCCCATTGGGTCGGGTGTATTTAATTGTATAATTTATATGTAAATATTGTCTGATATGTACACAGGTCACTATAATAAAAAACTAATTACTTACTGAAGTGTGGTCTCAACAACAATTAGACTAGTGTTGTGAAAACCTCTTTCGCAATCAAACTAATGGAATAGGTATGCTACATTAGTGTGTAATATTTTGTATTTCAGTGTTTTATAATTGTTTTAGCGCAGATTTTAATATCCGATTAGCAGGGATATTGCAGCTTTATCCCTAACATACTGTGATAAATGAGTATTTATAATTGTGTTCATCTCTTACAACTCCATGTCGGAGTGGCATTGTACTTTTATTATGTAAATTATACATGTAATATTATTGTAAATAGTGTACGTACAAAGATGAGATGTAAATACAGATTACTAATAGTATGTGTTCAAAGTAAAGTAATAATACCGTTGGAATACTACACTACCGTATAGGTAAGGCAATATACGATAGCTTACAGGTACTGTGATTTATTGTTTAATAATGCTAACAACCTAACTTATCTATAATGCAAAAGTGTATCGAATGTTTGTTTACAACCGTTATTACTTTACTTTGAGAGCACAGTACAACAAAAAGGAACTGTCCACTTGCCTTAGAGGTAAAATTGATATCCTTATAGAAACAAATATTGACAAATTTGGTATCAAAATGGGCCAACTATTGGGTAAATTACTGCCCATTTGTGGGCTAATTTGTGAAGTATTAAAGAGTAAAATCCATAATTCTACAACTTGTAACGGTGTCAGTATAACATATATTAGACCATACCATTTCTATTCATTATCTTTATTTCCGCCAAATGTGCGTTATACTGGATTTCCAAAAAGATGACATGAATATGTGATGTTTACAACAGAACATACATCACCACTTCAAATAAGACCTCTTAGGAATATTAATGTAATTAATTTAAGGCCAGATAAAAGTACATTCATTTTATTAATGAATATGCAACCCATTTCTTTTGCCAACGTGACATAGATGTATAAATATGTTGCTGGTTTGTGAAACATAAACAGACCGCCTTCGTGGTCGAGTGGTTAAGGTCGCTGACTTGTATACCACTGTAACATATCATCTCTGATGGTCATGGGTTCGAGCCCCGCTCAGACCGTGTCTCGTTTATATGAAAACAATGGCAGTTTCTTACGGAGGTTGGTGCACCAAGTACTGGTTAACCGCTGGAGCCTGTCCAGGAAAGGTGTTGTTAGGTAAACTGCCCGTCGCTCAAATGGGAAACCGGTAGCGACGTTAAATAAAACTTAAATATAAAAAAAAAGAAACATAAATGTATAAGCACATATCTCCACAATTCAATGGGTTTGTCCTAGGCCATTGGCGGACGTTCTTATAAAAAAAGGCGAGCATCAATCTATCTTAATATCATAATAATACCCCAGTCAGACATGGCTTTAAGACCAGCCCGGACCTCTCTTCGATCATAAACTATCGGTTGTCCACGGCCATTGTGGTCGATGTCGTGCACTGGTCCACGAACATTGTTGTCGATGTCGTGCATTTGTCCACGAACATCGTGGTCGATGTCGTTCACGGCCGTCGGCTGTGGTCTTTGTCGTCATTAACAGTTCTTTGGTCGTGGACATTTGGGCCGGGAAGAGGTTTAGACCAGTCTTTTATGAGTAGTACGCGACGGCCGTACCTCTGTTTTGCGTGGTCTGGAGAAGGTTTTACCCGTCGGGTGGACCACTATTCGTCGGCAACCAGTAACGGACCTAGTTCGCGACCAGTCGCCGGCCAGCAGAAAATCCCAACCAATACCTTTAACATGCTGGCTTTCGTCGTCGTCAACTGACCAGCGTGTGTACGGGAGATGATCAGCGACCATTCTAAATCAGTCGCCGATCAGTCCAAGTCCGGTCCCCGTCAGTCCACCAATCTTTGATAAATAAATTGGCCTCCAGGTTCGGACATGTCGTCGTCCAAATTTATATGTGACTGCAACCCATGTTTCCCCCGATAATCGGCGTTGTTCTTGTGTGATCCTGGCTTGTGATCTTTGCTTGTTTTGATGGCACGATCTATTTTCGAATGAATTTTCTCACTAATGATATACAGCTAGCATTCGCAGTTTTGTACAGCGTTTATTTGATATTCTTTGAATAATGTTAATCGTTTCCATCGAGGTATGGATTGGATTGGTGTGTCTGAAGTTAAACTATGTCAAGTGACCTGATAGTCAGCATAGGGTTGAATGTATACTTGTAACAGCTGTGTACAAGTATTAAACTGCCACATTTTCCAATATAGTTGTATATACGTAAATAGGCAGAAGTGCATCCGCGGTCGAATGTAGTCCCAATAACTAATATAGTTTGTGTTTTTTTTGGAGAAATTATGTGACTTGAGAAGACTTCAGACTAGTTGATGTGTAGAAAAGATGTTGTATAAGAATTCAGGCCATTGCAAACTGAAGGTTGGTACACTGTATTATTTGGCGGAGGAATACAGTGTGTAAACACAGTGACATTATTCACAGGCGAGCACTGGCTATTTCAAACTTTAAATTTGAAATATTCTTGATGTGTTTCAGGCTGATTTGAATACCTCTTCACAGTGGATGTGGTATCAGACGAAATGAACGATTGGAAATATAAATGAACAGACTGTATGTTTGTAATTTTTACTATGTATTTAATAGACAATTTATTTGTTGTTTTACATCCTATAAGCGTAGGGTTGAATGTCTACCTGTAACAGCGGTGTACTAGTACAAAACTGCCAACGTTTCAAATAGTACGGAACATGATTACTGTGTGATTTAATATATGCATTCATGAGTATGTTATGTGTTTCTTTTATTATGATTAAGCAGGCTTACCTTCCCCATATGTAATTTAAGCCACAGTTGGTGATAATGTTTTAATGCATGTTAACCACATTAGTCTCGTGTTGTTGTTCAGAGGTTTGGGGTTTTCGGGGAATAGACGTCAAGCATCTTGTTAGGACACATCTTATTTGTTTAAGTTTTATTGTTCTATCATAAATAATGTAGCTGTGTATTGTCTTAACGGCATTGCTTTAATCCAATCATACATACAAGAAAAGTCAATTATAATGGTTTGTTTTGTTAATTCGTCGATTGGTTTTTATATTAATGTACATTCTACATCCGTTATGTCAAATTCGGTTATGTCGAATTATCCGGTTATCTCAAAGTCGGATCAAATTCTCGTTTCAGACACTATCATTTTACATATAACTGGCTACGTTTATATAGAAGAATATAGAAGTCAAACTTCGGTTATGTCGAAGTACATGTTGGACAACATTTTTGGTTACGCATACATTTAGAAAAACAACAATTTAGCGAAAACCTACAATTCATAAATTACGGTCAGGCCCATTCTGGTGGATAGGAAACCAAACTAGCTACTCACTCTTTGTTTTTCCCCGTAATTCCTACTTTTTCTGGTCCATTTGCTTCATAAATAACCTCCATCTTTTTAGTATTTCCCATATTACAGAATTTAAAATGTCTACTTTTCCAGAACTTAATGGAATACGTATGGTCACTACAATGAAAGGTTAAAGTACGAAAGTAAATAATAAAATGACTATGATGGACATATTTATTATTAACTATCAGTCATAGAAACGTCAAAATTTGAGGTCAATTTGAACCCATTATTCTTTTATTCTTTGTAATTACAAGTCCATGATTGATCTGTCAAACGGTGTGCTACTTTCGTTTAGACTTGTTGCTAGACTCACTATGCAGTCACCAATACACGAAGTGTCCAGTATAGACGCCTTGAATGTTGATGTATATACTTACTATAATAGTTGAATAATATTAAAGCGAAATAGTAACAATACATGTTCGAGCATTAGCATCAACACGGACAGGGAACTGACCAAACACGGACAGGGAACTGACCAAACATTGGTCAAGCTAAGGATGGGACTTTAAATTGAGGTCTCGTGTCGGTGATTTACACAGTGCACGTAAAAGAACTAGAGGAGATTGGGTCTGTATCATTCCACTATCCTCCAACACTTTTAAATTACTAATCTCTTCAGGAGGCGTCGCTCATATGGGCAACCGGTAGCGACGATAACTAAACGTAAAACACACACTAAGTATCAGAAAGGCTTAGTTTATACACATTTAGTGTAGCTCGATTGAAAGTTCTTACAACATACATTACATTAGTCACTCTCCAGACCTCAGTCATTATGGAATCCATCACCACGAGAGAGAAAGAAGAGGCAATGTTGATTTTATTTAAGCACCTTGCCTAAGGGCAACATCGTAACGGCTATAGCTGATTACGAAATCCGTGCATATCACTCCTATCACGACTTTAGGCAGAACAAGGACATGGATACTTGCTGACTAAGTGTATAATGTAAAGTTATGACACGAGTAGACCGTAACAGTCCATAGATATTTAAACTTCAGAAGGTAGCTCGTGTGTTTGGATACTGAACCTTCTCTTGCCCACCCTCGTATATATTTGCTATAGGGTATGTAACATACAAACCAGCATGTAAGGTCCTTCTCGACACAAGATACGATACTGTTGCTCTATTTATGCATACATGTGTGTTTATTACGTTTATTTATCGTCGCTATCGGTTGCCCATATGAGCGACGCCTTCTGTAGAGATAAGTCACTTTAAAGTTTGGACGATTGTACAATGTTCTTTTTTACAGAGAGAGACCCATTCCAGCGTTTCCTATGGTTCTTTTACGTGTACGGTGTAGAACGGTTATGGATTTTAATAGCACAAGTGAAAACAATACTCCTTCACATATTGCACTAATTTACCCAATAGTTCGCACATTTTGATTTTCAATGCGTGTGTTTTACGTTTATTTATCGTCGCTACCGGTTGCCCATATAAGCGACGCCTCCTGAAGAGATTAGTCATTTTAGATTTTTGGAGGATAGTGCAATGATACAGAGAGAGACCCATTCCAGAGTCTCCTCTGGTTCTTTTACGTGCACGGTGTAAAGCACCGACACGAGACCTCGGTTTAACGTCCCATCAGAAAGACTGTTAATTTTATTAGGGTCAGACGGGGGATCGAACCTGCCATCCCTGGATTACCAGTCCAGCGTGTTACCACTGAACTATATATCCGTCTGTGATTTTCAATATATTTTACATTTAAGGCACAGTTTCTTTTTGGTGTCAGCATAGCGTATGCTCTGGTGTTCGAAATAAGGTTACATCATTGTAGTCAAAATTCTTTGATACTAACTCTTCTATTCCTGGCTCGTCGTGTTAACATTAGTTTATACAAATTTATTTTAGCTCGATTACGAAACAAGTTAGTTCAACTTATATAAATCACTCTCGAGACCTCATTCCTGGTGGAATCCATCGCCACGAGGGAGAGAGAAGGGGCATGTGGAATTTAAATGCCTTGCCTAAGGACACAATCGTAACGGCTCCAGCGGGGCTCGAACTCCTGGCCTTTCGCACGTGAAGCGAACGCGCTACCACTGAGCTATCACGACTTCCACTGAGCTATCACGACTTCCAACAAAGAAACAGATAAATCATCATGTGGTCAACCTCTAACTAACAGTTCAATTGGAGTGGATTATTGCGCGAATCTATGGTGGCAACAAAAAAGAACATAGACTACCCTGAAACTGGCCGCCATAACTGAAACCAAATTAGCACAAATGATCAGACACAATTTACACTGAAACCAATATTCAGAATCAAAACATTTTGGCACAACAATTTGTAGTTGCTAAGCTAACAGTTTGCTGGACGGCGGTCAAAATAATTCTAGCAATTGGTAATATAAGGGACACGTGAGAAAGCATAGACAGGTCAAACATTGGACTGCCAATCCAGGGATCGCAGGTTCGATCCCCTGTCAGATCCTCATAATATTAACATTCTTTCAAATGGAACTTTAAACCGAGGTCTCGTATCGGTGCTTTACACTGTGCACATAAAAGAATCAAACGAAATTCTGGAACGGGTGTCTGTCTGTATCATTACACTATTCTCCATAATCTATAATGACTAATCTCTTCAGGTGGAGACGCTCATATGGTTAACCGGTAGCGACGATAAATAAACGTAAAAACACACACACTGAGAGACGAACGTAATATCTTGTAGTGGCGTCCGTGGTCCAGTGGTAGAGCGTCGGATTTGGAATCGAACGGTCCCGGGTTCGATACTCGGTCAGGCCACGTATGTAAGTGTCATTGAGCAATGCACCTCACATACACTGCTTAGTACAGGTTAACCACTTAGGTCGGCTAAGCCTGCCCAGGAAAACATGTCTAGGTCCCCGCAAGGGGTTTGACATTAATGGAACATACATACATAGGAGAATATCATGCACTCCTATAATGTGTATGTCTTTATCTGTCTACTGCGATATATCTTGCATGAATGTCAATGACGTATTGATACTTGGAAACACCTATTTCCTTATTATGCTTGTGACTAAGTACCATATGCAAATTAGGTACATTCCAGTTATAATCATGCTCACGTAGTACTATGCAAATGTGTAAGCGCTTCGTTCTGAAATAGTTCAATAGCTGACATTTATATCATATTTATTGTCGTGGTTTTTCAGACTGAATGGGCAGTTTGTACTAGTATTTCTATTCTGATCAATCATGACGAACGATGAATTAATTAATTGGTCGAAGATACCGCAATAATCAACACGTGATTAATTAACTAAGCAAATAGTACAGTCAACTATACATGTGTATACTCGTGTTCATAAGATGGTAAAATAACAAGGGGCTATCAGTGGCCGTGTTGTTATGGTCGTTGACTTCAAATCACTTGCCGAACACAGTCACTATATGTCCGAATCCAAATGGGGTGTCGACTTGTTTTCAAGTGAGGAAACTAATCCAGCTTACTTGAAGAAAGTCGGTGGTTCTTCGTGGATGCTCGTGCGTGACTGAATACTACTGACAACCGGTGTATTCCTTGACTTAATAAACAAATCTTCGCGGATGCTCGTCCGTGACTGAATACTGCTCACAACCGGTGTATTCCTTGACTTACTAAACAAATCTTCGCGGATGCTCGTCCGTGACTGAATACTGCTCACAACCGGTGTATTCCTTGACTTACTAAACAAATCTTCGCTGATGCTCGTCCGTGACTGAATACTGCTCACAACCGGTGTATTCCTTGACTTACTAAACAAATCTTCGCGGATGCTCGTCCGTGACTGAATACAGCTCACAATCGGCGTATTACTTGACTTACTAAATAAATCTTCGCTGATCCTCGTCCGTGACTGAATACTGCTGACAACCGGCGTATTCCTTGACTTACTAAACAAATCTTCGCTGATACTCGTCCGTGACTGAATACAGATCACAATCGGCGTATTCCTTGACTTACTAAACAAATCTTCGCTGATGCTCGTCCGTGACTGAATACTGCTGACAACCGGCGTATTCCTTGACTTACTAAACAAATCTTCGCTGATACTCGTCCGTGACTGAATACAGCTCACAGCCGGTGTATTCCTTGCCTTACTAAACAAATCTTCGCGGATGCTCGTCCGTGACTGAATACAGCTCGCAGCCGGTGTATTCCTTGACTTACTAAACAAATATTGGCTGATGCTCGTCCGTGACTGAATACAGCTGACAACCGGCGTATTCCTTGCCTTACTAAACAAATCTTCGCTGATCTTCCTGATGCTCGTCCGTGATGCTGCTATGAAAATCGTAAAGCTATTTGTTTTCCCACAAATGTTCAAAATAAATATAAAATGCATTGATGAATGATAGTACAATGCGATGATGGTTAGTTTATACAAATGTATCTTAGTTCGGTTCTTACAACTTATATTAATCACTCTCGAGACATTATTCCTGATGTAATCCATCGCCATGAGGGAGAGAGAAGAACCGACGTGGAATTTAAATGCCTTGCCTAAGGGTACAATCGTAACGGACCTGACGCTAACGCGCTACCACAGCGCTATCACGACCCAGGCGAACCATTTCAACAAGTGAATGCGTTTAAAGTCTAAACTTTATTTATTTTTCAACGATTGCGAAGCATGTTTTAACAACTTATATAAATCACTCTTGTTGGCGCGGATGAAAGATGGTCATTCGTGTGGCATGAAACCGAAGTACCCGGAGAAAACCCACCTGTCCGATCTGTCGACCACTGTACGATCTCACATACTTCCCGGTCCGAGAAGCGAGCGCGCTAACCACTGCGCTTATCGGACAGCCAATGTATGCGTTGACTTATATTCTTATTGTGCACGACTTTTGGATGACTCTTCATAAAATATTATATTGTCTTCCGATTCTATTACTTTCAAATCAACATCAGATTAATTACCACGCTGGTATTCTCACATATTGGCGTATCATATAACAATGCCATAACAACCTTGGTTTTCTGGTTTCCATTATGATACTAATATTAACGCATATAATGTATCTGAAATGTGCAGGTTTTATATAGATACGAATATTACTGGAGACATGGTGATTTAGAGGTTACAAATGCGACGTGACATTCAACAAGGTGATTTTAATGGACATTGTGTTTGGATCTAGGTTTTGCCCCATAATGTAGCTATAGGTTGACTAGCTTATGGTGTATATGTTTGTTTGCAGCTAAAGTCTCATTCATGCACATTACATACACTATTTAGAGGTTATTAAACCGCGGAGGTGTGCCATTTGTGGATATTGGCGCACCCTATGGAGATATTGGCCCGAGGTCCGTTAGGCGCCAATATCCACAAATGGCCCACCGCAGCCGTTTAATAACTTCTTTATTGTATTGCTTAACATCAGCATGTTTAATTCTTCAGGTGGTATCTCAGATAAATCGCGATGTTCACCAACATATTTCGATTTCAACCAGTCATACGCCCTATTCAGTCCAGTTTGAGTTGTAGCCTTTGTGTGTCCGCTTTTCATTTTCTCTACATAGCCGTATGTTTCTTCTGCTGTTATTTGCTTATTTCGCTCAGCCATTTTACCGTCAAAAGACAACAATCTGTCAGACAACGACTTTAGTGTTGCTTCGGCGGCCATGTTTACACAATGTAGTTACTATGTTGTTGCTACCTGTGACACGTGCTCGTGATTCGTTCTCGGCGCGTGCCGGGCCAATATGGAATATTGGCCCGGCAGAGCCGAAAATCGAAATATATTGCCCGCGTCGACCAGATATTTTGCTTTTCTACCATTAAATTTGTTACTATTTATAAATACAAATATGCTTAAACAGTAATAACAGTATGGCCATTCCTCAGAGAATTACAAGAGACTATATGTTTAGCGCAGTAATATTATCACATAACTACATTACAATTCATCAACACATAAAACCAAGAGAAAGTTGCTAATTCTTTGTTAACCCTTTCACCACTGCATACCTCTAAATAGGCTTGCACAAAATAGTAGATCCAGAGGAGCCGGCTCGGGACGGATCTGCACATTTTGCAAGTAATATTACTATTTTTTGACAAAATTTACCCATTTTAATAAATGAACTTGTCCAAAGGTAATTTTCTTATTAATTTATTTGTCTAGAAATATCATGCACCAGACCATGTCAGTTACTTGATGTTGAATGGGCTAAATATTAATATATCAAATAAACCTGAAAACTATAGACCAGTTATTCTCCCGAGCTGTCTAGGAATAGTATTTACCGACCGTAGTTATTAATATTAGAATGCAACATTATGTTGAAACAAATGAAGTCATAAATAACTGCCAGCCAGAGTTTATATGAAGATTCTACACTGCCGATAACATGTTGCATAGTATTATTCATATAATAAATAACTCAAAGAAAAAACTCTGCTGTGCATTCATAGAATTAAGACAAGCATTTGACACTGTTAGAAAAGTAGCTTATGGGGGGGGGGAATATTATAAATATAGCATAACTAGAAAATGTTTAAGAAATATAAGAAATATATATAGCAATATAAAATATTGTGTCATGAAAATTAAGGAGAGTGTTCTAATATTGACCCCAGTAACAGGCGTATGCCAAGGTGAATAGTTGTACCCTGTATTATTGTCATTATATTTAAAGGACTTGAATGATTAGCTGATGCAAAATGGAACTGTTGATTTCATTCAGTTAATGATAATGGTATCGATGACCAAATGTATGTTTATTTGAAATCGTATATCCTACTGTATGCAGACGATACTGTTTTATTGTGTGAGAATGCAAATGATTTACAAAATGCTTTATATATTGTAATGACTGGCAGTTCACTGTTAATACATGTAACTCAAAATCAAATATAGTTGCATTTTCGATATTTAGGTGTATTGTTTGCAGTTCATGATCTTTCATTTGACCCTAAGCACATAGCTGCACAAGCTAATAATTGCTGCTTTAGCTTACTTCAGGAAAACTAACCGTCTATATTTGGCTATCGATTTGCAAATTGACATTTATTTTCAACAACAGTAAAACCTATACTATTGTAATGTTCTGAGATATGGGATACGGTGACGTGGATGGTATTGAGTGGGTTCAATCGTAATTCTTAGGAGCCTCCGTGGCCCATACCCAATTGGAGTGAACACAAAAGATCGCACCAATTTCAAAACCATGGCGGCTAAATGCTGTGCCATTGATTGTGGTGTACACGTGTATGAAATAATATGAAACACCTGGGTCTTGTGCACGACACGTCATGTTATTATGGCATATACTCTTGTTTGAAGTTATTTGAAATACGGTTGAACGGTTTATATGACGGACAGCAGCCATGGTGCATGCGTAGTGAGTTAATGGGTTTTTATGGTTGTTTCATTTGCACCATATGCAATCCATATTCATTCGTTTTCTCCTCTTATAATTCTTAAAATTATTAAATCTCGACATATTTTACAGCGTATCCAATGGATTATTTACTGTAGCAATTGGTTTTCACATAATAAATCTGATTTTGATTAAAATTACCTTGTCCTAGCGCTACACTAGGCCTAAAAACCAAAGGATTCCCAACAAAACGACCAATATATATTTCGGGATAAATCGGACTTTATCTGTCAAGGGAGGTAATAAAAAACCAGTAATTTCTCTCATTACGTCACAGTTTTGGAACTAATAATGATAACTAATTCCGGTATAGTATTGTTGTGTCACATGAATACATGATTCCAGACGACATTGTTTGCAATGATTGTCGTCTGGAATCATTTCATGTAGTGACACGCATAACAGTTTGACGAGAACACATTTTTTTATTGTGACATTACAAATTTGTCCCGACAAGACGGAACCGTAATTGTTTAAGTATAGTTAATAATTTGATACCATTTTAAACCGACAAACTCATTCAAGGAAGTTATCGGTGTAATAACAAAATGACACCGGTTGTCTCATATTAACATATTTCACTTTTGTTTATTAAAAGGGATTGACAGATAGACAAGAAATGGTACATATGTTAATATCATATTCACCATAAAGGTAATAAATGTAACAAGGAAAAACTCAACAGAGGATGCAGGTTTACTGCTATACGATTACCACAGCCTACAGTGAAACCTGTAATTGCAGACCACACGACTGACTGCCAACTTGTGGCCTATGTTGACATGTGTTTGCTATTCGGGAGTACAGTCTTGGACCCGTATCAAGATTAGTGTACGCCTACAGTGAGTGTTTCTGTATTTGTTTTAAAAAATTTAAATTGACTTTTGTGTGTGTGTTTTACGTTTATTTATCGTCGCTACCGGTTGCCCATATGAGCGACGCCTCCTGAAGAGATTAGTCATTTTAGATTTTGGAGGATAGTTCAATGATACGGACAGAGATTCATTCCAGGGTCTCCTCTGGTTCTTTTACGTGCACGGTGTAAAGCACCGACACGAGACCTCCGTTTAACGTCCCATCTGAAAGACTGTTAATTTTATTAGGGTCAGACGGGGGATCGAACCTGTGATCCCTGGATTACCAGTCCAGCGTGTTACCACTGGACTATAGATCCGTCTGTATTTTTGTTACAGTTGTTTAGCAATATTTTATTCCATATCAGTAGTAATACCACTTTCATGTATAATAATACAAAAAAAAACTTATAATCTCATTATGCTTTAAGCTTCGATTACATCCATATTCATTCTGTATACAAGAGATATGTACTGTACATTCTGTATACAAGATATATGTACTGTACATTCTGTATACAAGATATATGTACTGTACATTCTGTATACAAGATATATGTACTGTACATTCTGTATACAAGAGATATGTACTGTACATTATGTATACAAGAGATATGTACTGTACATTATGTATACAAGAGATATGTACTGTACAGTCTGTATACAAGATATATGTACTGTACATTCTGTATACAAGAGATATGTACTGTACATTCTGTATACAAGATATATGTACTGTACATTCTGTATACAAGATATATGTACTGTACATTCTGTATACAAGATATATGTACTGTACATTCTGTATACAAGATATATGTACTGTACATTCTGTATACAAGATATATGTACTGTACATTCTGTATACAAGATATATGTACTGTACATTCTGTATACAAGATATATGTACTGTACATTCTGTATACAAGATATATGTACTGTACATTCTGTATGCAAGATATATGTACTGTACATTATGTATACAAGATATATGTACTGTACATTCTGTATACAAGATATATGTACTGTACATTATGTATACAAGATATATGTACTGTACATTCTGTATACAAGATATATGTACTGTACATTATGTATACAAGATATATGTACTGTACATTCTGTATACAAGAGATATGTACTGTACATTCTGTATACAAGAGATATGTACTGTACATTATGTATACAAGAGATATGTACTGTACATTATGTATACAAGAGATATGTACTGTACATTATGTATACAAGAGATATGTACTGTACATTATGTATACAAGAGATATGTACTGTACATTATGTATACAAGAGATATGTACTGTACATTCTGTATACAAGAGATATGTACTGTACATTCTGTATACAAGATATATGTACTGTACATTCTGTATACAAGATATATGTACTGTACATTATGAATGAATAAATATGTTTTAAACCAAAAGCCATAGCTGCAAGTTGTTCTGCATTATGGTGTGGTTTTTAATCATGTTTAACTGTAATTGTATTTAGAACCAGGTTGTAGTTATTTGTTTGTGTGGGGAGGGGAGGTAGCACACTCGTAGAACCGTTGATCTGCCGCAGGCCAGCTGGATAGCTTCCTCACAGGAAGGACATAATTATTTCGACACCTCCAGCGAGATTCGAACTTAAGTACAGCGGTGATGGTCAATCGGCCGTATTACCCTTGACTGCTGATTGGTTGAAGTTGTTTGACGTCACAGAACGAACGAGTTTCTATACGGATGTCAATAATACCGCATTGTGTGCATTGACGTAAATACACGTTTAACGCACCAGGTTGTGATGTTGTACCATTTATTGTCATAATATTATACAGTATTGAACGGTTCAGAACATGTGTTTCGTTTATTGCTGTATACAATACATGTGTTGCTTAAAGTACACATATAAATACTAGTAACACAACTATAGTGCCTTCGTCCTCCACATACACATATACATACTAGTAACACAACTATAGTGCCTTCGTCCTCCACATACACATATAAATACTAGTAACACAACTATAGTGCCTTCGTCCTCCACATACACATATACATACTAGTAACACAACTATAGTGCCTTCGTCCTCCACATACACATATACATACTAGTAACACAACTATAGTGCCTTCGTCCTCCACATACACATATAAATACTAGTAACACAACTATAGTGCCTTCGTCCTCCACATACACATATAAATACTAGTAACACAACTATAGTGCCTTCGTCCTCCACAGACACATATACATACTAGTAACACAACTATAGTGCCATCGTCCTCCACATACACATATACATACTAGTAACACAACTATAGTGCCTTCGTCCTCCACATACACATATACATACTAGTAACACAACTATAGTGCCTTCGTCCTCCACATACACATATAAATACTAGTAACACAACTATAGTGCCTTCGTCCTCCACATACACATATAAATACTAGTAACACAACTATAGTGCCTTCGTCCTCCACAGACACATATACATACTAGTAACACAACTATAGTGCCATCGTCCTCCACATACACATATACATACTAGTAACACAACTATAGTGCCTTCGTCCTCCACATACACATATACATACTAGTAACACAACTATAGTGCCTTCGTCCTCCACATACACATATAAATACTAGTAACACAACTATAGTGCCTTCGTCCTCCACATACACATATAAATACTAGTAACACAACTATAGTGCCATCGTCCTCCACATACACATATACATACTAGTAACACAACTATAGTGCCTTCATCCTCCACATAAACATTAAACAACAGAACTATTGTTCCTTCGTCCTCCACCTACACATTCAACAACACAAATATAGTTCCTTCGTCCTCCACATACACTTTCGTCAACACAAATATAGTTCCTTCGTCCTCCACATACACATTTATCAACACAAATATAGTTCCTTCATCCTCCACATACACATTCAACAATACAAGTATAGTTCATTCGTCCTCCACATGCACATGCAATAACACAAATATAGTTCCTTCGTCCTCCACATAAACATTCAACAACACACGTATAGTTCCTTCGTCCTCCACATACACATTAAACAACACAAATATAGTTCCTTCGTCCTCCACATAAACATTCAACAACACACGTATAGTTCATTCGTCCTCCACATACACATTCAACAACACAAATATAGTTCCTTCGTCCTCCACATAAACATTCAACAACACACGTATAGTTCATTCGTCCTCCACATACACATTCAACAACACAAATCAAGATCAAACGTATCACATATTTCATTTACACTCTTCTTAATTCTCACAGTTTAAATCACCTATGATAATAAAATGTATATATTTGCACTAGACATGTCTAAAATAATAGAGCAGTCTCGAATAATGATGGAGGTTTATAAACAGCAGTCTCGAATAATGATGGAGGTTTATAAACAGCAGTCTCGAATAATGATGGAGGTTTATAAACAGCAGTCTCGAATAATGATGGAGGTTTATAAACAGCAGTCTCGAATAATGATGGAGGTTTATAAACAGCAGTCTCGAATAATGATGGAGGTTTATAAACAGCAGTCTCGAATAATGATGGAGGTTTATAAACAGCAGTCTCGAATAATGATGGAGGTTTATAAACAGCAGTCTCGAATAATGATGGAGGTTTATAAACAGCAGTCTCGAATAATGATGGAGGTTTATAAACAGCAGTCTCGAATAATGATGGAGGTTTATAAACAGCAGTCTCGAATAATGATGGAGGTTTATAAACAGCAGTCTCGAATAATGATGGAGGTTTATAAACAGCAGTCTCGAATAATGATGGAGGTTTATAAACAGCAGTCTCGAATAATGATGGAGGTTTATAAACAGCAGTCTCGAATAATGATGGAGGTTTATAAACACCAATGATGAGCCAATTAGAACTGTTCATGTTGACACCAATAGAGACTGATTTAGTTTGATTAAATTCAAATAGTTTCTGCCTATTTCCGACGATAAATAAACGAAAATCACGCACGTACGCACACACACACACACGCGCGCGCGCGCGCGGGCGCACACACGTACACACCGAGCCCAAATCAGCGACTCAATCAAGTTTGTTGACATTTCATTATGTTTACGTATTAAAAGGGCGGACACTGACCCAGTGCGTTACCATCCATTTGCATATTGAACCATTAGTGTTTTTTTATGTTGTGCTTTTGAGAGCCATCCTTGACTGAGTCGTTGACTTCAAATACTTGACTGAGTCGTTGACTTCAAATACTTGACTGAGTCGTTGACTTCAAATACTTGACTGAGTCGTTGACTTCAAATACTTGACTGAGTCGTTGACTTCAAATACTTGACTGAATCGTTGACTTCAAATACTTGACTGAGTCGTTGACTTCAAATACTTGACTGAGTCGTTGACTTCAAATACTTGACTGAGTCGTTGACTTCAAATACTTGACTGAGTCGTTGACTTCAAATACTTGACTGAGTCGTTGACTT
>CM026402.1:55544147-55569013 GCA_014843695.1 Archivesica marissinica
CTCCCCCCCTGCTGCTCCATTTTATGTGAGTATCCCGCGACAGGTTATTTGAGATATCCACGCCAAAGTATTTGGCTGAGGTGACCGACTCAAGTAGGACTACATGGAGTTTATGCCTGGGAATAGGATGTTTCCTTCTGGTGACGTGGATAATTTGACATTTGGACGGGTTAAATTACATCTCCCACTCCAACTCCCACTCTTCTAATCTCTTAAGATCGTTTTTGATCATAGGAGTCAATACTAAACGAGAGATAATGTCGTTTAAAGATTTAATAATGATCTCGGTGTTAAGATATATTCATACACAGGAACTTGAAATTTTATACATAAGCCACCAACGCTCTCGTACCTCTATCCTAGGTCACCCCCAGGCGCGTAGCTGTCATTAGGCCAAAAGGCCCGGGCCTGCACATCATTTTGGAAACCTCGTTCGATACGCTCACTCAACATTCTTTACCCGGGCCTGCACATAATTTGCCTCGTGGCTACGCCCTGTGTCCCCCTTCTATAGCGCTTGTACGATATCGATGGTGTTTCTACTTTTAGAAAGTCTTGTAATCTTAACACCGCCCACAAGCGCTGCCATGTTGATTTCGGACAAACAATTATTGATTTTATCGCAGCTTCCATTACGTTGACATTATCGATAGAAATTATCATCAAAACTACGCTTATTAATTGAAAAATAATGGTTACTACTAAACATTGTTGCTGGGGAGATTGTAAAAGTGATTTGAGGACAGGAAATGTGAATGAAGTATATTTTATTGGATTTGGAAACGGTTTTCCGAAACCAAACAAAGAATAATCAAGATGTACACGATGGGTGAATAGTTGTGGACGTAAACATTTCACGATTAAAAACGTTAACAAGGACACTTATATTTGTTCTTTGCATTTCATTGGAGGCAAAGGACCCACGGCTGACAATCCAGATCCGATTATATGCGGAAAAGAGGTAGTTATTTACTTAAAGCAGCATTATATCGTAATAAAGGATGTTTTTGGTAAAATATAAATACTAATATGTGTGTGTTTACAAAAATCGAAATAGTCGCTCAGAAACGATGAAATTCAAATCAATATAAACCGTCGTATACGCGAATTTGTTTATCAACAAACGAAATGTAAACACGCGCAGTGCGCATGCGTGAAACAACAGCGGATATGCCATGTTTGTTTTCATCATTGCCGAAGGAGTATGATGCATTCCGAATGTAAAGCAGGTTCCGATTGTAAATAAGTGCGCGTGACCGACCGACTCGGAAACTCCTACTTTCGGTTTCGAGTTTGTTTTATCGCAAAACACACTTTTTACTAATTGAACATAATTACACAAATTATAATTAAAGAATGTGTGGCAGCATTTTTTCAAATATCTTTTATTTCATACGATATAGGGCTGCTTTAAAATTTATAAACCGTTATGCAGTAGCAAATAACGGTATTCGGACAGTACTAGTACCCGGATATTTTTTACTTACAACATACTTTAGAACGAGTTGTCTTAGCGGGTGAAAAGAAGCTGGGTTAAATACTTTTTCCTTCTATCCTTTATTGTATTCCTTTATTGGACCAATATATGGCAAATATGCTTCCATTTTTATAATATATATCAAGTTACATAATGTGTATATGTCTTGTTAATTATTTTTCTTATATCCCGTTACTATTATTTGTTTTCTTACTTTTAGCGAATCGCTGCATGAGGAATGACAGATTTATGTAGATTAAATAATCTCTATATTTACCGAACTTTTCACAAATATGATTTTATCTGCTTAAGGTAACAAAGAAAAGAAAAGCCCCAAGAGACCGGCCTGATTTTAGATCACCTAAACAGAAACGACTTGATAGGATTGAAGCAGCTGAGGCACTTGTCCTATTACCAGGGTCACCAACAAATCCAACCGGGGAGGCCACAGTTACGGAGTCGCCGAATCGAGCTTCAGGGTCCAATTCGGAAATATTTACACCGACGCCATTATAATTATCACGAGCCCCTATTCAAAGATGTGGTAACTATGTGTCAACCGGACACCACATCTACCTGTGGTCAAACTCGGAAAACAGTTTAGTTCAATATGTGCTGCTATGTTTGCTACAAGAGACAAAATCAGAAAGTATTTGCCAAAATCATTTAAAAAATATAAAAATATCCGTTGTATTATTGATTGTACAGAAGTTTTTGTCCAACAACCTGGCAACTTTGCAGCTGCAGGAAACCAATATTCTTCATATAAAGGACATGCTACATTTAAATTTTTAGTAGCTATTGCTCCAAATGGTGCTATTGTATATGTAAGTGATGCTTATGAAGGGAGCATAAGTGACAAGGATATTGTAAGCCAGTCTGGATTTCTTGACTTCCTCAATCATGGTGATGTCATCATGGCAGATCGTGGATTTTTAATTAATGAAATGCTAAATGATAGGCATGTTAAGATGGTTAGACCACCATTCTTTTTAATAGAGGGAGGTGTCCTAGGATAGAGGTACGAGACCTTTGGTGGCTTATGGATAACATTTCTCAAGTTCCTGTGATTCATATGACTGACTATCCAAAATATATCAACGCCTGTTCCCAGGCTAATACTGAACAGATGAATATCTAAAATTAAGTCATATTACACAATTTATAAAGATACCCAACGTTAAAAACTGTAGAAAATATTTAAATACCTATTAGACCAACCACGAATACAGCAAATATCACAACTCCCTTCATGTTGAGTCTTTGCTTAAAAAATATGAACGTCGTATTATAAATCCTGTGTAACTAAATGTAACCTCTTAACTGTACTGCGTTTTGTTCATTAGAGGCGAATTAGGGTCAATACTAACTGAAACCTAACACGTGATAACCAAGTTAAATGTGCTATTGGGTACTATTGTCTATTATTTTATTATATATTTAAAAACAACTTTGGTGAAATTTTCCGTGCAAATTGCACTAGTTTAGATATAATAGTTTGAGCCACAAGTTTATTTTATTCAATTATATAAGGATTTAATCCCTTCTTTGGGCCTCATCATTTTCAGAAAATGGTAGGCCTACTGTTCATTATACATCGGTGGGTCCACAGACGTTTGGGATCTAGATAAATGTTTCAAAACCACAACACTAAACAACTTTTTTTCTATTGGGTTTTTAAGAACACTATGATAAACTAATATGCTTGACACTATATATCGATACATAAACATTTGTTTACCCCATTCCAAGCAAGTGTATGGTGTATCATAGTGTTCTTAAAAACAAAAATGAACATGTAGTTTTGTGTCCAGACACCAAGCGTCTGTGGGTGAGTCAATGACACATACATTTTCTGAAAATGCCCTAAACCAACCTAAAAATCTTTTTCTCGCTAAACCAGACACGCATTCCGATCCCGCCTTAATCATATGCAGAGATAAACATATCACATCTTCAAAGGCGTATTCACCTGCAACCCACGGTAACTAATAACGGTGGATCAATGTCAGGGGCCTAAGAAAGTAACGCATAAATGGTGTGTGTGCTTATACGTTTTATGTATCGTCAATACCGGTTTCCATATGAGCGACGTCATTGAAGTGATGTCATTCTGGAGGGTAGTGCATTGATAGGCCTACATGTATACAGAGACCAATTTCAGAGTATCCTCTGGTTCTTTTTATGTGCACGGTGTAAAGCACCAATACGAGACCTGACTTTAAAGTCCCTACTGAAAGACTGTACTGTTAATTTTATTAGGATCAGACGGTGGATCGAACCAGCGATCCCTGGATTACCAGTTCAACGCACAGGCACAAGACACAAACACGTTTTATGTTTGGCCTACGGTCATATAGTAAGTAATGTAAACATAGGGCCCAAAAAATGTGTGTCTTGTGCCTGTGGTTCAACGTGCTAACCACTGAACTATACTGAGTCAAAAAAGAAACGATACCAAACTAAAAATGACGCAAAACGGATAAAACCATAGAAAGGTTTAATATATTATTACGTATCAGTACCGGGTATCTTATTGCAACGTCAGCCAACCATAAACACAGGTAAACAAACACCCGATAATCCTAGAACGCCGAATTTCCGATGTGCACGTGCTCCTCAACAAAGACAACTTCCTGCACATGTACAAATCGGAACACCGGTTTATTGTACTGGTGTTGCATTATCATCGAGGAAAAACACCTTACATACCCATTGTTACCTCTAACAAAATGCATAGGCTAAACCGCAATCAGAGAATGCGTGCCATTGGCATGATTGACGGCGGTTTACGTCAGCGTGACGTCGCAAATCGACACGGGGTTACGCGGATCACGATAACACGTCTACTTCGACGATATCGAACACATGGATCGGTGGACGACCGTCCAAGATCTGGTCGACCACGTGTGACGACGCGTGAACAGGACCGTCACATTCGGACGTCACATTTACGTGACCGGTTCTTACCTGCTACGCACACAGCTGCCGTTACTCATGGGATGACCAACAATCGCATCAGTGCACAGTCAGGAACCGGCTCGGTGAACGTGGCATTCGTGCCTATCGGCCATACGTTGGACCCATCCTGACACGACGTCACCGTGACGTACGGCGGGAATGGACGACGGAACGTGCTCGCTGGACTCAGTTACAGTGGAATTCGGTGATGTTTAGCGATGAATCGCGGTTCTGTTTGCGTCAAGCGGATGTCAGAGAGCGGGTATATCGCAGACGCGGTGAACGTTACGCCGACGCATGTGTACGTCAGGTCGATCTGTTCGGGGGCGGAAGCGTTATGGTGTGGGGCGGTATCACCTTCGGCAGTCGCACTGAACTGTTAGTGGTGGACGGGAACCTAAACGCCCAGCGGTACTGTGATGAGATCCTTGCGCCAGTTGTTGTGCCATTCTTTAACGCCAACAGAAACGTCACACTGTTCCAACAGGACAACGCCAGGTGTCATACTGCTCGGATTTCCACCACATTATTGGAGCAGAACAATATTGAAACCCTGCCGTGGCCTGCTTTGTCACCAGACACCCATAGAACATTTGTGGGATACATTAGACCGCCGCGTCAGACGACGTCAGCCGGTAACGTTAAACCAACTGAGGGATATTTTGCGTCAGGAGTGGACAAATATTGACCAGCAAGATATTCAGACACTCTTCCGTTCGATGCGACGGCGGTGCATTGCAGTGAGAGACGCAAATGGTGCCCATACTCGGTATTGACGTCTGTGTGAAAACTCCATTAGACCCCTGTCCGACGAATTACGTCATCACGCAGCAGACAGTTTTGGAGGCTCATTATGCTTTATGTACTCCTCTTTCAAACATGTTGGACTATCATCTTATGAATTTTCAAAGAATTTTCTTAATAAATGTTGAAATTGTAGACACATAAACACCAGGTATCGTTTCTTTTTTGATTCAGTATATAAATGAACAGACTGTATGTTTTTACTTTTTACTATGTATTTAATAGGCAATTTATTTGTTGTTTTACAACCTTGAAGGGCATAGACGTCCAAATTAGCCTATAATTGTTTCTAACAGGATATACATTGTACCTCTAAGTCACGTGCACAGGTTCTTATTGGTGTCAGTATATGTATGTATATATACTAAGTTGACAATGCTTCACCAACTTGATCAGGATAATCAAAATAATATTAGCTGTCATTTGAGCATGGTCAGGCTACGGACATTTATTGTATTGCCATATTATCGTTTCTTTTTTGACTCAGTATACATACCCGTATACATACTAGTACATGTAAGCTGTTATGTGCGTGTTCTACGTTTATAAATTTATCCTCGCTGCCGGTTGCCCATATGAGCGACGCCTACTGAAGAGATTAGTCATTTTGGAGGATAGTGCAATGATACAGACAGAGACCCATTCCAGAGTCTCCTCTGGTTCTTTTACGTGCATGGTTAAGGCACCGACACGAGACCTGGGTTTAAAGTCCCATCTGAAAGACTGTTAATTTTATTTTACTCAAATATATAAGGATTTAATCCCTTCTTGGGCCTCGTCATTTTCAGAAAATACAACAAACGAAATAGTGTTCATTGGTGGGCCAATGACGCGTACATTTTCTGAAAAATGCAACCACGGTTTTTAGACACATGGTTGCGGTTGTGGAGACGAATATTTTCAGATGCGTTTGCCATGCGAAACTACCCGCACATACACGTATGCGTAGTCGTTCCGTAGAACGGTCATGAGAAACTACCCGCACATACACGTATGCGTGGTCGTTCCGTTGAACGGTCATGCGAAACTACCCGCACATACACGTATGCGTAGTCGTTCCGTTGAACGGTCATGCGAAACTACCCGCACATACACGTATGCGTGGTCGTTCCGTTGAACGGTCATGCGAAACTACCCGCACATACACGTATGCATGGTCGTTCCGTTGAACGGTCATGCGAAACTACCCGCACATACACGTATGCGTGGTCGTTCCGTTGAACGGTCATGCGAAAGCTGTCCGATATAGGCCGATAGGGCCTAATGGTACGTTTCAGTCATCTATAACATGGTTATCGACGAGGTTGACAATGATTTATTTGTTAGTGATGATAGCTCTACACTATCACAGGAATTTAAAGCAGCATTACATCGTAAGAAATAAAAGATATTTGAAAAATTCAAATTTTACGTATGGGTAGCAATGCTGCTACACATTCTAACAATATACTTTGTATGCTTAAGTTCATTTGGTAAACAGTGTTTTTTTGCGATAAAACAAACTCGAAACCGAAAGTAGGACTTTCCGAGTCGATCGGTCACGTACTTGTTTACAACCGGAACGCATCGTCCGCACATGTTTACATTCGGAATGCATCGTCCCCATTTGTCCCACGTTGTCTTTTTAATTAAATTACTTGATATGTTGATTTTTTTTATTGATTTTTTTTATACAAATTTATTTTAGCTCGATTGTGAAACAAGTTATTTCAACTTATATAAATCACTCTCGAGACCTCATTCCTGATGGAATCCATCGCCACGATGGAGAAAGAAGAGGCAACGTGGAATTTAAATGCCTTGCCTAAGGGCACAATCGTAACGGCTCCAGTGGGGCTCGAACTCCGGATCTTTCGCACCTGAAGCGAATCACGACTTCCATATGTTCAATATGTTGATTCATACCTCTGTTAGCTAAGTCTTTTAGGGACATTTCTACATCCCCGCGAGGGGTTCGACATTAGAGGAAGATAGATAGATAGTCTTTCATGTTCAAAATATATACGTTGTTTTCTACATCTTCTGTTGTTTCACGCATGTGCGCTGTGCGTGTTTACATTTTGTGTGTTGATAAACAAATTCGCGTATACGACGGTTTAAATTTATTGGAATTTTAGCGTTTCTGACCGACTATTTCGATTTTTGTAAACACATACACATTAGTATTTATATTTTACCCAAAACCTCCTTTATTACGATGTAATGCTGCTTTAATGGTTAAACGATAAATTATAACAATATACCCGTACAACGTCATCATAGTGTACACTTACAATTTAAGCCAAAATAACAACTTCCGCGTGGTGTCATGATTAATGGCACGTAACTTCTGACACGCATAAAATACAATACATAATACTGCCATGGAATTTCGAATATTTACACGTAACATTGATGCAAAATTAACCATCTCGTATGAGTTTGCAATTCGAAACTTGATGGTATGTTAAATATAAATTGACATTGTATAATTAGCAGGGTCACGTTCAATGGCGGAAGTGCGGCGTATTCATACCTCTGTTAGCTAAGTCTTTTAGGGACATGTTTTACATCCCCGCGAGGGGTTCGACATTAGAGGAAGATAGATAGATAGTCTTTCATGTTCAAAATATATACGTTGTTTTCTACATCCTCTGTTGTTTCACGCATGCGCGCAGTGCGTGTTTAGATTTCGTGTGTTGATAAACAAATTCGCGTATACGACGGTTAAATTTATTGGAATTGTATCGTTTCTGAGCGACTATTTCGATATTTGTAAAAACACACACATTAGTATTTATATTATACCCAAAACACCCTTTATTACGATGTAATGCTGCTTTAAGGCTTTAAGGAAGACACGGAGGAAGAGAAGGATGTGAGTTCATGAAATCACAGGAACTTGAAATTTCATCCATAAGCCACCAAAAGTTGTCTATTAAAAAAAGATTTAATAGTGGGGGCCGGGTGTCCTAGGATAGAGGTACGAGACCTTTGGTGGCTTATTGATAACATTTCAAGTTCCTGTGATGAAATTAACCGCCAACGGAAAAAAGAGCACGTTTTGCTCATGAATGCCAGAACTTTATAGCGACGATGAGAAGCTTGTTGACTTATGTAGAGGTAGGCCGGCGGCCTCACCAAATTACACAAATCTTCAACGTGTGGCGAAATTGGCACCGACCGACCTCGTGGCATGATTAAAACATAGGGTTTCCCAGGATGATGTCACATATACTCTGCAGTTCCCTAGAGTGATAGCATTCGGATCACAGGGATTCGGCACGTTTGGGGGTACTAGTATATATATTTAAGTACAGGGATTCTACTCTGTGGGATGTCAGAGTTCGCATCGATCAGTAAAATGGCCCTATCTGAAACAATATATATATACGGTACTACTATTACTAGTAGTCCCAAATGTGCCGAATCCCTGTGTGCACACACAGTACCACGGGGGTTGTACACGGGATACCGACATAGGCGTGAAGAGACTAGTCATTTTAGATTTAGAGGATAGTGCAATGATATGCATAGACAGAGACCCATTCCAGGTTTCCTCTGGTTCTTCCTCTACAGCACCGACACGAGACCTCGGTTTATAGTACATAAACGAAAGACTGTTAATTTTATTAGGGTCAGATGGGGGAACGAACCTGCGATCCCTGAACAGATCTGTCGTTCTGTGAAAATTAGTCACTTGTTGGACTAATGATATAGGCCTACCCGAGTGCTCTGCCTTAGTTCGATCTGCGCACACATTTCTAGTGTAGTCATCTTAGTGGTGTCCGTCGTCGTATACCCAGGAATAATCAATTGTGGTTTGTCTTCCCCACTACAACATACTGACTTTGTACGACACTTGTTTTGGTTTGTAAGAACACTATGAAGCACTATAGACTTGACCACAATTAACACAGAAACAGGAGCAGAAATTTGTCAAGAGTTGCATTACTGTACACAAAAGTGTATCCACACTGGTTCCACATGGGCCGGGAAGGCATTGGACGGAATTTTAGTGTGTGTTTTACGTTTATTTATCGACGCTACCGGTTGCCCATATGAGCGACGCCGCCTGAAGAGTTTAGTCATTTTAAATGTTTGGAGGATAGAGCAATGATACAGAGAGAGACCCATTCCAGTCTCCTCTGGTTCTTTTACGTGCACGATGTACAGAACCGACACAAGACCTCGGTTTAATGTCCCATCTGAAAGACTGTTAATTTTATTAGGGTCAGACGGGAGATCGAACCTGCAATCCCTGGATTACCAGTCCAGCGTGTTACCACTGGACTACAGATCCGTCTGTACATAATTTTAACTGTACTCGTACCTAGCTGGATATTAAGAAGCCAGCTTTGCGATAAAAGATAGCTGACCAGTAACAGTTGGTGTGCATAGAACACAATATATCCGCCATTGCGGGCAATACATTATACTTATATATATATATATTGACTGTATTATCCCCGGCCCGTTATTCAACGGAACCAAATGTAAACCCCGGATACAGCATAGAAATGATATGAACTCCACAGTGATATCAAGACAATTTGGCCTTGTAATATCCGCCCTTTTCGTCCATGTGTGAGCCGTCTCATTTGGCATCATTGTAATGTGTGGGAGCCGGCGTGCCCACCTCATTTGGCATCATTGTAATGTCCACCCTTTCGTCCCCGTGAGCGCCCTGTTCGTCCATGTGGGAGATGGTGTGCTTGCCTCATGTCACAGTTGCGATACTTCATTGCTTTAATATATTCAATTACACGCAATGATTTAATTTCGCTGTATGTAGTTGCATATTATAATTAATGTACACGCGTATGTATAAGTGTGACGAAAATGACAATATAAACTGTGTTTTGCAAGCATACACTTTCTATGCAAGAAATAACGGTACACTATCACTTCAAATTTAAGACGGAGTGTTAAACAACATGTTTGTAGTGTTCCATTCAATATTACTAATTTCCTGATTACATGTATTATCTCTGTAATCAACATAACCCATTTTGGTGGTGTGTAAGCTAAAAACATACAAACTGGCCGATCCGATTAGCTCAGTGATTAGCGCGCTCGCTTCTCACCAATGCGATGGTACGATGGTCGCCATATCGGACAGGTGGGTTTTCTCCGGGTACTCCGGTTTCCTCCCACATGAATGACCACATATACGCTTACATCCGAGCCAACGAGAGTGATTAATATAAGTTGTTCAAACTTGCTTCGCAATCATTGTAAAATAAATAAAGTATAAAAAAAATGACCGACGCACACTTTATTCATGCCGAAGTTTCTTGCTTCTAAAATGTTATTACGATGTTTACATCTGTAAGTAACATTGGCATGCTCTAGCACAACCTAGCGTGGTTAGCATATGCATCCAAATGCATAGATAGGCCCTTGTACTCTGGCATATACGTGTGAGTTTTATGTTTATTTATCGTCGCTACCGGTCGCACATATGAGCGACGCCTCCTGAAGATATTAGTTATTTTAGATGTGTGGAGGATAGTGCAATGATACAGACAGAAACCCATGTCAGAGTCTCCTCTGGTTCTTTTATGTGCATGATGTAAAGCACCGACACGAGACCTTGGTTTAATTTCACTGCCAATGCCAATTTCACTGACAATTTCACTGGCAATGACAATTTCTCTCACAATGACAGTTTCACTGGCAATGCCAATTTCACTCACAATGACAATTTCACTTGCAATGACAGTTTCACTGGCAATGACAATTTCACTGGCAATGACAATTTCACTGGCAATGACAATTTCACTCACAATGACAATTTCACTCACAATGACAATTTCTCTCACAATGACAATTTCACTGGCAATGACAATTTCACTGGCAATGACAATTTCACTCACAATGACAATTTCACTGGCAATGACAATTTCACTCACAATGACAATTTCTCTCACAATGACAACAAATAAGTGCTTCATGCTCTTGGTCCAATAGACCCAATAAAAATGGAGTCAATATATATATATATTATTTTATAATTTTTTATTCTATATAAAAATAATATGTACATTAAACAAAAATGAGATTGTACAAGAACATGGGTGTTATATATTGATCCAGTGGATACAAAACATATATTTTCTCCAATAGGACTTGAAGTAACCCATTTCAACCTAGTGACAAATGTTTGTTTGGGTTTTACTCAAGCATCAGCACCATTTTGGGCTATACCGCCGGCAGGTAGATTACCTAACAACAGTTACACCTTTCCTCGGCAGGCTCCAGCGGTTAACCAGTACCTGTGCACCAATCTCCGTAAGAAACTGCCAACATTTTCATATAACTGAGAAACGACCTGAGCGGTGCTCGAACCCCTGACCATCAGTGATGATGGGTTGCAGTGGTATACAAGTCAGCGAGCGTAACCACTCGACCACGGAGGCGGATAGTGAGGAAACTTTTAGGAAAATGTATCAGAGGATGCAGCATTGATTTGAGACTGTCCCTCTTGTTTTTCACCAGCTGCAATGCAGTAAATATACAGCAAAGCAGGAACAAACATTTTGGATTTTTCCCACGTATTAAACAAAATATGGAAACAATAGGTACATATCAGCAAAATCCTATTTAATTAGAGGCCCCATTGTTAACTGAAGCGTCTCCAATCAGTTGCTAGCTTGAACCCTGAACTGCAAGACAAACTTAAATGATTAAAAGTCAAGTTAGTTCCTTGATGCCTTGGATATTGACAAAACAAACCCTGAATAAAACCGCTATTTTGAAAATCAAGCACTGTACTAAGCTTTAATTTAAATCAACGGGTTATATATTATATATGTGGAATGTTTAAAACTCTGTAAAAATATATACAGCAGATTATAAAACATATAATACGAAAAAGTGCTGACAACTATACGTATCCACACAGGCTTTACGGTATAATACTGCAACATAGTAACTCTAGATAACTAGAATGGCGACATATTTGTCAACTATGCTTAGTCTACACATTTTACATAATTCTCTCTTGACTCTTTGCATGCTGGGTAAAGTAAAGGCTATAAATAGTTCAACTAATTGAAGCAGCTGACAATTCATTAAAAATGTTTTTTCTGATTTGTATCTGAAAACGACAGAAATCGAATGAAATTTCACGACATATTGGAATGCTGTTTTCACCGCTGGCGTGCAAAGAGTTATGGTATACATGTATACTATACAAATCACATTGTGCAGTGTGGCACAACCCTTCGGGAGGTACTCTCAAATTGTGTCAAGTGTCAATATGCGCTGTAGATGTCAATACGACGTCTAGTAGTATCCCAGCCCGTGACGTTTCTTTTCACCCGCAAACCTCAATTCTCTGTCCGTCTCCTCAAGAATCTCCTGCTTCCTTGCAAACAGAATCATCGTGAAGATCATCTGAGGGAAAAGACAAGAATGACGTCAATATTGTATGACATTGGCTTGGATATAAATACACATTTTAAGAATCAATTTATTAATTATTCATCATACACCTATCTGACTGAGGTTTTGTTCGTCTGTTTGTTTTGGGGGTCTAACCTCGCACTTAGGTCACATGGCCACTCTTCAGCTATTATTTGTGGAGGAAGATCCCAGGTGCCCCTCCAAGCAGTATTTGTGGAAGAAGATCCTGAGTGCCCCTCCAAGCAGTATGTGTGGAGGAAGATCCCGGGTGCCCCTCCAAACAGTATTTGTGGAGGAAGATCCTGGGTGCCCCTCCAAGCAGTATTTGTGGAGGAAGATCCCGGGTGCCCCTCCAAGCAGTATTTGTGGAGGAAGATCCTGGGTGCCCCTCCAAGCAGTATTTGTGGAGGAAGATCCCGGGTGCCCCTCCAAGCAGTATTTGTGGAGGAAGATCCCGGGTGCCCCTCCAAGCAGTATTTGTGGAGGAAGATCCCGGGTGCCCCTCCAAGCAGTATTTGTGGAGGAAGATCCCGGGTGCCCCTCCAAGCAGTATTTGTGGAGGAAGATCCCGGGTGCCCCTCCAAGCAGTATTTGTGGAGGAAGATCCCGGGTGCCCCTCCAAGCAATATTTGTGGAGGAAGATCCCGGGTGCCCCTCCAAGCATTATTTGTGGAGGAAGATCCCAGGCGCCCCTCCAAGCAGTATTTGTGGAGGACGATCCCGGGCGCCGCAGTATTTCAGACACGGACGGGCAACTGGGTAGAACCATCAACACTCCACAACGTCAAGCCAGCTGGTTAGCTTTCTCCAATGAAATAATTTGACACCTCCAATGGGATTCGATCTAACTGAGGTAATAAGATGCTATACCAAGTTTAAAAGTAAATTGGATGACGATGGAAAGAGTTGAAGCTGGTTCAGATGTTATTTATTACAATATAGTGGAGTATAGTAAAGTACAGAAGGGATAATATAACTATATAAGTAGATGGGATGTGCTGCATTGTAATTTGGCAAAGTAAAAAAGGGGCCATTTGTATATGTCATGTGAATTGGTTTAAAACTGAAGGAGGACTTGATGCCACTACCACTGTAACCTATCATCACTGGTTCGAGCTCAGTTCAGACCATATCTATTTATAGGAAAATGTTGACATTTTCTTACGGAGGTTGGTGCACCAAATACTGGTTAACCGCTGGAGCATGTCCAGGAAAGGTGTTGTTAGGTCCGTCGCTCAAATGGGCAACTGGTAGCAACATTTAAATAAACTTAAATAAAAAAAGGGCCACTACTATATTGTAAAGGTGATATAACTTGATAACTAGCTCTTAGACCTGAAAGTTTCAACAATACAATAGTCAATATGTGCATGTCTATTTGATGTTGATGATATGTGTACGAAGTTTTACTTAAATTCTAGGGATGGGGCCGCATATTCGAATATCCGGAAACCTGACCGAATATTCGAATCCTGTTTCGGTATTCGAATACCAAAATATAAGATAAATATCCTCTTGTGTCCTCAAATCGTGATACCTTCGTTTTCGTTACCACGTAAGTATTTACAATACTGCGCGCGATCAGTGTTTTCTGACTTCACCAATCAGGGATAGATAGTGTCAAAGGTCATTTTCCATATTTGGCAACAACAATGCGCCATATAATCCTTGTAGGCGTAAGTAATCGGTAAGCGCCAGTTGTTATTTACGTAGTCATATTCATTTCTAATTCTTTGGAATAAAAGAGGAACGTTACTTTATTTACATCATACATTTAGAAACTATGTAGTTTTAAGATTCGTTTTGTTGAATGCCGATGATTTCTTATCATAACGGAAACCGGAAACTCGAGGGTAATTCTATTTTCAATTTTTGTTTTAATATTGGTCATTTTCTAGTTATTTCAATCCATAAGGTCCACTGATTCGCACCACCTTGTGTGTTTGTTTAAGTGCGGCAACTTGGTCACCTTTTCCCAATCAAGCGCGCCCTGGGGCGTCTCAACTTTGTACAAGGTGTTGTTTTAATGGGGGCAATTACATATGCAAATCGATCAGTACCTTATTTACATAAAATGATCAATATGGTCACTAAAACGAAAAACAATGGTAATTGCCTGTTTGTTAACAACATACCATTTCAAAGCGTTACCGCGAGGGGTTTAAAATGGCAAATGTTATTGGATATTTTATAAGTAATTTTGTGTACACAATGACATTCGCAGATGCTTTTATTCTTTTAAATATCTCATTGTATAATTCTAATAAATATGCCACATGTCGTACCCATTGTGTTCATTAAACAATAAAAACAGCCCGTTCTTAGAATATACTGGTAGTTGATATAGACCTCCACAAGCCGTAACTAAATCCATGTCAATATAAGCCAATTTCACGACGTGTAAAGTACACGGTGAATAGGTCAGATTGGAAAAAGTTAGGATTTGATTTGTAATATTCATCGAATATTCGAATACTATTCGAATACCACTTTCGAATATCACTTTCGAATATTCGAATACTATTTAGCTATTCGGTCCCATCCCTATTTAAATTAGATGAGATCTTTAGTAGACTTTGAAGCCATGAGATAGTATATTTAGTTTATACAAATTTATTTTAGCTCGATTACGAAACAAGTTCTATTAACTTATACTAATCACTCTCGAGACCTAATTCCTGATGGAATCAATCGCCACGAGGGAGAGAGAAGAGGCATGTGGAATTTAAATGCCTTGTCTAAGGACACAATCGTAACGGCTCCAGCGGGGCTCGAACGCGCTACCACGACTTCCACAAGATAGTATATTTGATTGGGTGGGTGGGTTGCAACAGATATCGGACTTCGCCGTTACGTAGTAATGGTTCTAGCCTATTCACACAACAAGGTCGCTATGTTGAATGAACATAGAGACTGAGTGAGTGTCCCCATGGTTCGTGTACTTACATTAAGAATGGTCCTGCTGAGCCAGTAAACCCACGTCCATACAACATAGGCCAGCCTCTGAAATATTAGTCCAAATAATTTAATTTGTAATACAAATTTCGTAACACCTTGCAATACATTAATGAGAATGCTGTCATTCCACAAATGAATTTGTATTGTAATTGGGGTTTAATTAAAGTCGCTCCAACATCGTAGGGCGACTCTCCAGCTGATGGAGGACGACCCTGGGTATTTCAGACACGGAGGAGGTAAAACACAGGTGCAACACACTTCATCCGAGTTGGGGTTTGGGGTTCATCACCCCTAAGAATTGTTTAAAACCTCAATACGTTAGTGCCATTCATGCTTTGCATTTATTGTGTATATATTGTACTTCATTAAATATATAGAAAACTAGGTGACTATCACATGTTGGATTGAATTTATAACAAACATATATATTTTGTTCCGGGTTTTTACGCCTGCATCATTTTGGGCTATATCGCCGGCGGGCAGTTTACCTAGCAACACCTTTCCTGGGCAGGCTCCAGCGGTTAACCAGTACTTGGATGCACCAACTTCCGTAAAAAACTGCCAACTTTTTCATATAAATGAGATACGGCCTGAGCGGGGCTCGAACCCGACCATCAGTGATGATAGGTTACAGTGATATACAAGTCAGCGACCTTAACGACTCGACCACGGAGGCGGACTTGTAACAAACAACGTGGAATCTAAATGCCTTGCTTATGCGCACAATCGTAATGGCTACAGCTGGGCTCAACCATTCGCACATGAAGCGAACATGCTACCGCTGCGCTATCACGACTTCAACAATTGGTACTAATCCATAGTAAAACTTGTATTCCAATAACTATTGCCGATAGTTTATATGATTATCAATGTTTTCAATTGTTGCAGTGTTATACAACTGTAAGTACAGGATTCATTCTAGGTCAGAATATTTGGGAGAAGTGAGAAAGCGCGTGATCGCTTCTGTAATATACTTCTGCAAAATAGGGTTAAAATGTACAGTACAACCATTAAATACAACAGTTGAATAGAAGGAGTGCTTTATAATGGGCCAGTGTATCTTCTTACTAGATAGAATTTTGTTTGAAAATCGTAAAAACCAAAAAATATATATTTTTTTTTTTTTAGGGAGAAGTGGGACAACCAGTGGGCGAAGTCAGGGTCCCTAGGGCTACAATTTCGCTCACATTGCCCTCTAGAATGATCACTGTAAGTAGTTGCTAAAATCTACGTTGATTTTCCATTTTAATATCAGTTTCTGGCTAATATGTGGCGTCATAATAATTATTTTAAGGAAGAAAGCACGATTTAGCCACAGGTACAGCATACTTTTAATGCGCAGAAGATCTTACAATTTCAGTCGGATATTAATTCAATGACCACTTGTTTCACATTTTCATTTTGCTTTCAAAATAGTGTGTAATTTTGCCTAAAATACTGTTTGTCTTGCCTGGAATTGTTGCTAAATATAAGTCGAAAATAAAATCGATAAACACGAACTTCTAAAAACATTTACTAACCATATGTATTTTTTGTAATTAAATATAAAACATTTCAAAATGTACATATCTAATTAATTATATATTCACATATTACCATAAATATCTTAAACCCCAATTACAATACAAATTCATTTGTGGAAAGACAGCATTCTCATTAATGTATCGCGAGGTGTTACGAAATTTGTATTATAAATTAAATTATTTGGACTAATATTTCAGAGGCTGGCCTATGTTGTATGGACGTGGGTTTACTGGCTCAGCAGGACCATTCTTAATGTAAGTACACGAACCATGGGGACACTCACTCAGTCTCTATGTTCATTCAACATAGCGACCTTGTAGTGTGAATAGGCTAGAACCATTACTACGTAACGGCGAAGTCCGATATCTGTTGCACCCCCGCCCCACACACACACACAGCCACCCAATCCAATATACTATCTCATGGCTTCAATGTCTCCTAAAGGTCTCATGTAATTTAAGTAGAGATGGGACCGTATAGATAAATAGTATTCGAAAGTGGTATTCAAATGGTTCGAAAGTGGTATTCGAGTAGTATTCGAATATTCGATGAATATTACAAATCATACTTTTTCCCTTTTTCCAATCTGACATATTCACCGGTACACGCGTGTACTTTACACGTCGTGAAATTGGCTTCTATCAACTAGAAAATGACCAATATTAAAACAAAATCTGAAAATAGAATTACTCTCGATTTTCCGGTTTCCGTTATGATAAGAAATCATCGGCATTCAACAAAACGAATCTTAAAACTACATAGTTTCTAAATGTATGATGTAAATAAAGTAACGTTCCTCTTTTATTCCAAAGAATTAGAAATGAATATGACTACGTAAATAACAACTGGCGCTTACCGATTACCTACGCCTACAAGGATTATACGGCGCATTGTTGTTGCCAAATATGGAAAATGACCTTTGACACTATCTATCCCTGATTGGTGACGTCAGAAAACACTGATCGCGCGCAGTATTGTAAATACTTACGTGGTAACGAAAACGAAGGTATCACGATTTGAGGACACAAGAGGATATTTATCTTATTTTTTGGTATTTGAATACCGAAACAGGATTCGAATATTCGGTCAGGTTTTCGGATATTCGAATATGCGGCCCCATCCCTAGAATTTAAGTAAAACGTGGTACATATCATCAACATCAAATAGACATGCACATATTGACTATTGTATTGTTGAATCTTTCAGGTCTAAGAGCTAGTTATCAAGTTATATCCCCTTTACAATATAGTAGTGGCCCTTTTTTTATTTATGTTTATTTAAATGTTGCTACCAGTTGCCCATTTGAGCGACGGACCTAACAACACCTTTCCTGGACATGCTCCAGCGGTTAACCAGTATTTGGTGCACCAACATCCGTAAGAAACTGCCAACTTTTTCATATAAATGAAACACGGTCTGAGCGGGGCTCGAACCAGTGACCATCAGTGATGACAAGTCAGCGACCGTAACCACTCGACCACGGAGGCGGATTAACCAACTAATAAATTTATCAAATGTTCCATGAAAAATACTGGTCACTGAAGAACTTGACAGCAATCAAGCCACGAGATGCAGACAATAATTTAGACAGAGTGAACACTGAAAGATGTGATTAAAAAGCAGAATTTTAACACCTTGACAACCAAGCACATGTTCTAAATATTACAACAATAAACCAGTATTTGGTGCACCGACCTCCGTAAGAAACTGTCTTCCTCCACAAATACTGTTTGGAGGGGCACCCAGGATCTTCCTCCACAAATACTGCTTGGAGGGGCACTCAGGATCTTCCTCCACAAATACTGTTTGGAGGGGCACCCGGCATCTTCCTCCACACATACTGCTTGGAGGGGCACTCAGGATCTTCCTGCACAAATACTGTTTGGAGGGGCACCCGGGATCTTCCTCCACACATACTGCTTGGAGGGGCACTCAGGATCTTCCTCCACAAATACTGCTTGGAGGGGCACCCGGCATCTTCCTCCACACATAATAGCTGAAGAGTGGCCATGTGACCTAAGTGCGAGGTTAGACCCCCAAAACAAACAGACGAACAAAACCTCAGGCAGATAGGTGTATCATGAATAATTAAGAAATTGATTCTTAAAATGTGTATTTATATCCAAGCCAATGTCGTACAATATTGACGTCATTCTTGTCTTTTCCCTCAGATGATCTTCACGGTGATTCTGTTTGCAAGGAAGCAGGAGATTCTTGAGGAGACGGACATAGAATTGAGGTTTGCAGGTGAAAAGAAACGTCACGGGCTGGGATACTATTAGACGTCGTCTTGACATCTACAGTGCATATTGACACTTGACATAATTTGAGAGTACCTCCCGAAGGGTTGTGCCACACTGCACAATGTGATTTGTATAGTATACATGTATACCATAACTCTTTGCACGCCAGAGGTGAAAACAGCATTCCAATATGTCGTGAAATTTCATTCGATTTCTGTCGTTTTCAGATACAAATCAGAAAAAAACATTTTTAATGAATTGTCAGCTGCTTCAATTAGTTGAACTATTTATAGCCTTTACTTTACCCAGCATGCAAAGAGTCAAGAGAGAATTATGTAAAATGTGTAGACTACGCATAGTTGACAAATATGTCGCCATTCTAGTTATCTAGAGTTACTATGTTGCAGTATTTTACCGTAAAACCTGTGTAGATACGTATAGTTGTCAGCACTTTTTCGTACGTTTTATAATCTGCTGTATATATTTTTTACAGAATTTTAAACATTCCACATATATAATATATAACCCGTTGATTTAAATTAAAGCTTAGTACAGTGCTTGATTTTCCAAATAACGGTTTTATTCAGGGTTTGTTTTGTCAATATCCAAGGCATCAAGGAACTAACTTGACTTTTAATCATTTAAGTTTGTCTTGCAGTTCAGGGTTCAAGCTAGCAACTGATTGGAGACGCTTCAGTTAACAATGGAGCCTCTAATTAAATAGGATTTAGCTGATATATACCTATTGTTTCCATATTTTGTTTAATATGAGGGGAAAATCCAAAATGTTTGTTCCTGCTTTGCTGTATATTGCAGCTGGTGAAAAACAAGAGGGACAGTCTCAAATCAATGCTGCACCCTCTGTGATACATTTTCCTAAAATCTTCCTCACTATCCGCCTCCGTGGTCGAGTGGCTACGCTCGCTGACTTGTATACCACTGCAACCTATCATCACTGATGGTCAGGGGTTCGAGCCCCGCTCAGGCCGTTTCTCAGTTATATGAAAATGTTGGCAGTTTCTTACGGAGATTGGTGCACAGGTACTGGTTAACCACTGGAGCCTGCCGAGGAAAGGTGTTGTTAGGTAATCTACCCACCGGCGATATAGCCCAAAATGGTGCTGATGCTTACGTAAAACCCAAACAAACATTTGTCACTAGGTTGAAATGGGTTACTTCAAGTCCTATTGGAGAAAATATATTGTATCCACTGGATCAATATATAACACCCATGTTCTTGTACAATCTCATTTATGTTTAATGTACATATTATTTTATATAGAATAAAAAATTATAAAATAATATAATAATTTGACTCCATTTTTATTGGGTCTATTGGACTAAGAACATGAAGCACTGATTTGTTGTCATTGCAAGTGAAATTGTCATTGTGAGTGAAATTGTCATTGTGAGTGAAATTGTCACTGTGAGTGAAATTGTCATTGCCAGTGAAACTGTCATTGTGAGAGAAATTGTCATTGCCAGTGAAACTGTCATTGTGAGAGAAATTGTCATTGTAAGAGAAACTGTCATTGCCAGTGAAACTGTCATTGTGAGTGAAACTGTCATTTTGAGAGAAATTGTCATTGCCAGTGAAATTGTCATTGTGAGTGAAACTGTTATTGCAAGTGAAATTGTCATTGTGAGTGAAATTGGCATTGCCAGTGAAACTGTCATTGTGAGAGAAATTGTCATTGCCAGTGAAATTGTCAGTGAAATTGGCATTGGCAGTGAAATTGTCATTGTGAGAGAAATTGTCATTGCCAGAGAAATTGTCATTGTGAGTGAAATTGTCATTGTGAGTGAAACTGTCATTGTGAGAGAAATTGGCATTGTCAGTGAAATTGTCATTGTGAGTGAAATTGTCATTGTGAGTGAAACTGTCATTGTGAGAGAAATTGTCATTGCCAGTGAAATTGTCATTGTGAGTGAAATTGACATTGTGAGAGAAATTGTCATTGCCAGTGAAATTGTCATTGTGAGTGAAATTGTCATTGTGAGTGAAACTGTCATTGTGAGTGAAATTGGCATTGCCAGTGAAATTGTCATTGTGAGAGAAATTGTCATTGTGAGTGAAATTGTCATTGCCAGTGAAACTGTCATTGTGAGAGAAATTGTCATTGTGAGTGAAATTGTCATTGTAAGTGAAATTGTCATTGCCAGTGAAATTGTCAGTGAAATTGTCATTGATTTTGCAGTGATATATTAACAGACGGATCTGTAGCCCAGTGGTAACACACTGGACTGGTAATCCAGGGATCGCAGGTCAGACCCTAATAAAATGAACAGTATTTCAGATATGACTTTAAACCAAGGTCTCGTGTCGGTTCTGTACATCATGCACGTAAAAGAACCAGAGGAGACTCTGAAATGGGTTTCTGTCTGTATCATTGCACTATCCTCCACAAATCTAAAATAACTAACCTCTTCAGGAGGCGTCGCTCATAGGTGCGACCGGTAGCGACGATAAATAAACATAAAACACACACGTATATGCCAGAGTACAAGGGACTATCTATGCATTTGGATGCATATGCTAACCACGCTAGGTTGTGCCAGAGCATGCAAATGTTACTTACAGATGTAAACATCTTAATAACATTTTAGAAGCAAGAAACTTCGGCATGAATAAAGTGTGCGTCGGCCAGTTTTTATTTTATACTTTATTTATTTTACAATGATTGCGAAGCAAGTTTGAACAACTTATATTAATCACTCTCGTTGGCTCGGATGTAAGCGTATATGTGGTCATTCGTGTGGGAGGAAACCGGAGTACCCGGAGAAAACCCACCCCTCCGATCTGGCGACCATCGTACCATCTCACATACTTCACTGTCCGAGGATCGAACCCGGGTCGCATTGGTGAGAAGCGAGCGCGCTAATCACTGCGCTAATCGGATCGGCCAGTTTGTATGTGTTTAGCTTACACACCACCAAAATGGGTTATGTTGATTTCAACGATAATACATGTAATCAGGAAATTAGTAATATTGAATGTAACACTACAAACATGTTGTTTAACACTCCGTCTTAAATTTGAAGTGACAATGTACCGTTATTTCTTGCATAGAATGTGTATGCTTGCAAACCACAGTTTATATTGTCATTTTCGTCACACTTATACATACACGTGTACATTAATTATAATATGCAACTACATACAGCGAAATTAAATCATTGCGTGAATATATTAAAGCAATGAAGTATCGCAACTGTGACATGAGGCAAGCACACCATCTCCCACATGGACGAACAGTGCGCTCACGGGGACGAAAGGGTGGACATTACAATGATGCCAATTGAGGAGGGCACGCCGGCTCCCACACATTACAATGATGCCAAATGAGACGGCTCCCACATGGACGAAAAGGGCGGTTATTACAAGGCCAAATTGTCTTGATATGACTGTGGAGTTCATATCATTTCTATGCTGTATCCGGGGTTTACAATTGGTTCCGTTGAATAACGGGCCGGGGATATTACAGTCAATATAATATACATGTATTGCCCGCAATGGCGGATATATTGTGTTCTATGCACACCAACTGTTACTGGTCAGCTATCTTTTATCGCAAAGCTGGCTTCTTAATATCCAGCTAGGTACGAGAACAGTTAAAATTCTGTACAGGCGGATCTGTAGTCCAGTGGTAACACGATGGACTGGTAATCCAGGGATTGCAGGTTCGATCTCCCGTCTGGCCCTAATAAAAAAATATATATATACTTTTTACGATTTTCAAACACAATTTTATCTAGTAAGATACACTGGCCCATTATTAAGCACTCCTTCTATTCAAATGTTGTATTTAATGGTTGTACTGTGCATTTTAACCCTATTTTGCAGAAGTAACACCACTTAAGGAAGCGATCACGCGCTTTCTCACTTCTCCCAAACATTCTGACCTAGAATGAATCCTGTACTTACAGTTGTATAACACTGCAACAATTGAAAACATTAATAATCATATAAACTATCGGCAATAGTTAGTATTAGTACCAATTGTTGAAGTCGTGATAGCGCAGCGGTAGCATGTTCGCTTCAGGTGCGAATGGTTGAGCCCAGCTGTAGCCATTACGATTGTGCGCATAAGCAAGGCATTTAGATTCCACATTGTTTGTTACAAGTCCGCCTTCATGGTCGAGTGGTCGCTGACTTGTATACCACTGTAACCTATCATCACTGATGGTCACGGGTTCGAGCCCCGCTCAGGCCGTGTCTCATTTATATGAAAAAGTTGGCAGTTTCTTACGGAGGTTGGTGCATCCAAGTACTGGTTAACCGCTGGAGCCTGCCCAGGAAAGGTGTTGCTAGGTAAACTGCCCATCGGCGATATAGCCCAAAATGGTGCTGATGCATGGGGGAAAATAATATGTTTGTTACAAATTCAATCCAACATGTGATAGTCACCTAGTTTTCTATATATTTATTGAAGTACTTAATGGAGGTGACCACTAACACAGGTTTTACTGTAGTGCAATGTGCATGACATAGAAATTCCATAGACTGTTGTTGTCACTATTTGTTGAATAAATGATTTTGTCAGTACGGCTGATGGAAAACCAGGACCTAAACACATGCACAGGTTGCTTGTTAGCATACGCTAATGTTAGTTGACATATGCTAGCAGTAGATGTAAGTAGTGTGTATTTCACCCAATACGGACTGCGCATGGTAGTTAAATTCTCCGAATGGCGTTACACAAAGGGTTGTTTCGTGTAGGATGCTACAGTAGCTGCCTTCCCAGCACATTCAGGGTATTTGTTTGGGGTGTGATTGTCTCAAGTAGTATGCGTAGAACTCCATAGTAGATTGTCTTACCTGATGAATACGATGTATAACGTCTTATCATTTGATAATTCCAGATTAGTTCCTCTGCTCCGTGGTCGAGTGGTTAAGATCACTGACTTGCATACCACTATAACCTATCATCACTGATGGTCACGGGTTCGAGCCCCGCTCAGGCCGTGTCTCATTTATATGAAAAAGTTGGCAGTTTCTTACGGAGGTTGGTGCACCCAAGTACTGGTTAACTGCTGGAGCCTGCCCAGGAAAGATAGTGTTAGGTAAACTGCCCGCCGGCGATATAGCCCGAAATGGTGCTGATGCAGGTGTAAAACCCGAAATAGAAAATATAAATAAAATAGTCCCTCTGCATAAATTCGGGTTGTTAGCATCTGATTTATGAAGCAGGGCCCAGAATACCGGAACAACTCCACCATAGCCCTTATGCTGTGGTATAGAATATATACTATAGATGTTATGTACAAGTTGCACACTGCAGTATGTCGGCAGGAGATGTTTCATCAAGGACGGTATTTCATTGAAAGTGAACGATCCTTTGTCGCTAGACAAGTTCAAGCCTTCCACTCCCCCCATGTTTATCTACGAGGAACACGTGTTTGTGTTTTATTATCGCACCAGCAATGGCATTGTGACGAATCTACTGCTGTTATTATGGGAGGTGACTGAGCAATATTTCGGACAAGGACTGGTAGAACCATCGACCACC
>CM026402.1:55570013-55708242 GCA_014843695.1 Archivesica marissinica
CTGCACCACATCCTACCACACCTCACTGCACCACATCCTACCACACCTCACTGCACCACATCCTACCACACCTCACTGCACCACATCCTACCACACCTCACTGCACCACATCCTACCACACCTCACCATAATAATCATAATAAGATTAGATTTATAAATGTGGTTTTAATCTTTTTGAAAATATAATCTTATTTTGACTGTCTTTTTTCCTTAGACTCTCTGTAATTATCCATAACAAATCAGAACAGCATGAATTTAAAGTACGTACATTTATCGAACGTGGTCGTTACATACACCTAACACGAAACGAAATAGTATGTATTTATTGCAATTCTAGAATCTTGGGAAATGAGTATCACTTCATATTAATTTGCCCACATTACTCAAACCTAAGATCGAAATTCATTAAAAGATACTACCATACTTGGCCGACTGTACAGAAATGTATTAATCTTTTGTCATGCAAATAAAAAAAATCACCATTGGTCTTTCCAAATTTATATATTTTGCAATTAAGCAATGAAACTAACGCAAATTTTACACATATATTTGAACTTGTGACTGTGCTCTTTTGTAAAGTTCCATGTCACTGCCTGTGTTAACTTATTTTCTACACACATGTATACTGTTTTATGCAATAAACTTATTGTATTATATTGTATTTAGCTTTTATTCTATTAATATTGATGGCATGAGAAACGGGACACTGCGACAAACGGATCTGTTGTCCAGTGGTAGCACGCTGGACTGGTAATCCAGGGATCGCAGATTCGATCCCCCATCTGACCCTAATAAAATTAACAGTCTTTCAGATGGGACGTTAAACCGAGGTCTCGTGTCGGTGCTTTACACCGTGCACGTAAAAGAACCAGAGGAGATTCTGGAATGTATCATGCACTATCCTCCAACAATCTAAAATAACTAATCTCTTCAGGAGGCGTTTGTCATATGGGCAACCGGTAGCGACGATAAATAAACGTAAAACACACAACGGGACACTGGCATACACAGCGATATCTTGTTTGTAACATTAATATATCTTTAAATTATCAATTGTTCTCTTTGAAATTAGCAACACGATGTTCAGACACAGTAGTGTTACGCATTCAAATAATCATAGTTAACTATTATGCATACTATCAATTAATAAACGTGTTTGGCGCTGCATCTCTACTTAACCATTTCTGGTTCACGAATGGTCCTCGTGGAAGTCGTGATAGCGCAGTGAATGCGCGTTCGCTTCAGGTGCGAAAGGTCCGGAGTTCGAGCCTCCGCTGGAAGCCGTTACGATTGTGCCCTTAGGCAAGGCATTTATATTCCACATTTCATCTTCTCTCTCCCTCGTGGCGATGGATTCCATCAGGAATGAGGTCTCGAGAGTGATTAATATAAGTTGAAAGAACTTGTTTCGCAATCGAGCTAAAATAAATTTATATAAACTATTGGTCCTTGCCAACAACATCTGCATCAGATCTTACTAAATGATCTTCTATCGCTACAACAGTGTGACAACACCTGTTTGCTGTGTCCTCGATTTGCAAATGATTTGCAACCTGGTTGCATCTGATTAACACAGTTTCCGTGTTTATGGCGCTTTCCCCACCTCTTTCTGTCACTTTAATGGCATTGCTATTACCATAACCTCGAGTTGGCCTGATAAAGTAGAATGTTGTCATTCGCTATGCTATGTTGCTCGTTGTCATTCCAAAGTTCCTGGACTAATTCAGTTTATGCATTGCATAATTCTAACTTTTAGCCCAAGTAAATGTTCACAAATTTAATTAATGTATTGTTTTGTGTTTAGTGTTTAAAGTCGCACTATCAGCTTACGTCATATGGCGTCTCTACATATAGTATAGGTGGAGCGGAGGAAGACCCAGGGTACCCTCCGAGCTGTACAGTCATGGACGTGCGCCGGGTAGATCGACCGACCGTCCGCAAACCAGCTAGCTATAGTAATGTCATTGTAGATTTCTAACTTCTGACCACCAAAATGTTCAGTTGTTACCAGAACTGATTTCGTGTATGTATTGCAAAGCTCTAATAGTTAACAAGATAAAATATGCTCAATTGTTGCCATTCCCAGACTGGTTTCATTTATGCATTGCAAAGTTATATTCTTAACCAAATAAAACTGTTAAATGTTACATCATGCATACAATACATTCTCATCATACGAATATTAGCTAAATTATGCGATATATTATAAGAACACCTGGACTGGTAATCCAGGGATCGCAGGTTCGATCCCCCGTCTGACCCTAATCAAATTAACAGTCTTTCAGACGGGACGTTAAACTGAGGTCTCGTGTGCGGTGCTGTACACCGTGCACGTAAAAGAACCAGAGGAGTCTCTGGAATGGGTCTCTGTCTGTATCATTGCACTATCCTCCACAAATCTAAAATGACTAGTCTCTTCAGGAGGCGTCGCTCATATGGGCAACCGGTAGCGACGATAAATAAACGTAAAACACAGACACCTTATAATAATTGAGTCTTATGCCAGTTGTTCGTGGAATTCCGCATACCCCTAGCTTACTAGTAATTGAGTGTGGACGTCACGATAGAGCAGTGGTAGCGTGTTCACTTCATGTGTGGAATGCCCGAAGTTCGAGCCCGCTTGGAGCCGTTACGAGTATGTCCTTAGGCAAGGCATTTAAATTACACATAGCCTCTTCTCTCATGGTGACTCGTAGTCAAGATAAGTTTTTATTTGTAAACTAATAGAGGACAAACTGTACATGTACAATACATTACTATGTCACACAGCAGAATGTCCATGTACACTTATTTATATACAGTTCGTTGAATCCTACGCCACGAGGCAATGTGCATGTAAGTGTGCAACATACGAATACTACAACCATTGTTCTGGCTGACAGACCATTAACAATGGTGTATCGTGTATTTTAAAAGCGCCAAAAGCTTTCCATTGACTTCGTTTTAAAACTTACCCTTCTGATTTAAGCTTTGTTATCTACTGTATTCGAACACACATTTCTTGCACCACACAAAATATTGAATATATATTGTTTTTTTATATGTGTCCCACTGCTGTATGTAAATTTATAATGAAATACAATGTATTGTGTTGCAATGCTTTGCATTGTGTTCCTTTTCACTTCACCGCACCGCACCTCACCGCACTACATCACAACGTACCGTACCACACCCTACCGCACCTCACCGCACTACATCACAACGTACCGTACTACATCACAACGTACCGTACTACATCCTACCGCACCTCACCGCACTACATCACAACGTACCGTACTACATCCTACCGCACCTCACCGCACTACATCACAACATACCGTACTACATCCTACCGCACCTCACCGCACTACATCACAACGTACCGTACTACATCCTACCGCACCTCACCGCACTACATCACAACGTACACCCACCTCACCGCACTACATCAAACACACAACCTACCCACCTCACCGCACTACACAAACGTAGTACACACCTACCACCTACCCACACATCACAACGTACGTACTACATCCTACTACATCACAACGTCGTACTACATCCTACACACCTCACCGCACTATCACAACTCTACTACATCTACCCACCTCACCGCACTACATCACACCGTACCGTACTACATCCTACCTCACCTCACCGCACTACTCACAACATACCGTACCACACCCTACTACACCACCGTACTACATCCTACCGCACCTCACCGCACTACATCACAACGTACCGTACTACATCCTACCTCACCTCACCGCACTACATCACAACGTAGCGTACCACACCCTACCACACCTCACCGCACTACATCACAACGTAGCGTACTACATCCTACCACACCTCACCGCTCTACATCACAACGTAGCGTACTACATCCTACCGCACCTCACCGTACTACATCACAACATACCGTACCACACCCTACCGCACCTCACCGCACTACATCACAACACACACACAAACACACACACCACACACCCACCCACACACACAACCCACACACCACCCACCCACCACACACACAACAACACACCACCCACCCACCCACACACACAACCACACACCACCCACCCACCCACACACACAACACACACACCACACACCACAACGTAGCGTACTACATCACAACGTACCGTACTACATCCTAGCACACCTCACCGCACTACATCACAACGTGCCGTACTACATCCTACCACACCTCACCGCACTACATCACAACGTAGCGTACTACATCCTACCTCACCTCACCGCACTACATCACACCTACCGACACATCCTACCCACCTCACCCACTACATCACAACACCGTACCACACCCTACCCACCTCACCGCACTACACACATACCGTACCACACCCTACCACACCTCACCGCACTACATCACAACGCACCGTACTACATCCTACCGCACCTCACGCACCACACACCACCCACCCACCACACACACAACACACACACCACCCACCCACCCACACACACAACGTACGTACACACCTACCATCACACACCGTACACACCTACCCACCTCACCGCACTACATCACAACGACGTACACACCTACCCACACTACATCACAACGTACCGTACTACATCCTACCTCACCTCACCGCACTACATCACAACGTAGCGTATCACACCCTACCACACCTCACCGCACTACATCACAACGTAGCGTACTAATCCTACCACACCTCACCGCTCTACATCACAACGTAGCGTACTACATCCTACCGCACCTCACCGTACTACATCACAACATACCGTACCGCACCCCACCGCACCTCACCGCACTACATCACAACGTACCGTACTACATCCTACCGCACCTCACCGCACTACATCACAACGTACAGTACTACATCCTACCACACCTCACCGCACTACATCACAACGTAGCGTACTACATCCTACCGCACCTCACCGCACTACATCACAACGTACAGTACTACATCCTACCACACCTCACCGCACTACATCACAACGTACCGTACTACATCCTACCGCACCTCACCGCACTACATCACAACGTACAGTACTACATCCTACCACACCTCACCGCACTACATCACAACGTAGCGTACTACATCCTAGCTAACCTCACTGCACAACATCACAACGTACCGTACCACACCCTACCACACCTCACCGCACTACATCACAACGTACCGTACTACATCCTACCACACCTCACCGCACTACATCACAACATACCGTACTACATCCTACCGCACCTCACCGCACTACATCACACCGTACCGTACTACATCCTACCTCACCTCACCGCACTACCTCACAACATACCGTACCACACCCTACTACACCTCACCGCACTACATCCTACCGCACCGTACTACATCCTACCGCACCTCACTGCACTACATCACAACGTACCGTACTACATCCTACCTCACCTCACCGCACTACATCACAACGTAGCGTACCACACCCTACCACACCTCACCGCACTACATCACAACGTAGCGTACTACATCCTACCACACCTCACCGCTCTAAATCACAACGTAGCGTACTACATCCTACCGCACCTCACCGTACTACATCACAACATACCGTACCACACCCTACCGCACCTCACCGCACTACATCACAACGTACCGTACTACATCCTACCGCACCTCACCGCACTACATCACAACGTACAGTACTACATCCAACCACACCTCACCGCACTACATCACAACGTAGCCTACTACATCCTACCGCACCTCACCGTACTACATCACAACGTACAGTACTACATCCTACCACACCTCACCGCACTACATCACAATGTACCGTACTACATCCTACCGCACCTCACCGCACTACATCACAACGTACAGTACTACATCCTACTACACCTCACCGCACTACATCACAACGTAGCGTACTACATCATAGCACACCTCACTGCACAACATCACAACGTACCGTACCACACCCTACCACACCTCATTCACTACACCACAACGTAGCGTACTACATCACAACGTACCGTACTACATCCTAGCACACCTCACCGCACTACATCACAACGTGCCGTACTACATCCTACCACACCTCACCGCACTACATCACAACGTAGCGTACTACATCCTACCTCACCTCACCGCACTACATCACACCGTACCGTACTACATCCTACCTCACCTCACCGCACTACATCACAACATACCGTACTACATCCTACCGCACCTCACCGCACTACATCACAATGTACCGTACCACACCCTACCACACCTCACCGCACTACATCACAACGTACCGTACTACATCCTACCGCACCTCACCGCACTACATCACAACATACCGTACTACATCCTACCGCACCTCACCGCACTACATCACAATGTACCGTACCACACCCTACCACACCTTACCGCACTACATCACAACGTACCGTACTACATCCTACCGCACCTCACCGCACTACATCACAACATACCGTACTACATCCTACCTCACCTCACCGCACTACATCACAACGTACCGTACTACATCCTACCACACCTCACCGCACTACATCACAACGTACCGTACTACATCACAACGTACCGTACTACATCACAACGTACCGTACTACATCCTACCGCACCTCACCGCACTACATCACAACATACCGTACTACATCCTACCGCACCGTACTACATCCTACCACACCTCACCGCACTACATCACAACCTACCGTACGACATCCTACCGCACCTCACCGCACTACATCACAATGTACCGTACTACATCCTACCGCACCTCACCGTACCACATCACAACGTACCGTACTACATCCTACCTCACCGCACTACATCACACCACACCGTACTAATCCTACCGCACCTCACCGCACTACATCACACCGTACCGTACTACATCCTACCGCACCTCACCGCACTACATCACAACGTACCGTACTACATCCTACCGCACCTCACCGCACTACATCACAACGTACCGTACTACATCCTACCACACCTCACCGCACTACATCACAACGTACCGTACCACACCCTACCACACCTCACCGCACTACATCACAACGTACCGTACTACATCCTACCGCACCTCACCGCACTACATCACACGTACCGTACTACATCCTACCGCACCTCACCGCACTACATCACAACGTACCGTACTACATCCTACCGCACCTCACCGCACTACATCACAACGTACCGTACTACATCACAACGTACCGTACTACATCACAACGTACCGTACTACATCCTACCTCACCTCACCGCACTACATCACAACGTACCGTACTACATCACAACGTACCGTACTACATCCTACCGCACCTCACCGCACTACATCACAACGTAGCGTACTACATCCTACCGCACCTCACCGCACTACATCACAACGTACCGTACTACATCCTACCGCACCTCACCGCACTACATCACAACGTACCGCACTACATCACAACGTACCGTACTACATCACAACGTACCGCACTACATCACAACGTACCGTACTACATCCTACCGCACCTCACCGTACCACATCACAACGTAGCGTACTACATCCTACCGCACCTCACCGCACTGCATCACAACGTACCGTACTACATCCTACCGCACCTCACCGCACCACATCACAACGTACCGTACTACATCCTACCGCACCTCACCGCACCACATCACAACGTACCGTACTACATCCTACCTCACCTCACCGCACTACATCACAACGTACCGTACTACATCACAACGTACCGTACTACATCCTACCGCACCTCACCGCACTACATCACAACGTAGCGTACTACATCCTACCGCACCTCACCGCACTACATCACAACGTACCGTACTACATCCTACCGCACCTCACCACACTACATCACAACGTACCGCACTACATCACAACGTACCGTACTACATCACAACGTACCGCACTACATCACAACGTACCGTACTACATCCTACCGCACCTCACCGTACCACATCACAACGTAGCGTACTACATCCTACCGCACCTCACCGCACTGCATCACAACGTACCGTACTACATCCTACCGTACCTCACCGCACCACATCACAACGTACCGTACTACATCCTACCGCACCTCACCGCACCACATCACAACGTACCGTACTACATCCTACCGCACCTCACCGCACCACATCACAACGTACCGTACTACATTCTACCACACCTCACCGCACTTCATCACAACGTACCGTACTACATCCTACCGCACCTCACCGCACTAAATCACAACGTACCGTACTACATCACAACGTACCGTACTACATCCTACCGCACCTCACCGCACTACATCACAACGTACCGTACTACATCACAACGTACCGTACTACATCACAACGTACCGTACTACATCCTACCGCACCTCACCGCACTACATCACAACGTACCGTACTACATCACAACGTACCGTACTACATCACAACGTACCGTACTACATCCTACCGCACCTCACCGCACTACATCACAACATACCGTACTACATCCTACCGCACCGTACTACATCCTACCGCACCGTACTACATCCTACCGCACCGTACTACATCCTACCACACCTCACCGCACTACATCACAACGTACCGTACTACATCCTACCGCACCTCACCGCACTACATCACAATGTACCGTACTACATCCTACCGCACCTCACCGTACCACATCACAACGTACCGTACTACATCCTACCACACCTCACCGCACTACATCACAACGTACAGTACTACATCCTACCGTACCTCACCGCACTACATCACAACGTACCGTACTACATCCTACCGTACCTCACCGCACTACATCACAACGTACCGTACTACATCCTACCGCACCTCACCGCACTACATCACAACGTAGCGTACTACATCCTACCACACCTCACCGCACTACATCACAATGTACCGTACTACATCCTACCGCACCTCACTGCACTACATCACAACGTAGCGTACTACATCCTACCGCACCTCACTGCACTACATCACAACGTAGCGTACTACATCCTACCGCACCTCACCGCACTACATCACAACGTACCGTACTACATCCTACCGCACCTCACTGCACTACATCACAACGTACCGTACTACATCCTACCGCACCTCACCGCACTACATCACAACGTACCGTACTACATCCTACCACACCTCACCGTACTACATCACAACGTACCGTATCACATCCTACCACACCGTACTACATCCTATCGCACCTCACCGTACTACATCACAACGTACCGTACTACATCCTACCACACCTCACCGTACTACATCACAACGTACCGTATCACATCCTACCACACCGTACTACATCCTACCGCACCTCACCGTACTACATCACAACGTACCGTATCACATCCTACCACACCGTACTACATCCTACCGCACCTCACCGCACTACATCACAACGTACCGTACTACATCCTACCGTACCTCACTGCACTACATCACAACGTACCGTACTACATCCTACCGTACCTCACTGCACTACATCACAACGTACCGTACTACATCCTACCTCACCTCACCACACTACATCACACCGTACCGTACTACATCCTACCGCACCTCACCGCACTACATCACAACGTACCGTACCACACCCTACCACACCTCACCGCACTACATCACAACGTACCGTACCACACCCTACCACACCTCACCGCACTACATCACATCGTACCACTCTACATCAGACCTCTCAGTACCACATCAGACCTCACCGCACTACATCACAACGTACCGTACCACATCCTACCTCACCTCACCGCACTACATCACATCGTACCACTCTACATCACACCTCTCAGTACCACATCAGACCTCACCGCACTACATCACAACGTACCGTACTACATCCTACCGCACCTCACCGCACCTCATCACAACGTACCACTCTACATCACACCTCTCAGTACCACATCAGACCGCACCGCACTACATCACACCGCACCGCACTACATTAAACCGTATCTCACTACATCACACCGCACCTTATCGCACTACATCTCACCACACTGCACCACATCATACCGCACCGCACTACATACCGCACCGCACTACATCACACCGCATTGCATCATATCACACCCCACCCTATCGTATTGCATTGATTATTCTCTGAGCCGGTAACCACCCGTCCATAATGAGCAAAGCTACACTTCAAACACCAACCGCACCAATAGCTGACGGGTATTCAGGGACACCCGCTTGGTGTCGCTCTCTAATTACCACAATCATGCTACGTGTATTTTTATGCATGTTTATGACATATTTACAGACACAAATGGCAGACCCGTTGACGTTTTATCTAATCAGGATGAGGTCATGTATATGTTGAGGAATGTGCACATGCGTGTGTTGCATAACCGCCGAACAGCTAATTGAATACATAATAGTATTGTATATATAATAAATAGTGTACCTGCTAATTTGTGTATTCGACTAATGGATCGAACTGTAAAACAAACTGTAATCTGCCGCCGGGGAGGTATTTACCCCAATAACGACCACTAACACTCCGACACTTATTATCATATCGTATTTATTGCAACAGTGTGTCATTCGATTATCCGTATTTATGAACACATGCATATTATTACAGAACATAACATGGCGTCATTTGTTATTTGGCCAATGCAAGACATTTTAGCTATGTTTTACGTTTATTTATCGTCGCTACCGGTTGCCCATATGAGCGACGCCTCCTGAAAAGATTAGTCATTTTAGATTGTTGGAGGATAGTGCAATGATACAGACAGAGACCCAGACCCAGACAGAGTATCCCTGGTTCGTTTACGTGCACGGTGTACAGCACCGACACGATACCTCGGTTTAACGTCCCATCTGAAAGACTGTTAATTTTATTATGGTCAAACGGGGGATTATTGGAATATTTGGAGCCAATTAATAATCATACAATATAAATATATTCGTATTGTCATTTAGTGCATTTTATCCGAAATGATTATACGGAATATCATGCATAACGATCTGTAATAAAATATAACCAATACGATCGTATAAATATTGATATTATTTGGTTATTAGTCTGCTCCAAATACTGTAAAGCATGAGGTGACTGGTTAGAAATGTTGTTGAGTGTATATGTGATTGTAGCATGCTTATATGTCCTATGTATATATATATATGCATACATTGCTTTGGTTATTGTATCTAATTCCTGGTGTACACTGAGCAAAAATAAAAAACTTTACATCCACTTCAACCAGTGTATGGCATTACGATCTGTTTTATTCAAACAGTTGATTGAGTTTATAGCGATGCATTGTTGGCAACTTTTGGTTGAAGTGTTTTGTTAAAGAAATTGTACCTCCATAAATAATGACGCAGGGGTCAAAAACAAGATGTTAGAGAACAGAATCCGCTCTCGTTGTGATTTAAGCGTTTCTAAATTTTGAATTAGTGTGATATTAACTCTTTCACTGCCAATGTCGCATAAAAGCGACTTTGTAAAAAAAGTAGAGAACCAGATCGGACAGAACAGAACATGCCGTCTGATCAGGCTATTTGCTGATTGCTCTTCAGACAGTGGAGCTGAAGCACCTGTCCGAATAGCAAACAACATAGATCCTGATCAGACGCGGCGTTACGCCGCGGCTGATCTGGATCTATGTTGTTTGCACATGCTCTGAATTTAATCGGCGCTGAAAGAGTTAATGAGAGACATCTCTAATTGTCTATTACCTCCCTTTGGCAGATAAAGTCTGATTATTCCAATATGTGAATAGGTCCTTTCAGTTGGAATCCTTTGTTTTTACTGTTGTTCCCCAACTAGGTGTTGCGGTATGATAATTGCGATTTTATCAAAATCGTGTTAATTAACTGTTAATTATCTTTTACAAATAAGTACCCATTGTATACGCTGTAGGAGATCTGTCGAAATATAGTAATTTAATAATCATATAAAGCGATAGTGGAATAAAATTGCTAGCATGTTGTGCAAAGATAACAACGATAAAAACAGAGGAAAACACTTAATAGGACCTGTCTACTCTTAGGGAGTATTCAGGGGCAGTAACTGACCGATATCTCTCATTGACAGTAACGTGTCAGTAGCATGTGTGACCATCGTATTTCCTAATGCACTCGATAATGCGTCTCCTCGTGAAGCTAAAGTAACATGAAGTGATTGGTAAGAGTTTGCCATTCCAATCGGAGAGCCTGCTTTATATCACTGATGTTGTTTATCTGGTTATACGACCTCTCGCCCGCTACCCAAGTTCATCCCAGAAATGTTATATTGGGTTATGGTATGTGGACACACCAGACAACGGTAAGAATTGAACGTTGTTTTAGACCTAATACTGGGTGGTTATCCGGGCAGTATGGTGTATGGCATATTAGTTCTTGTCCATGATCCTGAATGAAGGTTGTTAATCAGAATGTTAATGTAACGGTGTGTATTGACATTTCCACCAATGTCCAGCAGCTATTAGTGTTAGAGGAAGACCCGGCTGCCCCTCTGAGCTGTAATTCAAGCACGGACGGATAACCGGGTAGAACTACCGACCTTTATTGTAAAGAATAAAATAAAAAGGGTTATGGAGAAATAAATCCGAAAGTAAGATGAATTAAATCAGTCAATCCTCATTTTCTTTGCAGTTCTAATTTCATAATATACTTTTTTGCTTTTACCAAACATTTACACATATCGCACATTCCTAGCTACTTATTAATGTAAGTATCTATTAATTGCTTGCTTCAAATAATAATGTAATATAACATAATATAATGTAATAAAACGTAACGTAATGTTACGCAACATAAAAGTGACACAACGCAACGTAAACACAAACACAAAACGCCCAAACTAATGTTACTCGCATCACACGGTTTCAATAGCTTAAAATGTGTGTTCTAGCTATTAAACGAACTAAATTTAGCACAGGAAACATGGTGACTTATCAAAGATAAGGGCCCTCCACTATAGCTATGTGTTTAGTAGGACTACGACTAAATGTTCGTAAACCCATTAAATAACCATTATTCAAAACTGCCAAATTACAAATTATGAATAGGGCAGTGTCAAATGTTTGATGAATTATATTTTCGAAATATGTGGTGGAGTAAACATTCAACGACACATATATGAGTAGTACTCGCTCAGGCACGTAGCTACTATAAGCCCCTGAATGCACTTGGCCTGCACAGATTGGTCTAGAAAATAACAAATTGACAATTCCAAAATATGCAATAAAAACTGTAGGGTGGTGGGGATATGAAGAAGAGCTTGGTTGTCAACGTGGAGGTCACCTATATTCTGCACAACATACAATGTAAATTTCGTATCTCTGAAAATATCGAAATTTGACAATCCTAGACGAAACATTAAATGCGCCAGAGTGCACCATTTACGTTCTACGATTCAAAGATGTTACGGCAGAGCATGGCCCCAGAACCCTCTAACAAAATATTGTCATTTCGTGCTCAATTTATTAGTCGAGCCTACAAGTTTAAAATCGCTAGCTACGCCCCTGTCGTTGGATGACAAACACATGATTTAATGAAACATAAAAATTAATAGATATATATTGTTCGACACTGTACAGAGATTAACGGTAAGATTTCTGGTATCTTGCCCTGGGACCTGGTCCTCCAAACTTCTTGGTCTCGCAGCGTCTAGGATCGGCGACCAACAGGCTTTTGTTATCATCTAAGCATATCAGTTTTGCTTCATTTGAGAACATGCCCAATAATATGCGTACGTTACGAAGGTTGGTTCACTGGACTACAGCGGCATTTTACTCATGCTTCTCATCTTTCGCTTGTCATTATACGTTTCTACTGGCTGTTGGCTCTGGGTGACCCACTGGACGTTTAATTAAAAATGATGTGTCACAAATAAGATGCATTAATGAGTGCTGTCCTATCATAGTTACACCAGTCTTATCTCAGTTCATCTGACACACCTTTAATAAATCTTGATGCATACTGTGTTAAATACATCAATTAAGTTGCCAGGTTGGACCTAGTTGCAAGCGATGACAAATCGGTTCCATTAATCATTTGATTTTAGTTTAATCATATTTTATTGCAAATCAATGAATTGTGTGTGTTTTACGTTTATTTATCGTCGCTACCGGTTGCCCATATGAGCGACGCCTCCTGAAGAGATTAGTCATTTTAGATTTTGGAGGATAGTGCAATGATACAGACAGAGACCCATTACAGAGTCTTCTCTGGTTCTTTTACGTGCACGATGTAAAGCACCGACACGAGACCTCGGTTTAACGTCCCATCTGAAAGACTGTTAATTTTATTAGGGTCAGACGGGGGATCGAACCTGCGATCCCTGGATTACCAGTCCAGCGTTTTACCACTGGGCTACAGATCCGTCAATGAATTAATAGAATATATGCCATACACATACTTATTTGATTCTGCAATTATAACAGTTCTTGTAAAGTACAAAGCAAAATGAACGTCAAAGAAAGATATTATAACGCCTTATGTTCGTCCACTACTAATGCTTAGCCATCTGGTACCCCTGGCAAACGTTTGTTACTTATCAAGCAGAAAGAGCGCAAAGATCGGCTGCACGCTATATCTGCAATTACTATAACTATGCAAGCAGTGTAGCAAAAATAATTAACTCCCTGAACGGGCAAACACTTGATTATTGATGCATACAATCACCGATCATATACAAAGTCAGAAATAACCTAACATGCGTCAACCACAACCATCTAACACCTACAATGAACCTGAACTACTTAATTATTCCTCCGACCATATAAACTATTTTCCCCCAGAACAATACGTCTTTGGAATGGCCTCCCTCCCCAACTATGTACAGTCCAGCTCCAGCTTAACCATTTCTACTGAGCGGCTGGCCACTGTACCACTCCTATAACACTAATGTCTGCTTTTTCAACCTTAGTATGCAGTTCTTTTCAAAAATAAGTAGGTCTCACTTAATGAGATTAGTAACGACTGTCCATGATTAGCGCCTCCCAGTTATACTCGGTGTTGGGAGTAAAATGTAGGTGTAGATGCGTGTAATATTCAAGTCAAAAGTTGATTATTATTGTGTTCTGTTCCGATGTAGCTATAAATGAATCTCACTTTATATTGTGTCGTAAGTTTTTGTATCGTTGAAAGCATTTCCGAGTACTAATTAATGTACTTCCATTTCTATCTAGTCATCTAATGTCAAACCCCTAGCTTTGATGTAGTCAAGTCTCTATTTCAACATTGATTTAGTGTAATCACTCTCGATACGTAATTTCTTATGGAATCCATCAACGTGAGGTAGAAAGAAACTATGTATGTTTCTTGCCTCAGGAAACACAAACACCGTGGTTCTGCTGGTGGTATTCGAATGCACAGCCCATTGGTTAGGAGGAGAACACAACCGCCGTGGTTCTGCTGGTGGTATTCGAACGCACAGCCTATCGGTTAGGAGGAGAACACAAACGCCGTGGTTCTGCTGGTGGTATTCGAACGCACAGCCCATCGGTTAGGAGGAGAACACAAACGCCGTGGTTCTGCTGGTGGTATTCGAACGCACAGCCTATCGGTTAGGAGAACACAAACGCCGTGGTTCTGCTGGTGGTATTCGAACGCACAGCCTATCGGTTAGGAGAAGAACACAAACCCGTGGTTCTGCTGGTGGTATTCGAACGCACACCCATCGGATAGAGGAGAACACAACGCCGTGGTTCTGCTGGTGGTATTCGAATCACAGCCTATCGTTAGGAGAAACACAAACGCCGTGGTTCTGCTGGTGGTATTCGAACGCACAGCCCATCGGATAGGAGGAGAACACAACCGCCGTGGTTCTGCTGGTGGTATTCGAATGCACAGCCTATCGGTTAGGAGAAGAACACAAACGCCGTGGTTCTGCTGGTGGTATTCGAACGCACATCCTATCGGTTAGGAGGAGAACACAAACGCCGTGGTTCTGCTGGTGGTATCCGAACGCACACCCATCGGTTAGGAGAAGAACACAACCGCCGTGGTTCTGCTGGTGGTATTCGAACGCACACCCATCGGTTAGGAGGAGAACACTGTTCTTGTGCTATATGTTATATTCTTATGTGCGGTGATGTGTAGGCAGTCAAGCCAGGAGGTTATAAAACGTTGTCTCCACTCTCAACACTCAGTCTCAATGCTCTGATTGGTTCAGCTGACAGTAATACTGAAGCAATTCAGATGACATAGATTTCATCTAGCTCATACGAACGCTCTCGGACCTCGATGTGGCCCCATTAGCTGTTTCCGTCGGACATTTCGGCCAGCTTTCGGGCCCCAATTAGGGTAACCCCATTTATGAGTATCCGTAATATATATGGTAGGGGGATTCCAATCCCCTACCTACTGTATATGTGTCGGTTCATGTAATTACAGCTGTATGTAACAATTGATATGATATGGACAACATTACTCTATGTACTAATATTATACAAAATCATACTTCGCTTACCAATAGTGTGATCTATATAATTGCTCTGTTCAAGATTAAAGAAGTAGCTGATTGACTTTTCCCCTAACTCATAATATCTACATCGGGATCGTAACATAACTCCTTCGATATTCTATACTAGAGGAACTAGAAAGCGCACACCTCGGATAGGTGTAGTTTTACATGAAAAACAATAACTACATAATTATTAAATACATAGTTTTAAACATTTTGGAATATTTTAGTTGTTCAGTTTGTGCTTTGTAATAAAGATGTGATATATCTTTGATGGAATCCTTCGGATTTCGTTTTCATGTAATAATAATAATCATATAATGTAGGTGTGCGTTTTCTATGTCCTCTAGTATATTTTCTGATATCTTCTAGTTCAATTTACTTTTGCTGCAATAACGTTTTAGTTGCATCATCTTTGTTCATGAACTTATCATTAATACGTTTTTTCTAAGATTAGCAATATATGTCTCCAAATCACTTTGTCTGTTTCCTCTAGCTTAAATATTTTTATTTATAAGTGGTATATTTAAAGGTTTCGCAACTAAGAATAACTATAAATGTTTCTAAAATTAACTTGTCATTAATATCTAAATCCACATGTTCGTAATTCAGTTAATGTTCTCTTCCGCTTAAGAGCAGGTCATTTATATTGTCGAGTTTATGTTGGTCGATCCGGTTTTGTAAGGTATTTTTAACAATAGCTATATATGTTTCATTTTTTAAAAGTGACCTAATAATCTTCCAACACCCATTTCCTCTTTCATTATTTACATTTTTAAAATATGTCAAGCCGGGATTTCTTACGTATTGGATTGTTTTAGGTTAACAGAGATAACAAATAGACACTATGTTGAAAACAGATGTTTCTTTGTAGCTTATCTATCTATCTTCCTTTAATGTCGAACCCCTCGCGGGGACGTAGACATGTTGCGCGTCAAAAACCGCAAAGAAGTTAAAAGTATGAGTAGTTAAAAAGTATAATTTAAAAAGGTATGAAAATAAGTTGTGGTAAAAGTTTAAAAGCAGCTACACAGAACAACTAGGGACTGGCATGTTCAATATGGCAAACTGCCGTATTGAATTGCTCTATGGTAGGGAGATGGGCAATGTCAGGAGAGAGGTGGTTCCAATGATAGATTGTTCTTGGAAAGAAGGAGAACTTGTAGTAGTCTGTTGTTGCTGTAATTAACCTATAGCTTAAGGAATGGCAATGGCGAGTAGGACGGCAGAGGGGAACTAGGTAATTTTCAATGGGAATAGCAACAAGATCATTATGAATTTTATACATAAGGGATAACCTATTGTCAATACGCCGTTGATCTAGTCTGCGTAGATTTAGGGAATGTAGCATGTCTGTAACCCTAGAGGTACGATAGAAGTCAGCCTTTATCCAACGGGCTGCTCTTCGCTGGACACCTTCAATTTGGTCTATCAATGTTTGGGTATGGGGCGACCAGATCTCGGAGCCATATTCAAACTGGGGTCTCACTAATGTCTGGTAAGCCATGGTCTTAAGGGGTTCAGATTTGACCTGGAGGTTTCTACGTAGAAATCCTAATGTTTGGTTTGCTTTCTTTGTTGACCTTTTTATGTGGGTGTCCCACGACAGGTTATTTGAGATATCCACGCCACGGTATTTGGCTGAGGTGACCGACTCAAGTAGGACTCCATGGAGTTTATATTTGCTGGGAATAGGATGTTTCCTTCTGGTGACGTGGATAACTTGACATTGGAGGGGTTAAATTCCATGTCCCACTCCAACTCCCACTCTTCTAATCTCTTAAGATCATTTTGGAGTGTGACCGATTCATTTGCAGATGTCAGTGACAGATATACTGCAGTATCATCTGTAAAGATGCGGACTTTGGAACTGATGTTTTGTGGGAGGTCGTTTATGTAGGCTAGGAAAAGCAGGGGTCCAAGTACGGATCCCTGTGGGACTCCGGAGGACACCGGAATGGCCTCTGAACTAGTACCATTAAGGACAACTGACTGGAGTCTATTATCTAGAAAACTCTTAATCCACCTTAATGTTTGACCTCTGACTCCATATTCATGCATTTTTAGTAGTACTTTCTCGTGATTGACCTTATCGAAAGCCTTACTGAAGTCTAATAGGATGAGATCTACCTGATGCTTATTGTAGACAGAGGTAACCAAGTCATTGACTAACATTACTAATTGGGTCATGCATGACCGTTTTTCTCTAAAACCATGCTGCAAATGGTACAGAATACTGTGGTTAGTGAAGTGTTTTGCTATCGAGTAGGAAACTATATGTTCAAGTACCTTGCATAGAACACATGTCAGTGAGATAGGCCTATAGTTGGCGGGGTTTGACTTGTCCCCTTTTTTGTAAATGGGAGCATAATTTGCTGACTTCCACTGGGCAGGCAGTGATCCTTCGTTGAGGGATTTTTGGAATAAGACTTCAAGGATAGGTGAGAGTTCTTTAGACAGGGTTTTAAGTATGATTGGCTTAATTAGGTCAGGACCACTAGCCTTGTGGGGATTCAGGTTATTGCGAAGTTTCTCTATTCCATTTGAGCTTACTGTGATCTCATTCATGTTTGGCGTGGATTGACCATTCAGGTTTCCATATGTGTCCTGAATTTTCATTTTACAAATGGAGGTACGTCTTAGTGGGGATTTGGAGCTGAAGACAGACTGAAACTGTTTGTTCAGTGCTGTGGCTTTAGCAGCTTCTTCATGGTGGAATTTGTGTTCATGCTTTAGGGGTGGCATTGATGTGGAATCTTGCTTGGAATGCTTAAGGATGGAATACAGTTTCTTGGTGTTTAGCCTGTAAGGATGGGAGGCATCAGCACTGTTTAGATTTAGGATGTTTTCTAGGTATTGATGATAAGCCTCTTTGACCTCTTTCCACACTAAATGTTTTAGATCCAGGAATTTCTTGCGATTTGAAGGCGTACTTGACTTCCTAGTATTTTTAAAGGCCCTATTTCGCCTTCTAATCATTCGCTTAACACTCTGATTGACCCAGGGTAGGTGATCTCTTATCGATGACTGTTTGGATGGAATCCATTTATCTGTAAGGGTGTTTAGAGCATGAGAGAAATGTTCCCATAGCTCTTCAGTGTTTAGTGCGGTATATTTACATTCGTTGGTCATAACCTGGTGATAGTCACATAATGACTGTTTAATGGCCTGCCAGTGTGCTTTCTTATAGAGTGGAATCCTGCAAGGCTTTTGATAACATATCCTTGCGGATGTGTTGACTTTTATTTCGACTACATTATGATCACTGATGCCAGGTAGAATATTGACCTGGTTTACTAAAGTGGGGTTAGTTGTAAGGAATACATCCAGGATGTTGTTTTCATGGGTGGGGAGGTTAACCATTTGGGTGAGGTTTGTATCATTAAACGTTTCAATGACCTGCCTATAGAAGGATGGGTGTTTGCAGTCGGTGGATGGGCTGGTAGTGTCCCAGTCCATCTTTGGTAGATTTAGGTCCCAAGCCACCCAGATGTTGGAGAAACGTTTATTAACCTTTTCAATAGACTTACAGAATTGATTGAAACTGTCTATATGAAGCTCATGAGGTTTGTAATAAGCTCCAATAACAAGAGACTTATTTCCTACAAGGTCTAATTTTACCCATAGGTCCTCGCATTCAGACTGTAGGTCGGGCATTTCCTGGGCTGTTAAGCAGTCCCTTATAGCAATAAATATACATCCGCCTGCCTGATTGATACGGTCACGACGGAAAATGGAGTAACCTAGGTCTGGGTCAAACACTTCACTGGTATAATGCTTAGGTTTAAGCCAGGACTCAGTACCTATTACAATATCCGGTTTTGATGAACTGATGAGATTGTTGAATTCGAGTCTACTATTGACCTGCAGTTGATGATGTGGACTTTTAGTGACCTCTTTATGTTATTTATTTGACCTGTTTTTTTGGACTTAGGGGGGTTTCGCTTGGGAGTGGACGTTTGGGCCATGGAGAAGGATACATTGCTCATGTTTGAGCTGTCAATGTTGGCGAAGGGATTTGAAGTTTCGAAGGAGTCCACGCTCGGGACAGAGCTGTTTGAAATATTTATGTTTTCGCAAATAGAATACTTCCAGACTGCCGTCCCAGTTGAAGAGTTTCCGAGTCTGTCGTATAGGGAGTCATTTATGTTCTGGCAATCGGCATGGAACCAGACCGTACACATGTCACACTGGACACCCTTGCAAGTCCAGGAGACGGGCAGTTGACAGTTTCCACACGGAAAGATTGTGGAGTTTCCTTCCAGATACATGTCCGTTTGGATGGGGCCTGGGTTGCTCTCGATATCATGGGATAGTGCCAGAAGGAGACATAATTGGGTGATACAGATGGGAATTGGTTTCCTTTTCCTTTTGTGGTTTGTTGTCTTTTTAAACAGTTTATTTAAATGGGCAGTTTGGTTAAGTATCGAGAGCTGGACAGATGTTCTAGCCGGAGAATGAGTACTAGAAACATCTTCATTATACGATAAAAAACATATGAAGGCAAACAGTGCAGTTGAGGTGATCTGAAACATGGTAAGTACAAAATAATTCACCTCTAATGATGTAAATATCAGTAACACACAAGAGTATTAAGGGGAGATGATTTCGGCTTGCTTATCAACATGTACTTCCGGTTTGGGACATTTTTTGAAAAGATTCGAAATTGCATCAGATTGGCGTGAGTTCAATGGGAGTTTGTGTGTTGACCTATTTGTGTGTTACTGGAGAAAATATACTTAGTTGACTGCTGCTGGAGACGAGAAATAATTAATTTTAGGAGAGCTGAAAAGAAAGGAAGTAGCGGTTGACACATGCGCATTATTAGCGGAGTAATGTCGCACCAGCAGTCCAAATATGTATATAGTATATGTATAATATGTGATGATGTACGATGATAGATCTGTGCTTAAATTTAAATATAAGTATTTAGTATCTTGTAACTCGTTTGATGAATGACCATGTACTGTACTGATCTTACCTAGTTACTATGCATGTATATCAAGTGATATCTGGATCCGGATACGGATAACGTTTCGTGGCAAAGAAGACACTTGTCCAACGTGCATACCTCTGTTCTGCAGACTTCAAATCTACGCGCGAATGCAACGCACTCTTCCAGTTTATTCCAGTTAATTATAGTTTGAGGAAAGAACAATGGTGTATGTGGGATTGTACACATCTTTATTGGAATAAAACATCTAGAAACAGTTTATCGTTCAATAATATGGAATTCTTTGGATTTCGTTTTCATGTAATAATAATAATTATATAATGTAGGGGTACGTTTTCTATATCTTCTAGTATATTTTCTGGTATCCTCTTAGTTCAATTTACTTTTGCTGCAATAACATTTTAGTTGCATCATCTTTGTTCATGAACTTATCATTAATACGTTATTTTTTCTAAATTAGCAATATGTCTCCAAATCACTTTGTCTGTTTTTTTCTAGCTTAAATATTTTTATAAGTGGTATATTTAAAGGTTTCGCAACTAAGAATAACTATACATGTTTCTAAAATTAACTTGTCATTAATATCTAAAACCACATGTTCGTAATTCAGGTCATGTTCTCTTCCGCTTAAGAGCAGGTCATTTATATTGTCGAGTTTATGTTGGTCGATCAGGTTTTGTAAGGTATTTTAACAATAGCTATATATGTTTCATTTTCTAAAAGTGAACTATTAATCTTCCAATACCCATTTCCACTTTCATTTTCTACCATTTTTAGTTTCCAACAAATACCAGAATGATCTGACCTATAACATCGTATTATATTTGTGTCGATAATAAAATGCATCATGGGTTCAACTATTAAAACTATCTCAAGCCGGGATTTCTTACGTATTGGATTGTTTTAGGTGAACAGAGATAACAAATCGACACTATGTTGAAAACATATGTTTCTTTGTAGCTTAGCGGAGTAATGTCGCACCAGCAGTCCAAATATATATATCGTATATGTATAATATGTGATGATGTACGATGATAGATCTGTGAATAAATTTAAATATAAGTATTTAGTATCTTGTAATTCGTTTGATGAATGACCATGTACTGTACTGATCTTACCTAGTTACTATGCATGTATATCAATTGATATCTGGATCTGGATACGGATAACGTTTCGTGGCCGGGAGACACTTGTCCAACGTGTATACCTCTGTTCTGCAGCCTTCAAATCTACGCGCGCATGCAACGCACACTTCCAGTTTATTCCAGTTAATTATAGTTTGAGGAAAGAACAATGGTGTATGTGGGATTGTACACATTTTTACTGGACTACAGCATATAGAAGCAGTTTAACGTTCAATAATATGTTCACTCGTAATGGCACTGAATGTCTTAGGGGTTAGATTGTTTGTACGGAAATATGTCAAAAGGGTCAGGACATGGCGGGGCTTGCACCAGCCCCTCATCCTCACTTGTAGAATACTTTCAGCTGAGTCAACTTCCTTGGAGGAATTCGAACGCCGGGTCATATAACATGCGAGGGACACATCCAGTTAACATTGCTGTGTAATCTCCGGCTATGAATTTGACGGCGTGTCTCTGCACTGTCTCATGTTTGTCGATGTCTGATTCACTATTTTACGACATGAATCAGGGCAATGTTTTAAATTTCTGCGAATGAAGCCTAGTATCTTAAATATCTGTTATCTTAGTAGTGGTGATTTTATATCGTTGGATAGAGTCACGCCAAGATATGGGTCTTTTGGGACATGCTGCATAGAATGTGGTTGTCTAATTGGTTTATAATGGATGCCCTCTGGTTCTTGCTCATAACATTAGTAGCATATTGTAGCATTAAATCGCATTCCCAATGTATCGGACACTATTTCCAGTTGGCAGAGGTCTTCTTGTAGAGTGTCATTGTCTTTGCTGATTCTGACGTTATGGTATGCATGTTCCATTAATCTCAAACCTCTTGAGGGGACCTAGATATATTTTCCTTGACAGGTTTAGTCGAGGAATAATAAAGGTCAAAACGTGTGCATTTGGGGTCACATGAGTCTACAGTGAATGATTCTGATTTCTCTCTAACCCTAATACTCCGGTTGGTGAGATATTTTCTGAGCTGGTTGTTTATATTGCCGGTGAAGCCATATTGTTCAAGTCTATGTAAAAGTTTGCGGTTGGGGTGGTATCAAACGCCTTGCAGAAGTCTTGTATAACTAGTTCACTCTGGGAACCTGAGGCAGTCATAGTAAGGCGATCGATTACAGTTGTGACTAGTTGCGCTTCACTGGAGTAGCCATCGCATTGGCCTACCTATCCATTGTTTAATGTTGTTAAGATGCTGTTGTTTTCTAGATGTACCAACATGTGTTTGCAGATAATATTATGTTTTAGAGGTCTAGAAGCTTGCATGTTACACGGGTCAGCGAACAGGTGTATCATTTTAGCTTTGTGAATGTAGCATTTCATGAAAACATTGTATATGCATAGATGAGCCTGCACGTATGATTAATAAAGATTAACACCAGTAACCTCAAATAAAAGCGTTATGTTATGAATCTATTATAGAAAGGATTACAGATAGATTTTATGAAAGTGTGTAATTGTACTTTGAGCATCAGGGCTAAAAGTAAACAGTAAACACTATTTCCTAATCGATGCGTGGTCTTTACTTAGTCAAGTTCATCAAGTATCCAATGTGCAACTAATTTGTTGTGTGTTTTACGTTTATTTATCGTCGCTACCGGTTTTCCCATATGAGCAAACGCCTCCTGAAGAGATTAGTCATTTTGGAATTTTGGAGGATAGTGCAATGATACAGACAGAGACCCATTCCAGAATCGCCTCTGGTTCTTTTATGTGCACGATGTACATCACCGACATGAGACATCTGTTTAAATTCACATCTGAAATACTGTTAATTGTATTAAGGTCAGACGTGGGATCGAACCTGCGATCCCTGGATTACCAGTACAGCGTGTTACCACTTAACTACATATCCGGCTGTACTAATTTGTTCATACCTTAATTAGTTTTTGTACGAGCTGTCATTAACCCTCAACATGCTTAGCAACTATCTGAACCACATGGACATTTCTTTATTCGACTCGTCGCAATTCTCAGACAAAACTAATACCACTATTTGCAGACATATTGAACATAAGTATTATTAACTTACATCCGTTTTGGTTTTCGAAGAGCGCTCGTCCGACTGCATGCTTCGTTTATATACATTTCGTTATGTAGTTATTGTGATTCACGCCATGAAAGGGGGAACAACTTCCGATGCCATATATTATGTAACAAACGCTATTATTGGCGACTGCAGCATCGTGGTCACGTGATGCAATTTGCTCCTCCTCATGGGCCACATTCCCCTAGCAGTAACAAAACCACCGGTGTTCGCCTAACTGAGTATGCTAGTAGACGCACTAGCGGTTCTAGGGAGCGCATACTCGGTATAGTCACCCTCCCCCCCACTCCAAAAATAAAAAGATGCCTAGCATAATTATGTTCAATACATGACGATACGCTCTTAGAATGTATACATTTGTATTATGATTAAACGGATATGTTGATGATCGATTCCCATTTGAGACAATGCCGTAGTTCATATTAACTATGCATTATCCAACAATCATTGGAAAACATATAACAAATAATACACTTTCTGTCCGTTATTTAAGAAATAATAAGTATCAACCGTGGTATATCGCAGAATAACCCGAGTTTGAAGTTCTTATGCGTAGAAATATATCACGAAGGCCGAACGCATAAGAACTACAAACGAGGGTTATTCTGCGATATACCACGGTTGATACTTATTATTTCGATACTAACACGACTTACTTCTAATAGTTTTAAAGGAGTATTTTCTTCAAACGCCGCTGCATTTGGCTTTCGAAATTTCCTCCCGCGTAAGGGGTGATGACGTTATTTGTTATGGAAAATATTAATCTAGTGCATAAATGAACAAAAGTTGTAACTGATCAATAATTTTATTTATTTTGTCAAATAAAACTGTACAGAATAGTAACTGAAACGTTACTTAACAGAAAAACAAGACGGACAAGAGATTATCTGATTCTAAATATAGCTCACTTCCGTGAATTCCCACGGTATTTTTTACAAACATCACGTGACTTTCATTCGTAAAACTTTACACGCATTGTATAAATGGAATAGCCAAAACACGGTGCGCGCGCATCATAGTTCAAGGTAGGTATATCGCAGAATAACCCGAGGTAGATCTTACTCTACAAGTATGTCTGATATTAGCTGGGTCGTGTTAGAATGTAACATAGTCATACAGAATATGCTTCATCATTTTATCTTTTACTAATATTATTATTCGTCCTCCAACAATGACCGTTAGTTTATACAAATTTATTTTAGCTCGATTGCGAAATAAGTTCTTGCAACTTATATTAATCACTCTCGAGACCTCATTCCTGATGGAATCCATCGCCACCAGGGAGAGATAAGAGGCAACGTGGAATTTAAATGCCTTGCCTAAGGGCACAATCGTAACGGCTCCAGCGGGACTGGGCTATCACGACTCCTCCAGCAATAACAGTTGGAGAGCCGCCATGCCACATAATCATGTGGTTTGACTTTAAACACAAAACAATAGTATTTCGTTTGTTTTTTCAGATAACCAACCAGATGGCTAAAATGTTATGTCAAATGTTAAAGTGCGTTAATTGTCGTAAATCTAGACATGACGGTCACGTAATTTAGTGTAAGTAGTCAAATCGCATATAACATGGAAGTCGCTGATGCGCCTGACAATTAATATCCCGGATGAGTTTCCGTGTTTCCTGACAGACAGCTCGTGAAACGGATATCAACATCAACCACTAGTCATTTAGGTCAACATATTATGTAAAAAGTAGCGAGGCTACTTACTGTTTTTAATTATTTTTAGGTCATGCTTTGAATGATGAGTAAGATAATAATGTTATACCATACTTAGAGGTTATTAAACCGCGGAGGTGGGCCATTTGTGGATATTGGCGCACCCTATGGAGATATTGGCCCGAGGTCCAATATCGAATAGGTGCGCCAATATCCACAAATGGCCCACCGCAGCCGTTTAATAACTACTTTATTGCATACATAGCCGTATGTTTCTTCTGCTGTTATTTGCTTATTTCGCTCAGCTATTTTACCCTCAAGAGACAACAATCTGTCAGATAACGACTTTAGTGTTGCTTCGGCGGCCATGTTTACACAATGTAGTTACTATGTTGTTGCTACCTGTGACACGTGCTCGTGATTCGTTCTCGGCACGCGGGCCAATATCCGATATTGGCCCGGCAGAGCCGAAAATCGCAATATATTGCCCGCGTCGACGAGATATTTTGCTTTTCTACCATTAAATGTGTTACTATTTATTGTAACGTATGCAATAAAGTATGGTATGACTCGGGCAAGTAGCTTCTATAAGACAATGAATGCCCTGGCCTGCATATGAAAATGAAGAACAATCTGAAACCATGAACATGCAATAAAAACTGTAGAGTACGTATGATTGTGTACATCTTTTAAACTATCGAAATTTGAACGTCAACGTCTAGTCGAAATATTTAGACTGGAACAGTATGACGTTTGATATTAATCTTTTTGATTCTGATATTTTATATTTTACTAGTATAATATTTTATCAATATTTAAAACATCAAATCAAATTAATATTATTATTGCATACGTTACTATAAATAGTAACACATTTAATGGTAGAAAAGCAAAATATCTGGTCGACGCGTATCACGAATCACGAGCACGTGTCACAGGTAGCAACAACATAGTAACTACATTGTGTAAACATGGCCGCCGAAGCAACACTAAAGTCGTTATCTGACAGATTGTTGTCTCTTGACGGTAAAATGGCTGAACGAAATAAACAAATAACAGCAGAAAAAACATACGGCTATGTAGAGAAAATGACAAACGGATACACAAAGGCTACAACTCAACCCGTTAAGGTATGCAATAAAGAAGTTATTAAACGGCTGCGGTGGGCCATTTGTGGATATTGGCGCACTTATCCGATATTGGCCCTCGGGCCTAACGACCCTCGGGCTAATATCTCCATAGGTTGAGCCAATATCCACAAATGGCCAACCTCCGCGGTTTAATAACCTCTAATTATTCTTGAGGTTATGTAATGGTCTTATATTAGTGCAGCAGATAATATAATATTTCAGAGGAATCTTCCAAAAGGTGATACAAGCACACAATTTGGCACAGGTGCTCCTTAGACATTACTCTTTTGATAAAGTACGCAGGCCACTTGAAATTTAAGATGGCTGCCGATTTTCATTATGGCCGCCATATCTTGTATACACATATTACGGTTTGCAATCAATATGCAAATACTTGCCCAATATGGATGATTCTGGCATCACACTATACATTTTTAACCATGTAGAATCCAAATCTTGGACTCTAAAATCTCTTTTGTCTTATTTTGGGCTTAGATAAAAATAATCCACTAAGATTACTCTAGTTAGCATGCCTGTTTGTATAGACTGTAGCAATATAGTTAGGGGTGTAGGGTGTTGTAGTAGAGGTAGTACCTTTGTTTCAGCAGTCAGCCACACCCTCTGGATGGACTCCTGGCACTTGTCCTCACTGCTTAACTAACTCTCACCTATGGCTCCAAGAAGTTGCTAGTGCACGGCAACAAACACACACCGGTACCCCGTGTTGGCTCACGGGCTAAGCTAGGTGAGGGTACCACCCAGAGCGTCTCTGTGAATAATTTAGCATGTCAGGCTCAAACACATTGTGCATGAAGACAGCGCCCATGGCTGGTTGCTGTGGACCATATCCCAGGAAAGAGAACTGAGTTGGATGCATACCCACGGAGGAAGAGGAGAGAGACAGAAAAGAGTGGGTGTTAAAGCACAGCCAGGGCACACTGGTGACATCACACTGATGTGAAACTCAGCATGGGGTTCATTGTCGGATAAATAAGCTTTACTTACTGGATGTGTATTGAAGGTTTTACCTACTGCACCCTCTATATGCTGTATACTGTATCTGCTGTAATAGCAGTATCAAGCGCTGCTTGTTTGAGCAGTAGTACCTACATGTACACTGTATAGTAGTAATAACTAGAATGCACTAGTTGTCTAGTAGTAGTGGTAATAGTGTAGTTTATTGCCCCAAATGAGATCTACTATAAGCCTCACAACAGTTAGCTAGTAGTTAGGTATTAGTTAAATGTAGTTAGATAGCCGCACCTGAATCGACATGATGTGCCAGCGCAGGAGAGCCGAGCCAAGGGTGACAGGTCTTTACATGACTTTGCATGTAGTTACCCGGAAAGTGTACAGATCGCACGGGACCTAAATGTCACTGGATGAACGATCGGGATAGGTGTAGGTTTTATGTCCGAACCTAGTTGTATCCCATATCCAAGTGTGCATCATCACACTGTAGTGAAGGGGGTAAACAGATAATTCCTCGACCGCACTGCAATAATTCATTCAGTGCCCAACAAGATGGCAAGTTCAGCTACAGGGTCATCTGAATGGAAAACTGACTGGAGCAAGTGTTGTATTTGCCAAGACGTCAGTGAACTTGAAGCTTGGTAATGTAATACAAATAGTCCGATTTCAGAAAGTATTATTATTTAGATGTGTGGCTGTTTTTGTCCCGTCCACGTATTCGAAAAGCAAGACTAAGAAGTCACCATTCCGGTGACGACAGCGCCGTGAACAATTGCATATTACTAGTTTACCGTCAAATAGAATGCCTTGATAAGTTGCATTCCCTTGTTACCTCAGATTCCGATATTAAGACACAACAAACCAAAACACAACTTATATGTTTGGGATAGCAGTAGGATCTGACCGACCTTGTATTCTGAACATAAACATTAACACAGTTCACGTTATAATAACATGTTATGGCAAGACAGTATAAAACAGGCATATGCCTAAAGCGTTACACACTTGGATCGTGCTAGCAATTATAAAGACATCCACGTCCGACACTACCTGGGAGTTATAAAGTTGCGACTTGTATTTTTCAAAACCTTCAACAATGCCTACGCTATAGCAACACACATACAAACAGGCGTATGCCTAAAACGTTACATACTTGGATCATGCTAGCAATTATAAAGGCAGCAACACCTGAAATCCTCTGAGATATGAGTTAGCAACTTTGTTTCGACAGCAGAACAACACACACATTAGTATAACAACATATGACGAATACTTAAAGGAAACATTATCCTAGATATAGTATGTATAAACAGAATAAAACACCTCTATCTATCAGTCGTTCCCAAAGCTGAATGATAAAACCTCCAAAAACATAGACGACAATTTCAAAGACAGTTCTTGCTTTGAAACTTCCAAGGGCAACTTATATATACACCACAGTATAGCATTACCCTAGCAGTGAACGTTGACCAAGATAGTCATATTCCAGAAAGTATGTATGCGTCAAGCAGGAAAGGTGTTCTTAAGTAAACTGCCCGCCGGCGATATAGCCCGAAATGGTGCTGATGCAGGCGTAATACCCGAAATATAACATAACTGTATGCGTCAAAAACACTCAAGTATTAGTTCTCAAAGAACGTCCAAATTTATTGCTTTGAAACATCAAATATACATCCACGTACTAATTCTCAACAACCACAGTAAGTTCACTCCATACCAATGACCTTGAACTTGACAATTGGCAATTCCTTGGAAAGCATTAACGACATTATATGTATGTCACTGAAACAAAGCATATACAGACAATCGCACCATTGGGGCGGTGGCCTTGTTGTATGTAAGTCACACCCGCAGCCTCGGACCTATTGAGACATATGTGTTGATGAAGACTCGGTGTGCCCCTCCTAGGAGTAAGTCAGGCATGGGCGGGCACCCTGACAGAATAAGTGATCTTCCATCAGCTAGCTTGATGGTACGTAAGTAAATTATTATTCACAGAGAGTATCACGGATGGTTGTAGAACCATTTTTTCCTAGTGACCTCTATCTTCCTCACACGTATATCAGTCATTTTATTTTTGTTGACGATAGTGCAAAAAGATACAGAAGATGCTCCACTTCCGGAAGCATCCCTGGTTCCCTAGCGTGCCAGATGTATGGCCCTGATACATGATATCTCGGTATATACGCCCATCTGAATGAATTCGACATCGCCAATGGGACTCGCATCTATATAGGTATATATAATGTGACATAGGCTGTAGTCTACAATAACATACGACTGTCGCATCGTATTTACCAACACTCTGTGTCTGCAATGGATGACAGCATTACACTACATATATTGCGACCATGCCCCGAGGTTATAAAATTGTTCTCCAATCTCAAACTCAGTCTCAATCTTCTGATTGGTTCTGCTGGGTGTAAAACTCAGACTCAACAAATCAAATGCCTTGAGTTAGGGTTTGAGATCCGAGAAATGTGTTATAACCTCGGGGCCATATTACATTGGTTTATGTTTGCTCCAGCTATTACTGGTGGAGGAAGACACCGGGTGCACCTCTAATCAGTATTTCAGGCACTGACAGTCACCCGAGTGGAACGTTCCGCATGCCAGCTAAATAGCTTCCTTCTCATATGACATAATTCGACAGACCATATGGGATTCGAACCTACAGCGGTGAGGGGCACATTATTTAATATCAACGACCTTAACCACTCGGTCATAGAGGTATATTCTTTATTTTATTTCTACAATGAATTTACTGTGCAATGTGTTCGCTGTTGCATGTAACTATTTTGTTTTGATTGAATTTATACATAGATAATTACGAATTTTAACCTTTTAATACTTAACTTTCCCATTCTTGATTCAGATATTGTGGGCGGCAAATAGTGTGTGCAGGCTTAAAAACATTATAATAGCCTCTGGTAGAGTTAGCTTCTTTTTTCTTATCAACCTTTCTATTCTCGGTAATATTATAATATGCATTCCATTGAAAAGTTCAAATCAGTATTCGCTTTGTAAGATTTTATAATTATATGACACTTGCATTTAAACACTATAATGTCTGCAGTGATTTCCGGACCAGACAGTTAATGCATACAAAAGATATAAAAACAACGTATATAACCTATATTTGGACAATTTATTTTAATGACTTTATTGTTCTATTGTGTATCTGTGTTGGATGCAGGTCGCCTATTCATTTACTATGTTACCGGTAGCTCGTATTTAGAACACTTGACAAGCATATCACATTTAAAGAAATAACAGTTTCCTCTTTTGTCTTTTTTTTGGGAGAATCAAAAATCCGTCATCTAGTTTAATTATACGTGTCTGTGGCATTCTGGAGTGGGCCGTTTTATTAATTGTGTCAAAATAAAGATGTATTTTTGGAATTCAAAAGAATGTTTTTACAAATAAATCTGAAGAAAACAAACTAAAATGTTTTGCAGAAGAAACTTTGTTAAAACCAAACGACGTGTTAAATGGAAATTATATTATAAAGAGAAGCAGATATTGTCAGGCTTAAGTAAAAACTCACCACGTAACTTTTGGAAACATTTAAATAAATATAAACAAGCTAGTAGTAAAAAAAATTATTATGCTAATGACATTCACTTAGACGATTTTGCAAAACATTTTTCTAATAGTTCAAACGATGCAGAACCTACCACATATCTGTATGATGATTTACATAGCAATACGGTCACTGTTGAACAATTAGACAAAACGATCACTGTTGAAGAAGTACAAAAAACTATTTCCATGTTAAATCGTTATAAAAGTTGTGATTACGATAAAAATGTATCTGATTTCTTTATTGATACAAATAATTTTTATATCACCATATTTATGTCTGATTTGTAATCACATATTTGATACATGTACTTATTCCGAGGCATGGACCAAGGGAGTCATTGTTCCATCGTACAAAAAAGGAGATGCAAATGACGTTAGTTAACATCATTTGGTAAAATATTTTCTTTGATTTTAAGGTATCGCATTAAGAAGTGGTGTGAATCTGAGCATGTTTTTAATGATTTTCAGCTTAGTTTTAGAGATAACTGTTCTACAGCTGATGCTATGGTTTTGCTACACTCAATAATTCAAAAGGTAGCGTCTAAAACTGTCGAGCATTGGTGCATATTTATAGATTATCAGTGTGCTTTTGATACCGTAACTCGGACGATTTGTGGGGGGAAATAATCCAATCTGCCATGAGTTGTAAAATGGTTAACATGCTAAAATGTATTTATAACAGAGTTCAGTCTTGTGAAAAAATGTCTAATAATATGAAATGTTCAGATTTCTTTGATGTTACAATTGGGCTAAAACAAGGTTAGCTCTTATCACCTTTGTTATTTATTCTATTTATTAATGATATTGTTGAACACTTGGATGTTAACTCGTCAACTGAAAAAGATCTTGATTTATTATCCATGTATTTGATATTATTTGCTGGTTTGTCAGGAGTCTACAATCTCAAATTGATAGTATTTACCAGCCTGAGTATTCTGTGAAATAGGGCTTAACTATAAATGTAAATAAAACAAAAATGTGTATATTTGAAAAGCGTAAACAGAATCATAATGTTATCTTTATATCAATGGAAAACAAATATATATTTTTGATAGCTTTACATATCTTGGTATGAAGATTACATAATTATACAGGAACTTTAACTGGTGCTATAAAATGTTTACATGATCAAGCATTAAGAGCTTATCACAATGTATTGTCATTATTTGATAGAGTACACATGGATGTTAAAACTAAACTTAACTTGTTTGATACAATGAGTGTACCTATTATGTACATGGTTCTGAGGTTTGGGGTGTGTACAACCTAAAGGATGTCGATAAATTACATTTTGGTATTTTATTGTATCTATGTGGGTGTTAAGCTGCAAACACCTACAAATGCTATATATAGTGAATTAAGACGATTTCCATTATATGTTATATGTAAAGAGAGAGTAATTAAATGTTTGTTTATAGTAATGAAACATGTTCATTCTCCAATGTATAATATGTATGCTGATCTGTATAATAACGTTAACGGTAAATGTTGTGTTAGCCGAGTTAATTCCATAATTGATCATCTTGGTTTTTGCAATTTTGATGCTAAAATTAACTATTTACCTATGTTTAAAAGGAGATTACGTGACACATTCCTTCAAGACTGGAACATATCAGTACACACAATGTCGAAACTTGATTATTATTGTAAATTTAAACTGACATTCTGTTATGAAGATTATATTGATAAACATTCTTGTGATAGTTTACGTCAATGTTTTACATGTTTAAGATTAACATCCCATAAATTAGAAATTGAAGATTTAATGGTATTTGATAGAAACAGTAGATTATGTAAATTATGCAATCAAAATGTAATTGAATCAGAATACCATTTTATATTATGTTGTGAAAAATACAGAGATATAAGATTGAAATATTTGGGCTACATAGCATGGTCATCAATACAATAAATAAATTTATCATGTCATGCAAAAATAAAAACATATTTGATAAATGTTTGTACTAAGTACATCAAAGAAGCTATGTCATTACATAGTAATACCCTGTCAATTACTATACTGTTTCTTAAATATATTGTATTTGTTTATATATGTATATCTGTAACATGTTTTGATGTCTTTGCCATATTTCTATCATTGTAAATGGCCAAAGGCAATATAGTTGCTGATTATGCCAATACATTTGAAACTTGGCAAAACGTGAGGCTCATATCTTTTGTTTTTATTAATGTGCATGTATGAAGCACCATTCTATGTATTGTATCTATATAGTTTGTATTATACAATGTAAATGATATATGCAATACAATATGATTAAACTAAACCTGTCCAAAGCATGTCCAAATAAGGTAAGAGATTTATTCTTACGACTGCAATGTAAATGTATACGACAAGCATTGCTTAGTGCCATGTACTCCAATGCAACTGTTTCATGCAACGCATCTATATTAATACCCGCTCATCACCGCTATTCTAAAATATGTCCACTCTGATCAATGACAAATGGCGGTATATATAGTTGTTCTAGTAGTTTTCATACTGTATTAAAGACACATATATGTACATACATTACATAAAATGTAAGCACACCTTTAAACAGTCATATAACAAATACTGGGCCATTATGATGCATAATGGAATACAACATAAACTGAAACCAAAAGGAAACTGTACACTTGTCTTAGAAAAGAATATTGGCAAATGTTGTTGTTTACGTTTATTTATCGTCGCTACCGTTTGCCCATATGATTGACGACTCCTGAAGAGATTAGTCATTTTAGATTGTTGGAGGATAGTGCAATGATACAGAAAGATACCCATTCCTGAGTCTCCTCTGAGTCACGGTGTAAATCATCGACACGAACCTCGGTTTAAAGTCCCATCTGAAAGACGGTTAATTTTATTAGGGTCAGACGGAGGATCGAACCTGCTATCCCTGGATTACCAGTCCAGCGTGTGTCCACTGGACTACAGATCCGTCTGTATGAAGAACTTCCTAAATTGTGTATATGAAGGTGACGTATAGGCTTGTCTGGTCGTATGATAACCTACTGTATGATAATGTGATGTATGTTTGTTATGTTATATTTCGGGTTTTACGCCTGCATTTTGGGCTATATCGCCGGCGGGCAGTTTACCTAACAACACATTTCCTGGGCAGGCTCCAGCGGTTAACCAGTACTTGGGTGCACCAACCTCCGTAAGAAACTGCCAACATGTTCATATAAATGAGACACTGCCTGGGCGGGGCTCGAACCAGTGACCATCAGTGATGATAGGTGACAGTGGATGTATATATGATATGTAATTAATGACACAAGTCACTGTAATAAAATATTTACTTACTTATCACAGTATAAAAAAGGATCATGTTACTGTTAGTTAATGTAATCACTTACCTGTATAGTAACCTCGAGACAAGGACGTAGGCTTATAGAAGGGTCAATGGTCCAGAGGTTAACGCACTGGGCTACAATATCATGGATCGCAGATTCGATATCCCCGATCCTTATCATGCTAAGAGTATTTCAGATGGGATTATAAACTGAGGTATCGTGTATCGGGGGCATACACTGAGCACGAGCAAGAACAATATGTGCTTCTGGATTTGGAATGTCTTCTGTATGTATATTGCATTATCGTCCAACAAATAATGACTAATGTACATGTGGAGGTTTAGCCCCGATCAGCCAGTGGCCGACGTATGATTTGTCTAACGTTCATAGCGATTTGTACAATGGCGTGCGTGTGGAATTTCATATAACGGATGGTATTGTGCTTTATACAAGTGGTCATTACAATTCATACTCTAGAGGAAATATATGTCATCTGGAAACTATTTGATAGTCGGATAAAATCAACAAAAGCAATAGTATCGTACAGTATAAACATTTTTCGGCAAATAAAATACATGTAAATTGACCGTTTAGCGCAGTGGTTAGCGTGCTCGCTTCTCACCAATGAAACCCGGGTTCGATCCTCGGAGCGGGAAGTATGTGAGATGGTACGGTGGTCGCCAGATCGGACAGGTGGGTTTTCTCCTTGTGCTCCGCTATCCTCCCACACGAATGACCACATTTACGCTTTCATCCGCGCCAACGAGCGTGATTATTATAAGTTGCTAAAAGCTTGGTTGGCAATCGTTGTAAAATAAATAAAGTTCAAACATGTTTACTTGCACATAAGACACATGTTAATGTGTTACCTGTACAACTACAATACGAAGTACAATGATGGTGTTACCAGGCATGTATTTCAGGGCATCACATCAATACAAACATAAATAGCAAGGATGATTTCTAAAAATGTTCACATGGCGGATTATGTTCCAAATGCTGTCGTCAATGCCATAACATTAAGTGGAAGTCGTGATAGCGCAGTAGTAGCGCGTTCGCTTTATGTATACACGGCCGGAGTTCGCACCCAGCTGTAGCACTTACGATTGTGCCCTGCCCATATGCGATGTTTTAAATTCCACATTGCCTCTTCTCTCTCCCTCATGGCGATATATTCCATCAGGAATGAGGTCTCGAGAGTTATTAATATAAGTTGTTTGACCGCCACATACGGCTCGCTTAATAGTATCAAGTGGAAGTCGTGATAGCGCAGTGGATGCGCGTTCGCTTCAGGTGCGAAAGGTCCGGAGTTCGAGCCCCACTGGAGCCGTAACGATTGTGCCCTTAGGCAAGGCATTTAAATTCCACGTTGTCTCTTCTCTCTCCCTCGTGGCGATGGATTCCATCAGGAATCTGGTCTCGAGAGTGATTTATATCAGTTGAAATAACTTGTTTCGCAATCGAGCTAAAATAAATTTGTATAAACTAAACTAATAGTATCAGTTCAAAACTAGTTTCATATCATGTGGTATGAAATCACCTATTTTTTTAATTTAAGTTTATTTAACGTCACTACCGGTTGCCCATTTGAGCGACGGGCAGTTTACATACCAACATCTGTCCTGAACAGGCTCAAGCGGTTACCCAGTACTTGGTGCACCAACCTCCGTAAGAAACTGCCAAGTTTTTAATATAAATAAAACACGATCTGAGCGGGGTTCGAACCCGTGACCATCAGTAATAATAGGTTACAGTGGTATACAAGTCCGCGACCGTAACCGCTCGACCACGTAAGTGGTAAATGAAATCACAACGAGTGTAAAATGCTATATGTATTCGTTTAAAGAATGGTCGATGAGTCTTGGTTTGGTACCAACAATTATGGCCATAGTGTTGTAGGGGTAACAATAAAAACACCACTTAACAACGGGTATGACTAAAGTGTTGATTTCTGCCATTCCAGTCATTAATTCGGTTATTATGACACGCAGGTGCGATAGGAGCTTTAGCAGTGACCATGACGGTTTCTGAATCGATATCACAAACGATGCTCATGTTGTTGCTAATCTGCTTCCTGAGAATGAAATAAACTGAAACTGAAAATATACTGATATTGCGAGCGTTTCATTATTATTTTGTATTGCCAAACAACGAAACAAACTCAGTAAATGTGTTCCAACAACGCGTTCTAAAACATTCAATTACCACAATTAGTCTTATTATACGTCTTTGTGGTAAGATTAGCATATCAATGCAGTTCAATACGGTACCCTATATATTGTCGTCTTCAAATCGCCGAACGGATCTGTAGTCCAGTGGTAACACGCTTGAATGGTAATCCAGGGATCGCAGGTTCGATCACCCGTCTGACCATAATAAAATTAACAGTCTTTCAGATGGGACATTAAACCGCTGTCTTGTATCAGTGATGTACACCGTACACTTAAAGGAAGCAGAAAAGATTCTGGAATGGGTCTCTGTCTGTATAATCCTTCACAAATCTAAAATGACTAATCTCTTCAGGAGGCGTCGCTCATATGGGCGACGATAAATAAACGTAAAACACACGCGCCGAACTGCGACATTGTCAGTGTCAAACTAGCCACAGAAATGCGGCATTGTCAGTAGTCACCGAACTGCGGCATTGTTAGTGTAAAGCTAGTCACCGAACTGTGACATTTTCAGTGTAAAGCTTGTCACCGAACTGCGACATTGTCAGTGTCAAACTAGTCCTCGAACTCATTGTCAGAGTCGCACTAGCCGCCGAACTGCGACAATGTCCGTGTCAAACTATTCACCGAACTGCAGCATTGTAAGTTTCTAACTAGCCGCCGAACTGCGACAATGTCCGTGACAAACTAGTCACCGAACTGCAGCATTGTAAGTTTCTAACTAGCAGCCGAACTGCGACAATGTCCGTGACAAACTAGCCGCCGAACTGCGACAATGTCCGTGTTAAACTATTCACCGAACTGCAGCATTGTAAGTTTCTAACTAGCCGCCGAACTGCGACAATGTCCATGTCAATTTATTCACCGAACTGCGACAATGTCGGTGTCAAACTAGCCGCCGAACTGCGACAATGTCGGTGTCAAACTAGCCGCCGAACTGCGACAATGTCGGTGTCAAACTATTCACCGAACTGCGACAATGTCCGTGTCAAACTATTCACCGAACTGCGACAATGTCCGTGTTAAACTATTCGCCGAACTGCGACAATGTCCGTGTCAAACTATTCGCCGAACTGCGACAATGTCCGTGTCAAACTATTCACCGAACTGCAGCATTGTAAGTTTCTAGCTAGCAGCCGAACTGCGACAATGTCCGTGACAAACTATTCGCCGAACTGCGACAATGTCCGTGACAAACTATTCACCGAACTGCAGCATTGTAAGTTTCTAACTAGCCGCCGAACTGCAGCATTGTAAGTTTCTAACTAGCCGCCAAACTGTGACATTGGCGCCGAACGAGTGCATAAATATGTACAATTAAAATAAATGCTATTTCTGAAGCCTTTGCGGAGGTACGTTTATATGCAAACAACGAAGCCGTTGTAACTTACGTAAAACATAGAGAAGTATTCAATCATAATAGTAATGCTTGTAATTAATTTAACTTTGACATAATGGTGTACGTTATGACAGCTACAATTTATTGAAAATGGTTTATTAACTGTAACAAACACAACGAAGGCTTAATAATTAGTGTGGCGACCAATAAATTCACTTTGACAGTCATAAAATATGAACTTAATTGGAAATATTTAAATGTTTTTGTCACCCTCGATTGTTTGTTTGATCGTTTCCGCCTAACTGATTACTTTATGAGTTGGCTTGGCAGGCAGATGCGGTATGGAGATCTTAGAATGGAAAGTGTCAGCCCCACATCCCGGATCCATATATATATAACATTACCACATGAGGATACTACGAAATACACTCATGTGTGTTGGACACGGCCCCTTAAGTAGTATGTATGCGTCATATATTTATTTCGAGTTCTATTGTAAATATAGCAAGACGATGAAGACCACCCACCGACATTACACACATATATGTTGTATTTAAGTTTATTTATCGTCGCTACCGGTCGCCCATTTGAGCGACGGGCAGTTTACCTAATCACACCTTTCCTGGGCACGCTCCAGTGGTTAACCAGTACTTGGTGCACCAACCTCGGTAATATGTGTTTTACGTTTATTTATCGTCGCTACTGGTTACCCATATGAGCGACGCCTACTGAAGAGATTAGTTATTTTAGATTTTGGAGGATAGTGCAATGATACAGAAAGAGACACATTACAGAGTCTCCTCTGGTTCTTTTACGTGCACGGTGTAAAGCACCGACACGACACCTCGGTTTAACGTCCCATCTGAAAGACTGTTAATTTTATTAGGGTCAGACGGGGGATCGAACCTGCGATCCCTGGATTAACCAAGGACTACATATCCGTCTGTTAACTTCGGTAAGAAACTGCCAACTTGTTTATATAAAGCGACATGGTCTGAGGTGGGCTCTAATCCGTGACCATCAGTGATGATAGGTTACAGTGGTATAAAAGTCAGTGACCGTAACCACTCGACCACGGACGCGGTCAGGCAAAAGGATAATCTGATAGATGGTTTTATATGGATGTTTAATACTTGATAATTAGTGCGATTTCTCATTTTGATATTTCATCTATATTTCTTCTTCGTCTATATTTATTGTGATATCTCATTTCTTAATATTGCTATATCTCAATATCTCATAATTATATATGTATTGCGTTATCTCATTATCTCATGTATAGTTATTGTGTAGTGTTATTGCGATATCTCAATATCTCATGTATAGTTATTACGACATGTCTATATCCCATGTATGTGTATTATGATATCTCATGTAAATTTATAGTGTAGTGTTATTGCGATATCTCAATATCTCATTTATAGTTATTACGATATCTCAATATCTCATTTATAATTATTACGATATCTCAATATCTCATTTATAGTTATTACGATATCTCAATATCTCATTTGTAGTTATTACGATATCTCAATATCTCATTTATAGTTACATGTATTACGATATCTCAATATCTCATTTATAGTTATTACGATATCTCAATATCTCATTTATAGTTATTACGATATCCCAATATCTCATTTATAGTTATTACGACATCTCAATATCTCAATTATATTTATTACGATATCTCATTTAAATTTATTGTGTAGTGTTATTGCGATATCTCATTTATAGTTATTACGACATCTCAATATCTCAATTATATTTATTATGATATCTCAATATCACATTTCTAGTCAGTGCAACATCTCAATATCTCATTTGTCGTTATTGTGATATCTCAATATCTCAATTATATTTATTATGATATCTCAATATCACATGTCTAGTTATTGTGATATCTAAGTCGAATGGATTGTACCACCTGTCTGATTTAAAGTCAACTATTTGGCGTGAATACTTTACAACCCTTGTACTAAGCTTAGCATTCTCTATCTCATTATCATTCAGGGCCGTCGCTGGAGCTATTTTGATGATACGCACGGTCAAATTTGTTTGTCAATTGAACATAGCGTGCGATTACGCTAGGGGGGGTCTCCCCACCCCCGGGATATTTTTGGAAATGAGGAAGCAATTTCCTGCATTTCAATGCATTTTGTAACATAGAATTGCAGGACTATTGCTCTTATCAATTAATCAAGCACGTAAAATAGCACAAACTATTTCGAGATGCACCATATTTGCAATGGGCTCAATTAGTCCACCACTCCACACATCACGGCGCCTATGTATCCCTACTACCCCCCTGGCGTTTTAATTCATTTTTGGAGTTTTAATTTTTTTTCATTTTCTCAGACCAATGATACGCACGTGCGTACTTGCGTATGCCCAGCGACGGGCCTGTGACATTGGTAATGTCTTTGCCATATTTCTATCATTGTAAATGGCCAAAGGCAATATAGTTGCTGATTATGCCAATAAATTTGAAACTTGAAACTTGGTAATATCACAATCCGCATCAAAGTGGTTTATGTACGTCCCAGTTAAACCCGGGTAATCAACGACCAGATGTATGCTCTGGCGAACAGTGTCAATCCCACAATACCCACCACGACGTCAGCAGTCTGTATTCCCTGACTGTTCCAATACCTGATCAACGGCAACACAATACCTGAACGATGGCAACACAATACCTGAACGATGGCAACACAATACCTGAACGATGGCAACACAATACCTGAACGATGGCAACACAATACCTGAACGATGGCAACACAATACCTGAACGATGGCAGCACAGTATCTGAACGATGGCAGCACAATATCTGAACGATTGCAACATAATATCTGAACGATGGCAACATAATATCTGAACGATGGCAACACAATATCTGAACGATGGTAACACAATACCTGAACGATGGCAACATAATACCTGAACGATGGCAACACAATATCTGAACGATGGCAACACAATATCTGAACGATGGCAACACAATATCTGAACGATGGTAACACAATACCTGAACGATGGCAACACAATATCTGAACGATGGCAACACAATATCTGAACGATGGTAACACAATACCTGAACGATGGCAACATAATACCTGAACGATGGCAACACAATATCTGAACGATGGCAACACAATACCTGAACGATGGCAACATAATACCTGAACGATGGCAACACAATACCTGAACGATGGCAACACAATATCTGAACGATGGCAAAACAATACCTGAACGATGGCAACACAATATCTGAACGATTGCAACATAATATCTGAACGATGGCAACATAATATCTGAACGATGGCAACACAATACATGAACAATGGCAACACAATACCTGAACGATGGCAACACAATACATGAACAATGGCAACACAATACCTGAACGATGGCAACACAATACATGAACAATGGCAACACAATACCTGAACGATGGCAACACAATACATGAACAATGGCAGCACAATACCTGAACGATGGAAACACAATACATGAACAATGGCAACACAATACCTGAACGATGGAAACACAATACATGAACAATGGCAACACAATACCTGAACGATGGCAACACAATACATGAACAATGGCAACACAATACCTGAACGATGGAAACACAATACATGAACAATGGCAATACAATATCAGAACGATGGAAGCACAATATCTGAACGATGGCAACATAATATCTGAACGATGGCAGCATAATACCTGAACGATGGCAACACAATATCTGAACACAATACCTGAACGACGGAAACACAATACCTGAACGATGGAAACACAATACCTGAACGATGGCAACACAAAACCTGAACGATGGCAACACAATACCTGAACGATGGAAACACAATACCTGAACGATGGAAACACACTACCTGAACGATGGCAACATAATACCTGAACTATGACAACATAATACCTGAACGATGGCAACATAATATCTGAACGATGGCAGCACAATATCTGAACGATGGCAACACAATACCTGAACGATGGCAACATAATACCTGAACGATGGCAACACAATACCTGAACGATAGCAACATAATATCTGAACGATAGCAACATAATATCTGAACGATGGCAGCACAATACCTGAACGATGGCAACACAATACCTGAACGATAGCAACATAATATCTGAACGATGGCAACACAATATCTGAACTATGGCAACATAATACCTGAACGATAGCAACATAATATCTGAACGATGGCAACACAATATCTGAACTATGGCAACATAATACCTGAACGATAGCAACAGAATACCTGAACGATGGCAACACAATACCTGAACGATGGCAACGCAATATCTGAACGATAGCAACATAATACCTGAACGATAGCAACATAATACCTGAATGATGGCAACACAATACCTGAACGATAGCAACATAATACCTGAACGATGGCAACACAATACCTGAACGATGGAAACACAATACATGAACAATGGCAACACAATACCTGAACGATGGCTACATAATACCTGAACGATAGCAACATAATACCTGAACGATAGCAACATAATACCTGAACGATGGCTACATAATACCTGAACGATAGCAACATAATACCTGAACGATAGCAACATAATACCTGAACAATGGCAACACAATATCTGAACGATGGCAACACAATACCTGAACGATAGCAACATAATACATGAACGATGGCAACACAATATCTGAACGATTGCAACACAATACCCTGAACGATGGAGGCACAATACCTGAACGATGGCAACACAATATCTGAACACAATACGAGAACGATGGCAACACAATACCTGAACACAATACCAGAACGATGGCAACACAATATCATATCGATGGCAACACAATACCTGAACGATGGCAACGCAATATATTATCGATGGCAACATAATTTAACAGAGGTGTTATTGGACCAGCGGCCGAAAGCGAATCCTCCTACATGACTATCTTGGTACATTGGTGAGATTTCCGTGGCCCCATTCTCATGTCTGTAAGGCATACAGGTAAGTACTTTGTGTAAGTATTACCCCCAGTAGCAACCAGGGTGCGGATAGCTTCTGCAACAACATTCACATGGAATATAATAGTAGCGCTGTTGTCGGCCCATAGTAGGCATGCTATATTGTACAATGCTTATGTAGACATAAAGAAGTAGTCACTTGTCTGCAATTGATGTGTCACTTTGCTCACAGACACGACGAGTGGCTTCTTGTGTTGCTCTTAGCTTCTCATTTATATCGCACATCGTGTCAGTTGACAGATCATTGTCATGATAGGTAAATAAAGTTGCAAATATGTTAACTCAAGCAGGAATGCAATGCTGATGTATGTCCTTGGGAGTTACCAGTTTGGTTAAACCACTAACAGCAGCTCGGAAAGCTTCCTGTGTTCAACTTAAGTGCTCTAATATCTCTTGACATATGTTTGTCCTTGCAGACGTATTGTGCACAAACTAGCAGCAGACTTACTGGCTCAGTTAGGAGTGCATGCATGACTTCATCAACATTATACCGATGCTAGCTATCATTACCATCAGATGATGCATCAGGCCAAACCGAATGGTCACATTGTCTTGCAACATTTGTGGAAGGGGGTCGCTTCATAACTCTTATTGAGCATTGCTATAAATGAAAAGGTCTACTGTCACATAGTGTATTTCAGCGAATCTTCCAAACGTACTACTTGAATTAAGGAAATGTATATTGTATTCAAAGTAATGGGTGGGACATGCATAAAAGGTAAGTATCGAACTCTGGCCACAGGCTGTGTGTGCATATTGCATGCTGTACATGCATGACGCCAATCACATTGTTTGCAATTTATTTAATCATATTTTATTGCAAATCAATAGTACATATGTCATACACATATAGATACAATACATAGCATTAAAATACAAGTGGTTTGGCACACACGTTTGAACAACATTAGACAACGGCCCACACCAGATTATATATACCTGCTTATATATTACCTGCTTTTATATACCTAACAAACCTCGCCCATATGGTTCGCCGGAGGCGAGGGTAAATAAGCTCAATCATCATCTTGCTTAACAAATCAGCAAAGCAAATCCGTCGATAACTATCTGTTGAACTAGGACATATGTGTGTTCGTGTTGATGGATATGGTGGCTGGAACAATGGTCTCATTATTTTCTATCTCTCAATCATGTTAGAATCACGTTCCAATCATCTATAGAATCACTTTATGTCGGCGTCTCACTCGTGATTCGGTATACGAACAATTCGCACATGCATGTTGCTACGCTGATATAAGTATATCAGTCGCCATTGGATTGGTTAAGGACTTGCAGTCACGCGTTTCTTCTTTTTGTCGAGGCTGTCAATTACTGCATCTAAATGTGAAGACCAGTCTCTCTCAATCAATCAGGTAGGAACATACCAATCATCATCTCCGAGCTGGTATTTCCTATCACATACAACATCCAATAGAATGAAGTGTTAATTGGCTGTTTACTCCCATTCAACAACAACAACAACAATACCCATTCATACAATGTTTATAACAAGAACATGTATACATGTAGGCAACGACATGGATTTACAGACATAAGGGAAGTAACTCGATATGTTGCATGAGGCATATTAGTTCAAAGGGAAATAACCTATCTTCAACATTATAGGATGATGTTCTGAAACAGTTTATCATCTGCATCATATTAAAGGTCTTAGTATCGGAAACAATAGCTGTATGTTTTATATAGAGGATCTTACATGAGTAGCTTTCCATATTGAATTTATTCAACGAGTTTAATAAATTCAATATGGAAAGACACGAAAGTAAGATTCTTTTTATCACATAAACCAAATACGCAGTAAAAGTGTGTCACGATTGAACACACTTCCCCTTTAGCAAATGAAAGCCAGAGTAGTACTGCGGTTTCTACTTAATGGGCCAAGAAAATAGTGCGACACTAAATACTCCAATTTTTTTATTTTCTTCCTTTGTAAACAGTTTTTAAACTATCACAACATATCATGTACAACAATTCAATATTAAACACTTTTAAAGGATTTTTAAACAGCTTTTTTAACAAATACAAAATGTACACGATGTTTTGGCAAATGACGTCACAATCAAAGTTACACAGCGCGTAGTTTTATAAAATAAAAATAAAATTCTCTAGAATTGTATAATTTACTTCACATAATTTATACTATATAACGACAGACTCGTACTATTCTACATCTATATCCAACACGTTCCCATTATAATACTTCTCACTGATAATTCGGTATCGATATTGACAAGGCCAGTACTATTAATACCCAACTCATTCATTTGGGTCTGGACAAATGTTTGTGTGTTCAAAGCCACACAACTCTAAGAATCTTTTTTTTTGGTATATAGCCTTGCTTGAAATGGCGTAATAAATGGTTATGTATAGTGTCAAGCCAATCACAGTATTCTTAAAAAATCCAACAACACAACAAACGTTTCTTAGCTGTTTTGAACCCGCAAACATTTGTCTAGATCTCAAGCGTCTGTGAGTATTTGCAGAAATTATGTATAAAATTATAAAATTTAATTCAGTATGACAAAATGTATCTACTTCCGTTTTGGATGACTAATAGTACGTATGACGTCATCACAAGTCATCGTCATAGGTACTGTAAACATCACATACAAATCATACACGTTTTATATTAACGGTTTTAGTCTAGGAATTAGTCATTGTTGTGTTCCAAATGACCAATGATTGTTATTGTAATACTATAGAGCAATAAGATATTGTCAAATGAAATATTAACGTTTTTAGCCTAGGAATTAGTCAAGGTCGTGTTCCAAATGACCATTGTTAATTGCTAATGACTACGAGTATAGTGTGATAATATTGTCTAAGTCCGCCAACATATTGAGGCGGATGAACTATGAATCTGTACGAACGGAGGAACGGAGAGACGCCGACCTTGTCACCATACTAGCCCATCGCTTTGTGGAATTTACAGTCAAGGTCAATACGGAAAGGTTGCATAATTCTCCAAATATATGATGCACTTAAGACTGTTGAATGCACACTGGGCGGAATATATATATATTATTCGAAAAATACAATATGTTACGTGCCAAAACGTGACACCATATGTGTCAGTGTGGTTTATGACGTCATACATAATGCACAAATTAAAAATATTGTATGGAGAATGTTTGCACAGCTATCTTCACGCTTGTCACACAGTTGATGAAGATTGCATAGTAGTTTATGTACATTTATCTTAGCTCTATTGTGAAGCCGCTTTTACACCAGTATATGTATCGCTCTCGAGACCTTATTCCTGATGGAATCCATCGCCATGAGCGAGAGAAGAGGCAACGTTGACTTTAAATGTCTTGCCTAAGGACAGTAGATGTATCGCTCTCGAGACCTTATTCCTGATGGAATCCATCGTCATGAACCAGAGAAGAGGCAACGTTGACTTTAAATGCCTTGCCTAAGGACAGTAGATGTATCGCTCTCGAGACCTTATTCCTGATGGAATCCATCGCCATGAGCGAGAGAAGAGGCAACGTTGACTTTAAATGCCTTGCCTAAGGACAGTAGATGTATCGCTCTCGAGACCTTATTCCTGGTGGAATCCATCGTCATGAGCGAGAGAAGAGGCAAAGTTGACTTTAAATGCCTTGCCTAAGGACAGTAGATGTATCGCTCTCGAGACCTTATTCCTGATGGAATCCATCGTCATGAGCGAGAGAAGAGGCAAAGTTGACTTTAAATGCCTTGCCTAAGGACAGTAGATGTATCGCTCTCGAGACCTTATTCCTGATGGAATCCATCGCCATGAGCGAGAGAAGAGGCAACGTTGACTTTAAATGCCTTGCCTAAGGACAGTAGATGTATCGCTCTCGAGACCTTATTCCTGATGGAATCCATCGCCATGAGCGAGAGAAGAGGCAACGTTGACTTTAAATGCCTTGCCTTAGGACAGTAGATGTATCGCTCTCGAGACCTTATTCCTGATGGAATCCATCGCCATGAGCGAGAGAAGAGGCAGCGTTGACTTTAAATGCCTTGCCTAAGGGCATAATGGTAACAGCTGGACTCGGATTCCTGGATGTTCACACCTGCAGCGAACACGTTACAACTCCACTATCAAGACTTGTACATTATAGCAACTTATTTGAAAACGCGCATGCCTAAATTCGTGCTTTATATCACTTGTGTTGCACTGTTACCTGACCTGAAAGGTAGCTTCATAAACCGTCTCCGTGGCCTAGTGGTTAAGGCGTTCGCCTATGGAGCGGGATGTCGAAGGTTCGAACCTCGTCAGGGATTTGTTCTGATATGGCCGATTGGTGAGCCGCCAGCTAGTTAAATAATGGTTACCGATTGCCTACCAGCCTGGCGCCAGGCATACACGCATAGGATTCGGGAACTACTGACGTTCATAAAAAAGAAGTGTCTCATAAGTCAGAAATGACTGGCCCTTTAAATAGGGGTGACACTATAATAAACGAACACTTTACATTCCAAAACGAATGCCTTGACACATCATAATAAAGCTACGCCAGGGGGACCACGTTGCGGTGACCCATTTAACAGTATACTCGTTTGTATGAGCATTAATCAATTATCAACTTCCAATTATCTATGACAGTTATTACCAGAGACAATTAGCAAATGTGAATCAGCAATAGCTGTGATGAGCACAAGAAGTACCACCGCCTGGTTGTTTCCTGATTGTTGTGACGTGTTTTATTTTACATTACGTTACGTATGACACTACACGTACACGTGTTTATCAAATTCTAATAAACAGTGGGCACGTACTAAGAAAGTTATCAAAGAAGAACATTGTATTGGACACAATCCATTAGAGTATTAAAATGATTGCTCTCTAAAATAATTATGAACGATGAACTTATTAACAATGCAGAGAAATACAAATAGTACATACATTCAATGATCATATATTAATTAAAATTATATGATTATGTGAGGGTGGGGATGGACTAGATGAAGATGTGGATGGACTAGAACACAGTGAGGATGTACTAGATGAGGTTGGGAATGGATTAGATGAAGGTGTGGATGGACTAGATGAGTGAAAGGATGGACTAGATGAGGGTGTGGATGGACTAGATGAGGATGGGGATGGACTAAATGAGGGTGTGGATGAACTAGATGAGGGAGTGGATGGGCTAGTTGAGGGTGTGGATGTACTAGATGAGGGTGGGGATGTACTAAATGAATGCAAGGATGGACTAGATGAGGGTGTGGATGGACTAGATGAGGGTGGGAATGGACTAGATGAGGGAGTTGATGGACTAGATGAGGTTGGGGATGGACTAGATGAGGGTGGGGATGGACTAAATTAGGGTGTGGATGGACTAGATGAGGGCGGGGATGGACTAGATGAGGGTGTGGATGGACTAGATGAGGGTGGGGATGGGCTAGATGAGGAAGTGGATGGACTAAATGAATGCAATTATGGACTAGATGAGGGTGGAGATGGACTAGATGAGTATTAGGATGGACTAGATGAGGGTTGTGATGGACTAGATGGAGATGTGGATGGACTAGATTAGGGGGAGAATGAACTAGATGAGTGTGTGGATGGACGAAATGAGTGTCAGGGTGGACCAGATGAGGGTGGGGATGGACTAGATGAGTATTAGGATGGACTAGATGAGGGTTGTGATGGACTAGATGGAGATGTGGATGGACTAGATTAGGGGGAGCATGAACTAGGCGAGGGTGTGGATGGACGAAATGAGTGTCAGGGTGGACCAGATGAAGGTGTGGATGGACTAAATGAGGGTGGGAATGAACTAGACTAGGGTGTGTATGGAATACATGAGTGTCAAGGTGGACTAGATGAGAGCGTGGATGGACTAGATGAGGTTGGGGATGGACTAGATGATGGTGTTGATGGTCTAGATGATGTTGGGTATGGACTAGAAGGAGATGTGGATGGACTAGATGAGATTGGTGATGGACTAGATGAGGGTGTTTATGGACTAAATGACTGCAAGGATGGACTAGATGAGGGTGGATATGACTAAATGAGTATTAGGATGGACTAGATGAGGATTGTGATGGACTAGATGGAGGTGAGAATGAACTAGACGAGGGTGTGGATGGACGAAATGAGTGTCACGGTGGACTAGATGAGAGTGGGGATGGACTAGATGAGGTTGGGGATGCACTAGATGATGGTGTGGATGGTCTAGATGATGTTGGGGATGGACTAGAAGGAGATGTGGATGGACTAGATGAGGCTGGGGATGGACTAGATGAAGGTGTGTATGGACTAAATGACATGACTGCAAGGATGGACTAGATGAGGGTGGATATGACTAGATGAGTATTAGGATGGACTAGATGAGGGATGGACTAGATGGAGGTGAGAATGAACTAGATGAGGGTGTGGATGGACTAAATGAGTGTCAGGGTGGACTAGATGAGAGTGGGGGTGGACTAGTTGAAGGTGTGGATGGACTAAATGAGGATGGGAATGCACTAGCCGATGGTGTTGATGGACTAGATGAGGGTGTAGATGGACTACATATGAAATGGTATTTGCACGTATGAATGATTTGTATTGTTGACTACTGTCATCTTCAATGTATAACACTGGCAGTCGTGATAGCGCAATGGTAGCAGAGTAGTCTCGATTTCTGAAAATTAAACGTCTCTCTCTCTTTCTATCTCGAGGTAAACACACTCTCAAGCAAAATTCTTGAGCATAGATACATTGTTTGGTGCAACTAGCATTTAAAAACTAGCTGATAAGGAATTGGAGAGGAATTAATATAAGTTTTCTGAAAACTTGTTTTCCAATCCAAACCATTCACAATTTATGTAATTTGTAACATTGTTTGTATTATACATGTAAATTTATTGGAATAAATACTGTTTAAACCAAGGAATAACGCTGAAACGTATAAAAAAGACCATTAGAGAGACATTATTATGTTTGATACTGCTGTGTATGTATGCTTTGGAAATAAACCATTAGGGGCCTCAAAAATTGTGAAAATATAAATTGTTGAAATTTGACTTGCATATGTCCCACGTTACTGAAATAACTCTTATATAACACATGTCGACATCCGTTCATGAAGCTCACATAGATACAACTTGTCTTGGTTTTTTTAAAAGGTATTTGTTTTTGAAAGGTCTTTCTCCACTAATAATAGCTGGAGAGTCGCCATATGACCTAAGCTGTTTGGGCGACGTTACGTACGCCACAACAAAAGCAAACATTAAATGCAGGACTTGTGGATATAATTATGACTGAACAATATTGAAACTACCATTGTGAGGACATGAAACATACACGGTGGCAGTGGTATGGCGTACATGGTGGTTCATATAACTATTATATTTTGAATATATTCCGACAAATTATGCGAATTTATTTCCAAGAAAAAGAAGCACTTGTAATCGGAACAGATAGACCAAACAATACGGATGAAATACAACGTGTTAATATGAAGAATAAAGCACGTACGTAGGTACTTTAATTTAAACAGACGTTAATTAAAACATCCATTTTCAGCTATACATAGGTGAAACTTTGATCTTCCTAATTTATTTTAAGCCTCAATTAATCATGCAGGTGACATTAACAACTTAGTGCTGTTCAAATTGTACAACATACCTATCTATTCAGTTTCATTAGTGATTTCTTCCTTTTAAATATTACTTAAATGATAGAGTTAGTGACATATATATCTAAAACACACAGCGTTTATAAAATTAATTTGAATATTAATGAAGAGAATTGAAACATAGCAGATTGATTGTTAACTAATTGATATTCAAGGAAGCAAATAAAATATGTCAGTTAACGATTTGCTTATTAATAAGGTTATTGCCGTTTTAATAGGTTGCTTAAACGTGTGGCCCAACATACGCTGTGCGACTTCGATTCACTTGGCCCTCACTGCTGAACGTTTCAATCCCACGTATAAGGGTGTCGAATTGTGTCATGTGAGGGAACTATCAAGCTGATGGTCACGGGTTCGAGCCCAGCTCAGGCCGTGTCTCTTTTATATGAAAATGTTGGCAGTTACTTACGAAGGTTGGTGCACTAAGTACTGGTTAACCGCTGGAGCCTGTTCAGCAAAGTGTTGTTAGGTGATCTGCCCCGGCGCTCAAGTGGGCAACCGGTAGCGACGTTAAGTATACAGATATATGAAAAAAAGATTATAATCTTTATTATTTGGATACACAATTGTAAAATATGCTGATTTTGGTAATCTTTAATTCTTTAAACAGTTTCTTCGATTGTGTTTTCCAAGACTTTCTTTGAATAATTCTCGCACTGAACCGTTCCATAGTCTTACCATTTGATCTACGCTAGGCTTATCGCGACATAAGCGCGATACATGCATGCCCATGCCATGATTCAGTCATTTAGACGGGTACCAGCCCACATACTGAACACGTCGCATTCTCACTAATTCGGCGAAATAGAACATTGTTGTTCCTACGTAGCCAAGTAATTATTTCGAATGATGTAGACATACCATTTGCTTGTAACTACCTAAGTGGTATAATGCCATTTGTATAGTTCGTTGATATAATGAAACAAGAGTTAGACCACTGTAACAGTCTTTACTACTCTATGACGGAACATCATTGCATACACCTAATATAATACCATCTGTAACAGATTTACCAAAATATGACTTATCAATTTGTATCCATAATAAGTTATCGTCATTTAATCAACACGCGCTATCCGATGATGATTCCGTTTATTTACCCTCGCCACCGGTAAACCATATGGGCGCGCTATTCTTTAGTTTCTGTGTTATATAAGCAATTGTGCCTCCATTGTCTCTGCTGGCATCCTTATGGGCTGCCCATCTGCCCATGGGCTGCCTAGTTTATGGTAAAATAAAGCCATCGACAGTACATTGAAGATATCGTTTAACCAGGTATCAGGCATTATTATTACATCGTTAGTTATGTCAATAATAGCTAGACCTCCACTGTATCTGCGAGCGTCCTTATTGGCTACCTATCTATCTAGTTTATGGTAAAATAAAGCCATCGACAGTACATTGAAGCTATCGTTTAACCAGGTATCAGGCATTATTATTACATCGTTAGTTATGTCAATAATAGCTAGACCTCCACTGTATCTGCGGGCGTCCTTATTGGCTACCTATCTATCTAGTTTATGGTAAAATAAAGCCATCGACAGTACATTGAAGATATCGTTTAACCAGGTATCAGGCAATATTATTACATCGTTAGTTATGTCAATAATAGCTAGACCTCCACTGTATCTGCGAGCGTCCTTATTGGCTACCTATCTATCTAGTTTATGGTAAAATAAAGCCATCGACAGTACATTGAAGCTATCGTTTAACCAGGTATCAGGCATTATTATTACATCGTTAGTTATGTCAATAATAGCTAGACCTCCACTGTATCTGCGGGCGTCCTTATTGGCTACCTATCTGTCTAGTTTATGATAAATAAAGCCATCAACACTACAGTTGAAGCTATCGTTTAACCAGGTATCAAGCATTATTATTGCATCGTTAGTTATGCAAGTAATAGCTACATAATCGCCACATGCCATAAGCGACTTACCTCTTTTACCGACAATGTCGCATAAAAGCGACTTTGCAAAAAACAGCGAATCCGATCAGACAGAACATACCGTGCCGTATGTTCAATGTGATTTACATTTATTTATCGTAGCTACCGATTGCCCATATGAGCGACGCCTCCTGAAGAGATTGGTAATTTTAGATGTTTGGAGGATAGTGCAATGATACAGACAGAGACCCATTCCAGAGTCTCCTCTGGTTCTTTTACGGGCACAGACACGAGACATCGGTTTAATTTCCTTTCTGAAAGACTGTTAATTTTATTAGGGACTGGCGGGGAATCGAACCTGTGATCCCTTGATTACCAATCCGGCATGTTAACCACTGAACTAGGGATCCATCGGCCGTCTGTTCAGGCTGTATGACGATTGTAATCATTGCTCTGTATGACGAAGCACATGTTCAAATCCAAAAACGTTATACTAAGAAAGACGTTAACTTGTTAAAACAAATACTGGAATGGGACACACGGTTGAATCTTAATTCATTTTTTATGTTTAGTTACTTTGTAAGAAAGAATAGGATGATTCAAGCATACGTTTTTACAGCATTTTACGGTTTGTGAGAACATAAACACTTTTGTTTGTTTTTTTTCATTGTCGTATGTCGCAACAGTCGTAACACCGACAAAAACACTGTTTTTTCCACAGCAAAACGTATGATTCTAGACTGTATATGGTGACATTCGTACTGCTAGACTATATGTTGTGTCAATTAATGCAGACATATCATGGCATGTTTGTACATGTATTTCGAAACGAGAAGAATAGCCACTCTCATTGTCCTAGTGTACTCGGCAGTAGAATCCTAGCCCTGGTTTTCCATGTATTAAGATGTTGTACTCGGCAGTAGAATCCTAGCCCTGGTTTTCCATGTATTAAGAGTTTGTACTCGGCAGTAGAATCATAGCCCTGGTTTTCCATGTATTAAGAGTTTGTACTCGGCAGTAGAATCCTAGCCCTGGTTTTCCAAGTATTAAGCGTGTGTACTCGGCAGTAGAATCCTAGCCCTGGTTTTCCATGTATTAAGAGTGTGTACTCGGCAGTAGAATCCTAGCCCTGGTTTTCCATGTATTAAGATTTTGTACTCGGCAGTAAAATCCTAGCCCTGGTTTTCGATGTATTAAGATTTTGTACTCGGCAGTAGAATCCTAGCCTTGGTTTTCGATGTATTAAGATTTTGTACTCGGCAGTAGAATCCTAGCCCTGGTTTTCCATGTATTAGGATTTTGTACTCGGCAGTAGAATCCTAGCCCTGGTTTTCCATGTATTAAGAGTGTGTACTCGGCAGTAGAATCCTAGCCTGGTTTTCCATGTATTAATATTTTGTACTCGGCAGTAGAATCCTAGCCATGGTTTTCCATGTATTAAGTTTGTGTACTCGGCAGTAGAATCCTAGCCCTGGTTTTCGATGTATTAAGATGTTGTACTCGGCAGTAGAATCCTAGCCCTGGTTTTCCATGTATTAAGATGTTGTACTCGGCAATAGAATTCTAGCCCTGGGTTTCCATGTATTAAGATGTTGTACTCGGCAGTAGAATCCTAGCCCTGGTTTTCCATGTATTAAGATTGTGCACTCGGCAGTAGAATCCTAGCCCTGGTTTTCCATGTATTAAGATGTTGTACTCGGCAGTAAAATCATAGACATGGTTTTCCATGTATTAATATTTTGTACTCGGCAGTAGTATCCTAGCCCTGGTTTTCGATGTATTAAGATTTTGTACTCGGCAGTAGAATCCTAGCCCTGGTTTTCCATGTATTAAGAGTTTGTACTCGGCAGTAGAATCCTAGCCCTGGTTTTCCATGTATTAAGATTTTGTACTCGGCGGTAGAATCCTAGCCCTGGTTTTCCATGTATTAAGAGTTTATACTCGGCAGTAGAATCCTAGCCCTGGTGTTCCATGTATTAATATTTTGTACTCGGCAGTAGAATCCTAGCCCTCGTTTTCCATGTATTAGGATTGTGTACTCGGCAGTAGAATCCTAGCCCTGGTTTTCCATGTATTAAGATGTTGTACTCGGCAGTAGAATCCTAGCCATGGTTTTCCATGCATTAAGATTGTGTACTCGGCAGTAGAATCCTAGCCCTGGTTTTCCATGTATTAAGATGTTTTACGCGGCAGTAGAATCCTAGCCCTGGTTTTCCATGTATTAAGATGTTGTACTCGGCAGTAAAATCATAGCCATGGTTTTCCATGTATTAAGATGTTGTACTCGGCAGTAGAATCCTAGCCATGGTTTTCCATGCATTAAGATTGTGTACTCGGCAGTATAATCCTAGCCCTGGTTTTCCATGTATTAATATTTTGTACTCGGCAGTAAAATCATAGACATGGTTTTCCATGTATTAAGATGTTGTACTCGGCAGTAGAATCCTAGCCCTGGTTTTCCATGTATTAAGATTGTGTACTCGGCAGTAGAATCCTAGCCCTGGTTTTCCATGTATTAAGATTGTGTACTCGGCAGTAGAATCCTAGCCCTGGTTTTCCATGTATTAAGATGTTGTACTCGGCAGTAGAATCCTAGCCCTGGTTTTCGATGTATTAATATTTTGTACTCGGCAGTAGAATCCTAGCCCTGGTTTTCCATGTATTAAGAGCCTTGTACTCGGCAGTAGAATCCTAGCCCTGGTTTTCCATGTATTAAGATTTCAATCAGCACTAGCTCATTCATCGGCTGTCCGATTAGCGCAGTGGTTAACGCGCTCGCTTCTCACCAATGCTACCCGTGTTCGATCCTCGGACCGGGAAGTATATGCGATGGTACGGGGGTCGCCAGATCGGACATGTGGGTTTTCTCCGGGTACTCCGGTTTCCTCCCACACGAATTACTAAATATACGCGTTCATCCGCGCCAACGAGATTGATTAATATAAGTTCCTAGAACTTGCTTCGCAATCGTTGTAAAATAAATAAAGTTTAAACTTACCTCATTCAGCACTGCTTGCATTTCCAAATAGATAGTTTCTTCATTTAGATAAAGGCTGCTTTATGATATGTTTCCAGTAAATAAGAATGTTAAAAATTCGATTTTGTTCCATGTGTTAAGCCTCTGAAGACAGCCATGTTTGTTTACAGTATTGATGTTACCCTATTCTCGAGGTAATGCTATGGGGCCCTTGTTTGTGTTACCATAGCGGAACATACAATAACAACCAACATATTTATTATTCTGTTTTACTAATCATCCACTACTGTACAAGTGGGTAAGTAAGTTAGTAATGTGATGTTTGCTATAGTGTCATCACTATTTGATAGGCACTATTGGCTAGTCGTATATTGGCCTTATACTAGTGGTATGGAGGATGCAAGTCTGTCGATCTTTCACTTTTTAACTTCTGGCAAAATGACAGCCTGGGGAAACTGTTGGTATGGAGGACCTTAGCCTTGGTGCAAGTCTGTCGATTTTTCACTTTTTAACTTCTGGCAAAATGACAGCCTGGGGAAACTGTTGGTATGGAGGACCTTAGCCTGGGTGCAAGTCTGTCGATTTTTCACTTTTTAACTTCTGGCAAAATGACAGCCTGTGGAAACTGTTGGTATGGAGGACCTTAGCCTGGGTGCAAGCTAGTCTGGCGATCTTTCCATTTTTAACTTCTTGCAAAATGACATGATCAGAAACTCAATACGGCCCAATTAATAGTATCGGTGTTAACATATATTTATTTGACTGACCAGACAACATATATCGACGCCTGTTCCCATGGTAGGAGGACCTATATACAGCGGCATACCTTGGAAAATAACTATGACAACACACATATTAAGCAGTGTTAAAACATTTGATAATTTATTTCATTTCACAAAACCATCCATTTCGATATAATTCTCACCTAGGATTGTTACAGAACATAGAATCACTTCCAGAACCTCAGCATTAATGATAACAACGTAGTGACGTCACATTCATTATGACGGTGCCAACGTAATTTATTTGCATTATTTAATCCAGTCATGTGACATCGCTAGACAGTTGTTCATTCATGAAACAGGGGCAGCAGATGATATCAAACCATTGCGATTATTTAGTTTAAGCTTTATTAATATTACAAGGATTGCCAAGCAAGTTCTAACAACTTATATTAATCACTCTCGTTGGCGCTGATGAAAGTGTAAATGTGGTCATTCCTTAGGGAGAAAACCGGAGTACCCGAAGGAAACCCACCTGTCCGATCTGGCGACCATCGTACCATCTCATATTCTTCCCGGTCCGAGGATCGAACACGGGTTGCATTGGTGATAAGCGAGCTCGCTAACCACTGCGCTAGTCGGACAGCCTAAATTTGAGATTGTTTGCGTATTGTAAGATCTATGTTAATAACTAGCTGCATAGTACTTGTATATGAAGGGAGAAATTGAGGTAAGTGTCCATATTAGTAACATGCACCGTTAAGTATCGGTAACACCGTTAAGTATGCACCGTTAAGTATCGGTAACACCGTTAAGTATGCACCGTTAAGTATCGGTAACACCGTTAAGTATGCACCGTTAAGTATGCACCGTTAGGTATGCACCGTTAAGTATCGGTAACACCGTTAAGTATGCACCGTTAAGTATCGGTAACACCGTTAAGTATGCACCGTTAAGTATCTGTAACACCGTTAAGTATCGGTAACACCGTTAAGTATCGGTAACACCGTTAAGTATGCACCGTTAAGTATCGGTAACACCGTTAAGTATGCACCGTTAAGTATCGGTAACACCGTTAAGTATGCACCGTTAAGTATCGGTAACACCGTTAAGTATCGGTAACACCGTTAAGTATGCACCGTTAAGTATCGGTAACACCGTTAAGTATGCACCGTTAAGTATCGGTAACACCGTTAAGTATGCACCGTTAAGTATCGGTAACACCGTTAAGTATGCACCGTTAAGTATCGGTAACACCGTTAAGTATGCACCGTTAAGTATCGGTAACACCGTTAAGTATGCACCGTTAAGTATCGGTAACACCGTTAGTATGCACCGTTAAGTATCGGTAACACCGTTAAGTATGCACCGTTAAGTATCGGTAACACCGTTAAGTATGCACCGTTAAGTATCGGTAACACCGTTAAGTATGCACCGTTAAGTATCGGTAACACCGTTAAGTATCGGTAACACCGTTAAGTATGCACCGTTAAGTATCGGTAACACCGTTAAGTATCGGTAACACCGTTAAGTATGCACCGTTAAGTATCGGTAACACCGTTAAGTATGCACCGTTAAGTATCTGTAACACCGTTAGGTATGCACCGTTAAGTATCGGTAACACCGTTAGGTATGCACCGTTAAGTATCTGTAACACCGTTAAGTATGCACCGTTAAGTATCGGTAACACCGTTAAGTATGCACCGTTAAGTATCGGTAACATACCAATAATTTCTACATATTCACTGCCTCAGACTGTTGCTATTGCGTTTATGGTCGAGTAAGCATTTCATGACATACTAGTAACGACACTTGTATTGTTCCTGTGAGAGATACGTGGCGGTGGCACCCATCGATTATACTAGAAGCAATTATAGACAGATGCTGACGTTACCGTCTTATATCTCCACAAATATTGAGATAAAATTGCATGCAACTGCATGACAGTTGTACATAGTTGATCGTGCACTTTATGCTTCCCTATATGACAGTTGTACATAGTTGATATTGTACTTTATGCTTCCCTATTTGACAGCTGTACATAGTTGATCGTGTACTTTATGCTTCCCTATATGACAGTTGTACATAGTTGATCGTGTACGTTATGCTTTCCTATACGACAGTTGTACATAGTTGACCATGTACTTTATGCTTTCCTATATGACAGTTGTACATAGTTGATCATGTACGTTATGCTTTCCTATACGACAGTTGTACATAGTTGATCATGTACGTTATGCTTTCCTATACGACAGTTGTACATAGTTGACCATGTACGTTATGCTTTCCTATACAACAGTTGTACATAGTTGACCATGTACTTTATGCTTTCCTATACGACAGTTGTACATAGTTGACCATGTACTTTATGCTTTCCTATATGACAGTTGTACATAGTTGATCATGTACGTTATGCTTTCCTATACGACAGTTGTACATAGTTGATCATGTACGTTATGCTTTCCTATACGACAGTTGTACATAGTTGACCATGTACGTTATGCTTTCCTATACAACAGTTGTACATAGTTGACCATGTACTTTATGCTTTCCTATATGACAGTTGTACATAGTTGACCATGTACGTTATGCTTTCCTATATGACAGTTGTACATAGTTGACCATGTACGTTATGTTTTCCTATATGACAGTTGTACATAGTTGACCATGTACGTTATGCTTTCCTATATGACAGTTGTACATAGTTGACCATGTACTTTATGCTTTCCTATATGACAGTTGTACATAGTTGATCATGCACGTTATGCTTTCCTACATAAATTTTGTAGTATATGACGTCCTTTATGCTTTCCTATATGGGTGCTGTAGTAGATCGCGTCCTTTATGCTTTCCTATATGGGTGCTGTAGTAGATCGCGTCCTTTATGCTTTCCTATATGGGTGCTGTAGTAGATCGCGTCCTCTATGCTTTCCTATATGGGTGCTGTAGTAGATCGCGTCCTTTATGCTTTCCTATATGGGTGCTGTAGTAGATCGCGTCCTTTATGCTTTCCTATATGGGTGCTGTAGTAGATCGCGTCCTTTATGCTTTCCTATATGGGTGCTGTAGTAGATCGCGTCCTTTATGCTTTCCTATATGGGTGCTGTAGTATATGGCGTCCTTTATGCTTTCCTATATGGGTGCTGTAGTAGATCGCGTCCTTTATGCTTTCCTATATGGGTGCTGTAGTAGATCGCGTCCTTTATGCTTTCCTATATGGGTGCTGTAGTAGATCGCGTCCTTTATGCTTTCCTATATGGGTGCTGTAGTATATGGCGTCATTTATGCTTTCCTATATGGGTGCTGTAGTAGATCGCGTCCTTTATGCTTTCCTATATGGGTGCTGTAGTAGATCGCGTCCTTTATGCTTTCCTATATGGGTGCTGTAGTAGATCGCGTCCTTTATGCTTTCCTATATGGGTGCTGTAGTATATGGCGTCATTTATGCTTTCCTATATGGGTGCTGTAGTATATGGCGTCCTTTATGCTTTCCTATATGGGTGCTGTAGTAGATCGCGTCCTTTATGCTTTCCTATATGGGTGCTGTAGTAGATCGCGTCCTTTATGCTTTCCTATATGGGTGCTGTAGTAGATCGCGTCCTTTATGCTTTCCTATATGGGTGCTGTAGTAGATCGCGTCCTTTATGCTTTCCTATATGGGTGCTGTAGTAGATCGCGTCCTTTATGCTTTCCTATATGGGTGCTGTAGTAGATCGCGTCCTTTATGCTTTCCTATATGGGTGCTGTAGTAGATCGCGTCCTTTATGCTTTCCTATATGGGTGCTGTAGTAGATCGCGTCCTCTATGCTTTCCAATGGGCTTGTAACGCAGCGTGAAGACGACACCATACCATGTGTTAGTAACCGTGTGGAAACACTAACACAACAACATTGTACAATTAGTATCTAGTATTGTGTGTACTATACAGAAATACTGAAATAACCTGTTCTTGAACTCTATTCTAATGAATTGGACTCAGTTCGCAATTTTGAATTATACAATATGTCATGTAAGAATATTCACCATCCATCAAGAAAACAAGAAGATGCATGTTTTTTGTTCATATAAATACCACTTAATAAATGTAGTTGACATTCCCTACGAAGTTAGCGCAAAGTGATGAATTCATTATGTCAACGAACTATAAAAATAGCACTATACCACACTGTATCTTTGAATAGAGAGTGTTACTATTATTTCATTTGATAACTCTATTCAGCAAACTAGGCAGCCCCTGGGCAGATAGGCAGCCCAAAAGAATACCAGCAGAGACAATTGATAGCTCCAATGTACTGTCGATGGCTTTATTTTACCATAAACTAGATAGATAGGTAGCCAATAAGGACGACCGCAGATACAGTGGAGGTCTAGCTATTATTGACATAACTAACGATGTAATAATAATGAATGAAACCTGGCTAAACGATAGCTTCATATGTACTGTCGATGGCTTTATTTTACCATAAACTAGGCAGCCCATGGGCAGATAGGCAGCCCAAAAGAATACCAGCAGAGACAATGGAGGCACACTTGCTTATATAACACAGAAACTAAAGGATAGCGCGTGTTGATTAAATGACGATAACTTATTATGGATACAATTTGATGTCATATTTTTGTAAATCTGTTACAGATGATATTATATTAGGTATATGCAATGATGTTCCGTCATAGAGTAGTATAGACTGTTACAGTGGTCTAACTCTTTTTTTTCATTATGTCAACGAACTATAAAAATAGCATTATACCACTTAGCTATGAAGAGGGAGTGCTGCTATTATTTCATTAGAGAGCTCTATTCAGTTAGCTAGAAGCCAATGGTCTGTCTACAGTATTGGTAATCATTACTTGGCTACGTAGGAACAACACTGTTCTATTTCGCCGAATTAGTGACAATGCGACGTGTTCAGTGTGTGGGCTGGTACCCGTCTAAATGACTGAATAATGGGCATGCATGTATCGCGCTTATGTCGCGATAAGCCTATCATAGATCAAATGGTAAGACTATGGAAAGGTTCAGTGCGAGAATTATTCACAGAAATGCTTGGAAAACACAATCGGAGAAACTTGTTTAAAGAATTAAAGATTCACATGAAATCACAATCAGCATATTTTACAATTATGTACAAATATATTGCAGGCAGATTACCCTATTTTTCTTTTTTTTAATTTCAGTTTATTTAAAGCAGCATTACATCGTATGAAATAAAAGATATTTGAACGCATTCTAACATTATACTTTGTATGCTTATATTCATTTGGTAAACAGTGTTTTTGCGATAAAACAAACTCGAAACCGAATGTAGGACTTTCCAAGTCGATCGGTCACGCACTTGTTTACAACCGGAACGCATCGTTCGCACTTGTTTACATTCGGAATGCATCGTCCCCATTTGTCCCACGTTGTCTTTTTTAATTAAATTACTTGATATGTTGATTCATACCTCTGTTAGCTAAGTCTTTTAGGGACATTTCTACATCCCCGCGAGGGACTCTACATTAGAGGAAGATAGATAGATAGATAGATAGATAGATAGATAGATAGATAGATAGATAGATAGATAGATAGATAGATAGATAGATAGATAGATAGATAGATAGATAGATAGATAGATAGATAGATAGATAGATAGATAGATAGATAGATAGATAGATAGATAGATAGATAGATAGATAGATAGATAGATAGATAGATAGATAGATAGATAGATAGATAGATAGATAGATAGATAGATAGATAGATAGATAGATAGATAGATAGATAGATAGATAGATAGATAGATAGATAGATAGATAGATAGATAGATAGATAGATAGATAGATAGATAGATAGATAGATAGATAGATAGATAGATAGATAGATAGATAGATAGATAGATAGATAGATAGATAGATAGATAGATAGATAGATAGATAGATAGATAGATAGATAGATAGATAGATAGATAGATAGATAGATAGATAGATAGATAGATAGATAGATAGATAGATAGATAGATAGATAGATATAGATAGATAGATAGATAGATAGATAGATAGATAGATAGATAGATAGATAGATAGATAGATAGATAGATAGATAGATAGATAGATAGATAGATAGATAGATAGATAGATAGATAGATAGATAGATAGATAGATAGATAGATAGATAGATAGATAGATAGATAGATAGATAGATAGATAGATAGATAGATAGATAGATAGATAGATAGATAGATAGATAGATAGATAGATAGATAGATAGATAGATAGATAGATAGATAGATAGATAGATAGATAGATAGATAGATAGATAGATAGATAGATAGATAGATAGATAGATAGATAGATAGATAGATAGATAGATAGATAGATAGATAGATAGATAGATAGATAGATAGATAGATAGATAGATAGATAGATAGATAGATAGATAGATAGATAGATAGATAGATAGATAGATAGATAGATAGATAGATAGATAGATAGATAGATAGATAGATAGATAGATAGATAGATAGATAGATAGTATTTCATGTTCAAAATATATACGTTGTTTTCTACATCCTCTGTTGTTTCACGCATGCGCGCTGTGCATGTTTATATTTCGTGTGTTGATAAACAAATTCGCGTATACGACGGTTTAAATTTATTGGAATTTTATCGTTTCTGAGCGACTATTTCGATTTTTGTAAACACATTAGTATTTATATTTTACCCAAAACATCCTTTATTACGATGTAATGCTGCTTTAACGTCACTACCGGTTGCCCATATACACGTATGTATGCTTGGCGGTTATAATGATATTGAACCATGTAATTCACTTCCAATAGATATTAAAAAGTCCTACTATACAGCTCGCTTGTGGAAGGGAGGTGGTTCTACCCGGAACAATACAGCTTGGAGGGGCACCTTGGCTTTTCACCCACCAACAATAGCTGGATAAGGTCGGTGGTTATACCCGGAACCCCGCCCGCAATACTGCTCGGTAGGGCACCTAGGGTTTTCACCCACCAAAAATAGCTGGATACGGTCGGTGGTTATACCCGGAACCCCGCCCGCAATACTGCTCGGTAGGGCACCTTGGGTCTCCATCCACCAACAATAGCTGGATACGGTCCGTGGTTATACCCGGAACCCCGCCCGCAATACTGCTCGGTAGGGCACCTTGGGTCTCCATCCACCAACAATAGCTGGATAAGGTCGGTGGTTATACCCGGAACCCCGCCCGCAATACTGCTCGGTAGGGCACCTTGGGTCTCCATCCACCAGCAATAGCTGGATAATCGCCATATGACCAAAACTGTTGATGACACTTGTAAACCCCCAAACAAACAAACAAACAAAACATTACATTAAACATTCCGAAAATATATAAACTTGTTATAGAATACTATACACTGGGGACCATCAATCATTCTGGACCGTCTGTCGGTGTATACATGCATATATATATCATTCTTGCGTACACATTCTGTGGGGAGGGCACTAGCTAACGTTGTTAAAACTTGTTGCCAGGCGCGTAGCTAGGATTACGCATGTAAGGACGTGCGTAAGTTTTATTTTGACAGTTCCTGAAAATAAAAATTATATAAATGCAAAAAATATAATAAAAGCTGGATCGTGCGGGGGACACAGATATTGGTCATTCACAAGAAAGCAGACATGATCGAAATGCCAACAGATATTGATTGTAGCTGATGTTCATAGTATGCAATAGTCACCTGAGACCATATAGCGGAAAAAATTCTCCCCCTAGAATGGTGCGTAATCCATATTTAGACCTAGCTACGCGCCTGGTTGCCAAGTCCATTCATTTCTAGATTTTTATTCTCACAGTTTTCTAGCATAAACATAGCATTACAGTTGTATCTTTGTGTCCATATTTTTTATTAGTAACTGTATTGTATATAAAACAAACACTAACATATGATTAAACTAAATCATACGTAAACATTTTGTTCTGCCCCATTATGACTTGTTACTTTAATTTGCTATTGCTACATGTGTTTGTTGGTTTTAGGGGTCCAAACTCGCACTAGGAAATTAATTCATATACGTCTTCCAAGACTTGTTTTCAGATCGCAGGTTCGATCCCCCGTCTGACCCTAATACAAATTAAGTCTTTCAGATGGGACGTTAAACCGATGTCTCTTGTCGGTGCTTTACACCGTGCACGTAAAAGAACCAGAGGAGACTCAGGAATGGGTCTCTGTCTGTATCATTGCACTATCCTCCAAAATCTAAAATTACTAATCTCTTCAGGAGGCGTCGCTCATATGGGCAACCGGTAGCGACGATAAATAAACGTAAAACACACACTTCAGATCCTTATTACTGTGTGACATATGTAAGTGTATGTACATTAACTATAGAACATATTGTTTGTGACATATGTAAGTGTATGTACATTAACAATAGAACATATTGTTTGTGACATATGTAAGTGTATGTACATTAACTATAGAACATATTGTGTGTGACATATGTAAGTGTATGTACATTAACTATAGAACATATTGTTTGTGACATATGTAAGTGTATGTACATTAACTATAGACCATATTGTTTGTGACATATGTAAGTGTATGTACATTAACAATAGAACATATTGTTTGAACATATTTCATACTGTATGTGAATACCATTGAAAAAATAAATAATGTTTAAACCAAACTCGCACCAACGGACCATTGAAAAAATAAATAATGTTTAAACCAAACTCGCACCAATGGACCATTGAAAAAATAAATAATGTTTAAACCAAACTCGCACCAACGGACCATTGAAAAAATAAATAATGTTTAAACCAAACTCGCACCAATGGACCATTGAAAAAATAAATAATGTTTAAACCAAACTCGCACCAACGGACCATTGAAAAAATAAATAATGTTTAAACCAAACTCGCACCAACGGACCATTGAAAAAATAAATAATGTTTAAACCAAACTCGCACCAACGGACCATTGAAAAAATAAATAATGTTTAAACCAAACTCGCACCAATGGATATGGCGACTGTCCTGCTATTATTGGTGGAGGAAGACCCGTGTGCCCCTTTGAACAGTATTTCCGGCCAAGACGGGCACCCGGGAAGAACCGCCGACAATCCACAAGCCTGACGGAGAGCTCCTCACATGATATAATTAGAAACCCTATGTGGGATTCGAACCTACAGCATGCCAGTCGTGAGAGCACAGTGGTAGTTGGAGTTCGCGCCCCGTTGGAGCTTTACGATTTTTTTTTAATTCCACATGTCTGTTCTCTCTCTCTGCCTCGTGGCTACGGATTCTGCCAGGAATGAGGTCTCGATAGTGATTAATATAAGTTGAAGGAACTTGTTTCGCAATCTAGCTAAATAACTTTGTATCAACTAACCTACAGCGATGAGGGGCACGTGATTTGAAGTCATAGACCACACCCACTAGTTTATGCACATTTTTTTAGCTCGATTATGAAACATGTTCTTACAACTTATATTAGTCACGAGGGAGAGAGAAGAGGCAACATGGAATTTAAATGCTTTGCCTAAGGACACAATCGTAACGGCTCCAGTGGGGCTCAAACTCCGGACCTTTCGCAACTGAAGCGCACGCGCGATCACGACTTCCGTTCATACCCACTCATCCACGGAGATCACATCGTTGCATATGTAGCCTCACTTAAGCTGCTCATGTGTACATTGTCCATGTGTGTCTCGTGTTGGTATACTTCAAAGCTGGCATGCAAACATACCACTGGTTTCGTACAAATTTCAAATTATTATTTAATCCAGAGGCCATGGTAAAGCACAAGTCTCAGTGAGACACGGGACACTTATCGTGGAAGTCGTGATAGCGCAGTAGATGACGTTCGCTCCAGGTGCGAAAGGTCTGGATATCGATCCCGCTGGTGCCGTTACGAGTGTGCCCTTAGGCAATGCATTTAAATTCCACGTTGCCTTTTCTCTCTCTCTCGTGGCGATGGATTCCACCAGGAATGAGATCTCGAGAGTGATTAATATAAGTTTATAAGAATGTGTTTCCCAATCGAGCTAAAATAAATTTGTATAAACTAACTTACCGTTGGATATATATATCTCAATGTGTCGCCAATTAACAAAGGGCAGTAACCCATTTATACAAAACAAGACATGTCCAGCCATCTTAATATTCTTGCGTAGTCTAATGCTTCGTATTAGGATGGTTACAAATTAAGCACCGAACGAAAAGTAATTATATCAACATGAGGATGGAATATTTCAGAACATGATGACGACAGAATTCTCGTTCAATTTACTTGATAGACGGATCTGTAACCCAGTGGTAACACGTTGGGCTTGTAATCCATGGGCCCTAAGGAGGATTAGTTCAAAACTAATTAGTTCACCCTCTATAAATAAAGAAATATATCTATGGATCGCGGGTTCGATCCCCCGTCTGACCCTAATCATATCTTTCAGATGGGACGTTAAACCGAGGTCTCGTGTCGGTACTTTACACCGTGCACGAAAAGAACCATAGGAGACTCTGGAATGGGTCTCTCCCTGTATCATTGGAGGAGGCGTCGCTCATATGGACAACGGGTAGCTACGATACGATAAATAAATATTTAAAAAAACACACACACACTCAATTTACTACCTACTTTTGTTATATAGCGCTTAATTTGGATTCAATTTAATTTCAGATTATGCCCGCCCATATCAGAATATACTATACATTTAATAAGCATATCGTGAACTATTTGTCTTTCCGCGGAACGTATTCCGTAGAGTGGTTGTATTGGTCAGTTCTTGCGGAAAGTATTCCGTAGAGTGGTTGTTTTGGTCAGTTCTTGCAGGGTTGTTTGCATGATGTTTTAAATATTGAGTGTAAAACTATTGAAATGTTCCTAGAGACGGATATGTAGTCCAGTGGTAACACACTGGACTGGTAATCTAAGGATCGCAGGTTCGATCCCCCGTCTGACCCTAATCAAATGAACAGTCTTTCAAATGGGACGTTAAACCGAGGTCTCGTGTCGGTGCTGTACACCGTGCACGTAAAAGAACCAGAGGAGACTCTGGAATGGGTCTCTCTCTCTGTATCATTGCACTATTCTCCAAAAATCTTCAGGAGGCGTCGCTCATATGGGCAACCGGTAGCGACGATAAATAAACGTGAAACACACACATGAAAGGTTCATTCTATTAGACAAACAGCACATTTTAGTCAAAATTGTAATAATTGTAAATTGTTTAATGATGCGTTACATGCTGTGAGTGGCGATCCAACATAAGATTTGACTTTGACAATCGGGTACAGATGTCCATGTTTTTCCTATATAAAATAGTTTTCTATCCCTGTGATTTTCTGGGCAAGTCAAATCCAAAACTCAGTATTCCGATGGAGAGTTATATTTGAACATATTAGAAATTTGGGATTTCAAATCAACTTCATTGTAGATGTCAGTGCGGGAGTATTTTTAACTCAGTGCATTACTACTTCGTATTCAACACTATGCTAGCAGTATGTAGTAACGTATATAGCGGTATGTAGTAACGTATATAGCGGTATGTAGTAACGTAAATAGCGGAATGTAGTAACGTAAATAGCGGTATGTAGTAACGTAAATAGCGGTATGTAGTAACGTAAATAGCAGTATGTAGTAACGTAAATAGCGGTATGTAGTAACGTAAATAGCGGTATGTAGTAACGTAAATAGCGGTATGTAGTAACGTAAATAGCGGTATGTAGTAACGTAAATAGCGGTATGTAGCAACGTAAATAGCGGTATGTAGTAACGTAAATAGCGGAATGTAGTAACGTAAATAGCGGAATGTAGTAACGTAAATAGCAGCATGTAGCAACGTAAATAGCGGTATGTAGTAACGTAAATAGCAGTATGTAGTAACGTAAATAGCGGAATGTAGTAACGTAAATAGCGGAATGTAGCAACGTAAATAGCGGTATGTAGTAACGTAAATAGCAGTATGTAGTAACGTAAATAGCGGAATGTAGTAACGTAAATAGCAGCATGTAGCAACGTAAATAGCGGTATGTAGTAACGTAAATAGCGGAATGTAGTAACGTAAATAGCGGACTGTAGTAACGTAAATAGCAGTATGTAGTAACGTAAATAGCGGAATGTAGTAACGTAAATAGCGGTATGTAGTAACGTAAATAGCAGTATGTAGTAACGTAAATAGCGGAATGTAGTAACGTAAATAGCAGCATGTAGTAACCTAAATAGCGGTTTGTAGTAACGTAAATAGCAGTATGTAGTAACGTAAATAGCACTATGTAGTAACGTAAATAGCGGTATGTAGTAACGTAAAGAGTGATTTCGCTGGAGGAGATTCCTTATTTCGCAGCTCTATTAATAAGTTGTATTTCTTAATGATCGCAACATTTTTACTAATTTTATCAGGTGATGCTTAGGTAAATCCAGGCCCGGAAGTTGGTGATATGTGCCTTTCAGGTTTGTATCAAGATATACGAAGCATAACAACTATCTTTGATTACATTACATTTTGGACTTTGATATTCTCTGCTTCACAGAAAGCAAATTATCTGCTGATATTCAAGACAACTTTCTATATCTTGATGGATTTGATAAAATATATCGTAAAGACAATACAGTAAATGCTGGGGGAGTGTTGGTATACGTTTCGTCTAGAGTTTACTCAGTAAAAATATTGAACTTGAAAACATTTTACCTGAATCGAATTGGATTTAAATTAATGGCCAAACTAGGACATATTTATTACGTAATCTGTATCAACAACCTAGTGTTATTTATGTATACAAATTTATTTTAGCTCGATTGCGAAACAAGTTTTTACAACTTATATTAATCACTCTCGAGACCTCATTCCTGACGGAATCCATCGCCACGAGGGAGAAAGAAGAGGCAACATTTAATTTAAATGCCTTGCCTAAAGGCACAATCGTAACGGCTCCAGCGGGGCTCGAACTCCGGACCTTTCGCACCTGAAGCGAACGCGCATCCACTGCATTAACCTAGTGTTGAGATGTGGGAAATGATTAATATTTGCATCAAACAACATTATTTTGGTAGGGGATGTTAATGGAAGATTAATTGAATCCAATTAATCATAAAGTTACAGATATTCTGTTGTTAAACAATATGATTAATGTGATAAATGAACAAACATGAGTAAGCTCGTATTCACAAACGTTAATACATCATATTGGCATATCATCTTCTTTACACTGTCTACATTCAGGGATATTTAATACTGAAAAGAAACATTTGCATGTATCAAAATTGATTATCATTATAGTACACCTTTTAAACGACGAGTGTGGAATTACAAACATGCAACTTTTGATTTACTCAATGAAAATGTTCCTAGTACTGACTGGTCATTTTTATATTTCACTGATGTTAATACTGCAGCTCGTGAATTTACTGAAACATTTTTTAAATTTGCAAAAATCATGACTTTGTATACCCACAGGCTGATGACTCGTATTTACAGATAAAGATAACGCCAGTAATTTGAATGATTTCTTTTTAACAATTTCAAATATCGATGACACACAAGCTATATTTATTTTAAAATATGATAAATCTTTGACAAATATGGCTATAACTGAACCAGATGTTATTGATGTTCTTTCAAATATTGATGTCAATAAAGCGAGTGGACCTGATGAAATAAGTCACCGAATGCTGAAAGAATCCCGTTTTACTCTTTGTATGGCATTGATTATTTTGTTCAATAAATCTCTAGAACTTACCCGGAATGCTGGGAACATGCAACTGTAATGCCATTATTTAAGTAAGAAGGGTAAAACTCGAGCATATCCAACTACAGGCCAGTGTCACTTATTAGTTTTCTAGGTAAAGTAATGGAGTAATATGTTTAACTATTTTTTATAATGTTCTGCATGAAAATGAACTTATATACAAACATCAGTGAGGATTTATTCCTGGACATTCGACAGTATATCAAATAATAGACATATATCGCCAAATCTGTAAAGCTTTTGGTGAACAAAATCCACGTGTATTAATGTCTTCTGTGATATCAGCAAAGCATTCGACCGTGTCTAGCATAATGGTATTATCCTTAAAGGCCTGCAGGTTGACCTATATTTGACCTTAAACACACGAGGAATAGCGGTACAAATCTGACGGTCGACGCACTAAACACACGAGGAATAGCGGTACAAATCTGACGGTCGACGCACATCGTATTTGCCACATGCGAGGCCCTGCATGGTATACATCTAATACATGAGCACCACTTATATCTATTATGACCCACGTACATATCAGAGGTTATAAATTGCTGAAATTGAAGTTCTGTATTTTTATAGTACTTACAACTGGTATAAACAATTCAACTCCACTTATGGCCCAAATAAGGCTGGTTGCGCGGGTTAGGCAGCCAGTTCCTGCATTGCTGTACCACACATTCAGGCATCAGTTCCCTCTTATGCCAAGTACAGTCTCCTCTTCTAGCCGCTACTTTTCTCTCTATATATCTGACATCTTTCCATGCGCCACAATTATATAGCATTGCCCAAAACCTCCTGTATAGAAGCTTTCTCTCATGTGAATTTAGATTATGTGGTGTACGATTATTAGCAGGCCACCAAAGTTGTTTGTTCTGTTCATTTATTATGCAAGGGGAACACAAGCACAGTGGACACTCAGCAACACCTTCAGCATGCTGAGGCATAGGGGGAGGTACGTAAGCAGCCTCTGCAACGGGCATGGCGGTGGCTGTTTCTTCTATTTCCATCTCTACGTCCCAGTTCTTATTTTGCAAGAAAGTCAGCAATTCTTTTCTCTGCTCATCAGTTACATACATTGTTATTTTACTCAATGGCATCTTGTAGAAATCGGCAGAATATGTGTAATACTCGTATGTTCAAGAGATTATAATTATAATATTATACATGTACTCATAGCATTCACTGTGATTATTATGTAGCATCAATATCGGTAAACACACACTGACACAGAGAAATATTTAAAATATAACAGAAAACTTGCGAATAATACTGTAGATATATAATTAAATGAAGTATGAAGGTTACCATATAACGAACACATATAGTTTATTCATATAAATACATACATATTATATACATGCATACACATTATCAGTCTCAGTGATTACGCTACGGCTGATGAGGCACCTACATAACATGTAATCTATGTCCCTGGGCTGATCTGGATTATGTAGTTTGAATACTCATAACTATCAATTTTCTTTACAATCAATAATATACGTTTACTTAAATTGTCAGGGCCTCATTTTGACTAATTCTCAGCTCACAGAGTGATCGTGCATATTAACCGTTAGAAAATACCTACATACGCCAAATTATACTGAATGTACTGCTACATTGTTGATACAAGCCACTAATCACATGGAACAGGTAGTAAAGTATAAATCTTTACAATTGGACGGGGTCAAACTGCAGGCCTTTAAGCAAAATGGATTTTCCGGTGACATTATTAAATAGATTACTAGTTACCTTGTCAATCGTACACAAACAGTTTTTACAAATTCAACTTTTTCTGAAGAGAAGACTTTCACGGCCGTTGTGCCACAGGGTTCGGTGCTAGATCCGTTGTTATTTTTAATATATGCAAATGACATCGCAGATTCCCTCTCTGGTGTAACAAGTTTATTTGCTGATGATAGCTCCTTAGATGTCTCGTCTCACAATATAAATCATATCGAGACAACGTTGAATAATGGCTTGAATACTTTATTTCATTGGGCAAAACAATGGTTTGTAACATTCAATCCATCCAAAACTGAAGTCATATGTTAACATTTGCGAGAAACAACCGTAACCTACCGGCGCTTTTCTTCGAAAATACTCACTTGGCAACCGTTTGTACTCCTAAACACTTAGGTGTTACTTTAAACAATGATGGTGCATAGCATGACCATATTAAGAATATAACTTCTTCAGCTGCACGGTAACTAGGAACAATGACAAGACCGATTATTGAATATGCATCGGTACTCTGAGATAGCTGCACCCTATACGAAAATGAGTTATTAGAAAACATTCAGTATGAAGCAGCACGGACTGTTGCCGGTTTAGCCAGATCTGTATCAATAGAAAGATTGCTTCCTGAAATTGGTTGGGTTAAATGTCCTTATCGGAAAGAAGATATATGCAAACATTAATTTTATTATTCAAATATAACCACGGAGAACTTCCAGACTATCTATCTGATCAATTTCCAGATACCGTATCAGAAACTAATACCTACATGTTAGGAAATTATAATGATTATGCTACTGTTGCACGCCGGCTTGAACTTTTTTCAAAATCTGTCATACCATCATCTGTTAAGCTCTGGAATAATCTTGATTTGCATTTACGAAGTACGGATACAACATCAAACTTTAAATACAAGTTAAAGCAAACTTCAAACCCCCAACTGTGCCCACGGTTCTACATGTCTGGTGAAAGATTCACTCAGGTCCTTCATGCAAGAATACGTAATAAATGCAGTAATTTAAACTCAAACTAATCATTTACGTGATAACGAAAAGTGTAACATTTTGCAGGTGCCCTATATTGCCTGTACAACGCCGGCAACTGTTTACTGATACACGTCCGCACCAACCTCTAAATACTGGTAAACTACTTTACGGATTCAGACACCTACTAGCTAACGATAACGAAACTATCTTACCACATGTAAAAAATTATATCAAACAAACTCGAGAGTGATTAATATAAGTTGTTAGAACTTGCTTCGCAATCGTTGTAAAATAAATATAGTTTTTTATCCTACCTTCATGCGAAATAACGTACAAAAACGGCCTGCCTAATAAATTTTGCTTTATTAGTCAGTGCCTAATAAAGCTTTCGTGACGTCATAGGGCTAACCGTGGATATAAATAGAAATATCAATGCGCAACATATTACAAAGTGCGTAGCGAGTTTGTAAGCTGTCATGGCTAGTTTGTTTGTTTTTGTGTCGGGTGCACACTCAGAATGTAGGATAAATAGAATATTAGGTTACTGTCTTATAAATTTTAATTTATTAGGCGAGTCGTAGAAAAAATACAAGCGAGCCTCGCCTTGTATTTTTTCTACGACTCGCCTAATAAATTAAAATTTATAAGACAGTAACCTAATATTCTCTATATATCCTAATTATCATACTGCGGTTACATTTGAAGAAACATGCCACCGCAAGTAAAAGTTCACCTCTTAATATGCATTTGGTTATAAAATGAAGAATACAATTAGAAATGACTTGTTATAGCTTATTTTAAAATGATTGTGAAGCATGTTTTAACAACTTATATTAATCACTCTCGTTGGCTCGGATGAAAGCGTATATGTGGTTATTCATGTGGGAGGCAACCGGAGTACCCGGAGAAAACCCACCTGTCCGATCTGGCGACCATCGTACCATCTCACATACTGCCCTGTCCGAGGATCGAACCCGGGTCGCATTGGTGAGACGCGAGCTCGCTAACCACTGCGCTAATCGGACAGCCAAAAACTGCAATCCAATGGAACACAATACCTTAATACACACAAGCAACACAAATAATAAAAGTGCCTTTATTTAACGAGAGTTCTCAACATATGTATAAATACAACAACAACAACAACAACAACACATATATATATATATGATACTGAACATATATCCTATGAAACATGTATGATGAAGCATACTTTTCTAAATATGAATGTCAATAACTATGGGCCGCCGTTTTGCTATTTATTCACTATGTATCGATATCCATAATTCCATTTTTGGATATCCATAATTCAATTATTGGATATCCATATTTTGATATATAGATATCAATAATATCAATCTATTTATCCATAATTCCAGGCCCAGGCGCGGGGATTTGCTATTTATTCAGCATTTATGGATATCTATAATTCGATTTTTGAATATCCAAAAATCGAATTATGGATATCCAATAATCAAAAGAAATTATGGATATCCAACAATCGATTTATTTTGATATCCATAAATCGAATTATGAATATCCATACAATTTATGCTGAATAGCAACATAGCGTGTCTGGACTTATGGATATCCATAAATCGAATTATGGATATCCATAAATAATGAATAAATAGCAAAACGGCGCCCCATAAATAACTATGTACTAACAGTGTTGCATGTGCTTTCGACTGGCACTATTGTACCATAACGGAAATTGACGACACGGAGAAACAATGCATATTATATACATCGATAGAGTAATATAATAATAAAGACTTTATTTAACGAGAGAACTCATTTGAACAATGAAGTCAATCTACCATGAGGCCCTCAACAAATTAAAACATCAACTAGCGCACTGAAATATGCAAACAATGACCAGTAAGGCTTTCATTTGAAATAAGATAATAATCTACAAGAACTAATACTTGTATATATGTATAATTATATAGCATTTATAAGGCATGTAGAATTATATTACTGTAGTAACAGTATAATTATGTTATTATTATAATAATCGACAAATGAATATAAAATAATTATAATAATTATGCTTTATTAGCGTAAAATTAAGGTGTTCCGTTAGGGCCATCGCAGTATATAGAGGGAAATCAGGAAGGCGATGGTACGATGGCACGATGGTACGATGTCGATGGTACGATGGCACGATGTCGATGGTACGATATCGATGGTACGATGGTACGATGTCGATGGTACGATGGCACGATGCCGATGGTACGATGGCGATGGTACGATGTCGATGGTACGATGGCACGATGTCGATGGTACGATGGTACGATGTCGATGGTACGATGGTACGATGTCGATGATACGATGGTACGATGGTCAACGCCATCGTACCATCGTACCATCGGCATCGTACCATCGTACCATCGTACCATCGCCATCGTACCATCGTACCATCGACATCGTGCCATCGTACCATCGACATCGTACCATCGGCATTGTGCCATCGTACCATCGTACCATCGCCATCGTGCCATCGTACCATCGACATGGTGCCATTGTACCATCGCGTTACATTTTGTATATACCGCGATGACCCTAACGGAACACCGTATAAAATACATGTAGCATTTGCTAACATTTCATAAATGGAATGAGATACTTTGGTCAATTATTGACCATGAGTACGAATATGCGGGTCCTCGCAAGTTGTTTCCTTTGTTTATATCGTTGTGTCGTAACCATGTATCGTAACGCAACATCTGGATCGGGAACAACAATAAAAACAAAGGATTCCAACTTTCGGGATATATCGGACTTTATATGTTCCAAGGTAGGTACTAAAACGCCAGCGATATCGCTCATTCAAAAGCATCACAGATAATTGATGTGAATAAGAAACAATATAGGTCCAAGCACAGATCCCTGGGACCTGTGTCTTAGTTTACCCATTATTTATTTCAGTCATTTTACATGCAATCAAAAAATGAACATTCTACATATAATTTAAAGCGATATTACATTGCAAAAAGCAAATTAAATGCATGTTTAAATGTATAAATGCATTGCTGTTATACATTATTCTGAATACATTCAAACACTAACATCGAATCAATAAATGGTGTTTTTTTTGTACTAGACAAACTTTCAAAAGTGAAAGTAGGATTTCATATAACGGTCATCCGCGCTCCTGAATTGACGTTTGTTTGTCACTGGAGTCAATATTAACACGCGGTACTTTCGATTAGAGATAATTTAACTAAGATTAATCTACACATAAACATGCATAGGCACACATGTGAGATATCACGGTATATGTGTACCATTCCTCGTGTTACTCAGGATAAACGCGTTGTATTACGCATGAATGCCGACCATATTTACATTATTTTGTTATGTCAACAAACCGCGTATACGACGTTTGTTTATTTGTTGAAATACTCAGTTCAGTTTTTGAGGCAAATATTTGGAAAAAAATAATACCATATAATAGCAAATTACATTCTGCAGACATTTGCGTTTTCACGGATGTAGTGTCGCTTTAACAGCAGTAGACTGACATGAATTAGAAACGAAGGAAAACTTATATAGTAATTCTCCCGAAACACGTGTATTAATGCTCCTGACGGAAATGAATGGCGAGGTATTGTCAGTTTATAATTATTGTGGGTTGGATTTGGCACTATGCTTTGTAGCACTCATTACGCTCTCCTACTTTGGTAAACAGCTAAGATATGCACACTGAACTACTGAGAAATGTTGCTCAATCTATCATTCATACACATTTGAATATGGAACGTTTTGTTTTCCAGCGATGATATATACCGTATTGGCACACCGTTGTATATCTAATCCTGGCTTGGCAAACAGTCAGCATTCTGTTGTCCACTGTTGGTTCACTTGTATGTGTCTACTTCTTATTTCCTTCAATCAGCATGCATTCTCTTCCCGGACGTCTTAACCTGCTTACACGTCTAACTTTTGGACAGTCACAGCCGCGTATTAAAATCCTGAACAAAGAAATATATTTATAAGTCACACATTATAAGATTTTCATTTGCTATTATTAACCTCGGAATGGGAATGATGTGTCTTATATCCTGTATGAACTAGTAAACTGACGTGTGTAGCACACTTTGCCTCCAAGTAACACATATCAACACATTTACGCGTGTGTTTTACGTTTATGTATCGTCGCTACCGGTTGCCCATTTGAGCGACGCCTCCTGAAGAGATTAGTTATTTTAGATTTTGGAGAATAGTGCAATGATACAGAAAGAGACCCATTCCAGAGCCTCCTAACATATTTCAGATGGGACGTTAAACCGAGGTCTCGTGTCGATGCTTTACACCGTGCACGTAAAAGAACCAGAGGAGACTCTGGAATGGGTCTCTGTCTGTATCACTGCACATATTTTCCAGAATCTCCTTTGGTTCTTTTACGTGCACGGTGTAAAGCAACGACATGAGACCTCGGTTTAACGTCCCATCTGAAAGACTATTAATTTTATTAGGGTCAGACGGGGGATCGAACACATTAACAAGTTCATGATGTGATGTGCTTGTGCAAAGTGCTAAAGTAATAATTGTTTAAAATACATTGTTCAGATGACTTTATAAATTCATACAATACAATGCTAACATGCCACACATTAAGCGACTTGATCACGGTTGTGATATCATCAGGAAATTCACATTGCCTCTTCTCTATTCCTAATCGTAATGGTTTCCATCAGAAATCAGTTCTCTAATTTAAAAGCTATTAAACTAATGCTGTAAGAATTTGTTTCACAATCGAGATAAAAGAAAGTTGTAGTAATAAGCAAGCAACCTGATACAACATGTTATCTCTACAACGCGCCGTCAGTTATATTAAACCACGTTCAAGCTTCGCTGTATCCACGTTGAAGAGTAATTAGAAAATAAGTGAAAGTTCGTTAAATTGGTTTCCCCCTGTGTACTTTCACAAACAGCACAATTAATGTTGTTCACTCGGTAGCGAAAACCAAAGAAGCGACTTTCAGTTTTATGGTTAATTACAAATGTTTGTGGTTATCAACATCAAGAAAAGACATAGGTATACTGGTGACAGTTTGTAGTTGGAAACATTTAATCTGTGCGTGTCGTAATTAATCTTACTGACCTCGTGTTTTACCTCAATTTCTTTATTTCCTTGTTCTTTGGACTGTGTATAAGTTTCAATCGACTGTTCGTCAAACTTGAACGCTTGATTTGTGTTTCCCTCAACAGTTATCTCAAACTCAACATCTTCCGGTTCCGGTGCGATACATAATTTAACACTGATGTCACTTTCAGTAGATGCATTACGAGGAATACTGTTCTTATTGTTGTGAGTGTCCTTTTCGTCTTCTGATCCGCTATGTGACACATTACTTTTGTCTTTGTGATGAGAAGCACCCATAGCACTAACCAATGCACCAGATGCTAAATTACTCAAACTTTGAAACAAACTGCTTCGTCGTCGTCGTCGTCCTGTTAGAATACGAATAATCGAACAATATAGATCTAATGAATACAATCGAATCAGTGTTGCAATATTACCGACTGCTCATATGCCTGAAGCGTGTTTCACCATCACTTCTAATACCCTACTATGCGTAGTATACATTGCAACCAGACATGCTTATAATGTTTGTTAATTGTGTGGGTTACGGGTCAGTGTTAGGCTTAGAGACGTTTCATACCAAAGTCTGAACAATTCGTCTCTAACCCTTGATACTTGGGTACGAATTGTCCAGTATTGGACACGATCCGTCCCTAACTGCAACACTAACCCTTATTCCTAGGGTACAACTCATATTAGACATTTGGTACAAAACATCTAACATCGGTTACTCAATACGGCTCAAGTAATGGTTAGGCTGTTAACATATTTATTAAGATGACATATAAGGCTAGATATATCAACGCCTGTTCACAGGCTACATCGCACCATCAGCTTAGGTCAAATGGCGACTATCCAGCTAGTATTGGTGGGTACCACACTGAGCAGTATTTCTGACACGTACGCGTAGAACCACCGACATTCCACATAACAGCTGCATAACTTACTCACTTGCAAGTATCTAACAGCCCAATGTGATTCATACCTACAGTGACGATGTGCACGTGGTATTAAGTCAACAACCGTAACAACTGTATCAGCGTTATATGCGGTGGACCAGTCATATGATTGTGCATAGCCGGCTCATCTGGATCTACACTTTTTGTAATCATATTTAGAAGTATGTGTGGTGTTGATAATACTTTAAACCGTGGTCGAGTGGTTATGGTCGCTGACTTGTATGCCACTGTAATATGTCATCAATGATGACATATTACACGGGTTTGAGCCCACTCGGACCGTGTTTCTTCATATTACTGGTTAACCGCTAGAGCCTGTCCAGGAAAGGTGTTGTTAGGTAATTAATCTGTTTTTCGCTCATATGGGCAATTGGTAGCGACGATAAATAAATTTAAAAAACAACTTATGAGTTACCTGTTGGACAACACGCTTGTATAGAAGTTTCGTCAGCCCCGTTTTTCCGACATAGACCCTGTAGTTGACGAACTTCCAACTGCAAATATAAGAGACAAATTATTCATGTAAAAAATGCGATGCCAACAATGCTCCTTTTTCTATTACCTCCCCTGACAGATAAAGTCCGATTTATTCCGAAATGTGTGTTCGTCCTTTTTAGTTGGAATCCTTTGATTTTACTGTTGTTTTCTAACCAGATGTTGGGATATGATAAATCTAATGTTACCACATCGTGTTAATTATTTGATAACCCAATTGTTACAGTAATTTATCTATTGCTGTAGAATATCTGTCGATATTTAATAGTTTAAGAATTATAAGATGAGAAAACGGAAGAAGCTAATAGACAGCATGTTGTGCAAGGGAAGCAACGATAAAAACAGAGGAAACATATTGATAAAATATATCGATGTAGCACAATTATGAAGGCATATTGTATATACAGTCAAACCTGTATTAAGCAGCCAGCCAAGGGAACAACAGAAAGTGGCTGTTTAGCACAGGTGGTTGCTTAATACAGGTCAAATGTATAATAAAACAACATATTGGGAATCTGTTAACTGGTTGCTTAATACAGGTTGGCTGCTTAATAGAGGTGACCACTAACACAGGTTTGACTGTATATTATAATAGTTTTCAATTATTAGCATTGCAAAGAAAACACAATTTTTTCAAATGAAAATGTTATTGAAAGGTACATTGTGTATAAGTATATGGTTAGCACACTATATCTTGCATCCTTTCCAATGAATGATTGAGTTTTTCTCAGTGAAAGAAACCTCCATCTTTAGTTTAAACAATATTTTATTCAAGAATGGTACATAACATAGGAACAGTTGCAATAGCACAGTTAGGATAAAAAATAGGAAAAATGTTACATAGTAACTTATTGCAATCCCTTTCCATCTTTCACTAGTTGAGAACATTTTCTCTGTCACTGTTTGAATTTCGTATTCCTCCGCAGTTGGATGTACTTTTGTATATTAGCTATGTTCTGACAATCACTCAGTTAATTATAAAGTAATATATTCTAATGAATGTGTTAGTCTGTAATTTTTAATTTTGAAAGCAAACGGAAACTAACTTGAAATTGCACCGGAACTATTTCTTATTACGGACGTTCATATTAACAGAAGTTGTTGTGCGGTTGTGTATTGTAGAGAAATGAGGTCAGGGGCAGTTAATATGAATTTAAATTTGATAACAAATATTATATTAGCCAAAATCATTGGAAATAATTAAAGAAAAAGAAGAGTTGTGTATAAGACAATGTCACTCGTGCAAATACATATTTCGGTGATCACGTGAATACATAAAATCATATCTTACACTAATAGACACACATATCCTATATATCCTCGTTAATAGCTTCAACAAATGCATACATAGGATGTCCGATTAGCGCAGTGGTTAGCTCGCTCGCTTCTCACCAATGCAACCGGGTTCGAACCTCGAACCGGGAAGTATGTGCGATGGTATGGTAGTCGCCAGATTGGACAGGTGGGTTTTCTCCGGGTACTCCGGTTTCCTCCCACACGAATGACCACATATACGCTTTCATCCGCGCCAACGAGAGTGATTAACATAAGTTGTTAAAACTTGCTTCGCAATCGTTGTAAAATAAATAAAGTTTAAAGAAAAACAAATACATACCCTGTATTTGTCCAGCTTGGCTGTTGAATCCTTGTCTTTTCGTAGTTGTACTCGGAGTCTATGTTTCACAAGTTTGAGCAAAACGAGATCTTTTTCTTGTATGACTAACACAAAACCTTGAAGATAAATATGGTTAATATAGAGGCACATGTATTTGTCTGGCACGCTTGCTTTATAATGAGGCTTACATGGCCGTGTGGTAACGGTCGTTGATTTCAAATCACCGCTGTAGGTCCGAATCCCAATGTGGTGTCTTAATATTTTCTTTAGAGGAAACTATCCAACCGGATTGCGGAAGGTCGATGGTACTTCCCGGGTGTCCGTCCGCGCCTGCTATGCTACTCGGAGGTTCACCCTGGGTCTTCCTTCACACATAATAACCGGAGTGTCAACATATTATAAACCTAAGCTGTTGGTGCGATTGTAAGCCCCGCCCCACAAAACAACAACAACATAATAAACGCTTTCTGTATTGAATTATTCTGCCAATATTATGTTTGTGAGGACAACATAATTTTATTTACCACGCTACATTAGACAATTGTATCGGTATGTTTGTGTGTTTTACGTTTATTTATCGTCGCTACCGGTTGCCCATATATGAGTGACGACTCCTGAAGAGATTAGTCATTTTAGATTGTTGGAGGATAGTGCAATGATACAGAGAGAGCGACCCATTCCAGAATCTCCTCTGGTTCTTTTACGTGTACGGTGTAAAACACCGACACGAGACCTCGGTTTAACGTCCCCATCTGAAAAACTGTTTATTTGATTGGAGTCAGACGGAGGATCGAACTGGATTACCAGTCCAGCGTGTTACCACTGGACTACAGATCCGTCTGTATGCTTGACGAGGGAACTCCTTATTTATAACAAATGCGCATGCGTGAACACCTAGCAACCAATGTCACTGCACCATTCTTCAGTGAACCTTCATTCCTCTAGCATACTTATGATTGATATATGTACTTATACTGACACCATAAAAACTGCACTTTCATATTGTTACTTTTTAGTTACAAATTTTAGAATTATTGGAGTTAAGTAAATAATCCTTCACACATTGTACTAATTTATCCAATATTTAAGCGCTTAGATGTCCAAATGTGCCTATATTTTTTTCTAAATGGATATCGTTTTTACCTCTAAGGTAAATACACAGTTTGTAGTTGATGTCAGTATAGTTTATCTTAGCGAAATGACGTTCATAGTTAATACAATATTATTTTAATTTCTCTCGAGACCTCATTCCTGATTAAATCCATCGCCATGAGGTAGAGAGAGTAAAGACAATGTGGATGTATGTGTGTTGCATAAGGACATCACCACCACCGTGGTGACACCAACACGGTGGTTCTTCCTGGGCTCGAACAATCACTCGAACAAATCCAACAACACATATATCTTAATAGTCTCATCAGGATCTGCACTTTTTGCCTGTAATATTACTAGTGTTAGACGAAATTACCCATTCTGATAACTGAACTGGTCCAAATGTAATTTTCTTATTAATTAACTGGTCTAAAAAAAGAGATCATACACCAGTCCTTGTTAGTTACTTGGTGTTTAATGGGTTTATAGATATACTAATGAAACAATGAAGCGATTGATACTCACTATTCACAATTCTTATTACTCTCCATGGTAATATAAATATTAGCAGAGTTGCTCCTTCTTGGCCCGGTCTTGCCCATATTCCTTCCCAGAATGCAACATCCAAACACCAAGACACAACAATAACAAACGCATCAAATATCTACAGTAAAGGAAACGTACCAATGTAAGAGAAAGCCAATGGGAAAAATAATTAAGAGAAAGCTAATACACCCAAAGGGAAAAGCTTTAATTATGAAAATACATAGCATTACAGATAGCATTCAAATTGAGCAAGTGGCGGATCCTTATACATAATTGATTTTCCTCAGATTCTTCCTACGATTGATTGGTAGACTGATGGATGTCGTGATAGCGCAGTGATAGCGCATTCGCTTCAGGTTCGAAATGCCTGAAGTTCGCGCCCAGCTGTAGCTGGTATGAGTGTGCCCTTAGGCAATAGGCAAGGCATTTAAATTCCACGTTTCCTCTTCTCTCGCCCTCGTGGCGATGGATTGCATCAGGAATGAGGTTTTAAGAACTTGCTTCGCAATCGAGATCAAATACATGTGTATAAACTGATGGACTTATTTATTTATATAGTTTATAGCTGGGAAATACAATTCTGAGCATTTGGCATATACATGTATCTAGTTATGCTGATGACAGATGTTTTACAATAGCAACTATATCAAGGCGCATATATTCTGGTTATAAGGCACTTATATGCGGAAATATATACGAAGTATAAGGCGCATATAATTATGCGGAGTTATAAGTCGCATATATGCGGTTATATGCGGAGTTATATATATATGTGAAAGTCGTGATAGCGCAGTGGATGCGCGTTCGCTTCAGGTGCGAACGGTCCGGAGTTCGAGCCCCGCTGGAGCCGTTACGATTGTGTCATTAGGCAAGGCATTTAAATTCCACGTTGCCTCTTCTCTGATGGATTCCATCAGGATTGAGGTCTCGAGAGCGATTTATTTAAGTTGAAAGAACTTGTTTCGCAATCGAGCTAATATAAATGTGTATAAACTAAGTTATAAGTCGCATATATGCAATCAACTGGAATACATCTAATTTGCATACAACCTCCATATAAGCGCCTTATATGCGGACAATGTTGCTATACATATACCTCATATTAATATTTTTACTAGGAATGCGTAGGATCCATTTTCCAGTAGTGCAGCCTATGTACGCTATGTAGATTCATCTCTGTGGACAGCTTTGCTACTAGTCAATTTGCATAGCTTTGGTGAGCATAGTACAAAGTACCGCCCACTTCTGCCAGTCTCATAGTTGTTCCGCTCTACTACTTTAACCGTGTTGTAAACGCAACGGACCGAATGGGGATTTAAAATGAGCAAATAAATAGCTATGTAAATATAACTGAATCATAAGGAAATGCAATGTGTAATAGATGTCCTAGCATTGGAATTAAGAAAAGGTATCATCATAAAACACTTACTTCTAATTTATGGTTTAAAAAATGCTTCCCCATAGCAAATATCTTCATGAATGTCTGAAATAGAATATGCTCAAATATAAGCAAAACTAGTCACAAGCAATGCTCTCTGTCACTATGCAATACATTGATTCGATAATATGCCATCGCTCTGTATACATATATGTAACAATTACAAATAAAGAATTAACCTTTCCGTCGGACCAAAAGTTCTAACAACATTAGTGATTGACCCTCACAATAGATATATTTGAACACTACATAATATAAATGGCTTTATTAATACTGAACACATAGCTGTACAGTAGTACAGTAGCAATAGCCCAGTGGTAGCGCGTTCGCTTCAAGTGCGAACTGCCCGGAGTTCGAGCCCCACTGGAGCCATTATGATTGTGCTTTTAAACTTACTTGAAATTTAAATACTTCATATTCTCTATCCCTCGCGCCGATGGATTACAATAGGAGTGAGGTCTTGAGAATGAGTAATATAGCTTTTAGGAACTTGTTTCGCAATCGAGCAAAAATGTCCATAAACTAACGCAATGCTACAGTAACGTATCCATTGGATACATATAACGATTTAATAATTGAATGTAATAAGAATAAGATAGATGTAAATTGGCAGCATGTGGTGCAAAGGAGATCACGATGAAAAATAAAGGAAACCAATTAGAAATGCATATCCTCATTCAAGGGTAGTCAGTGGGTAGTAGCTAAACAATGTCTCCCACGAACACATTCTCTATATACGTTTTCTGTTGACGATAAACCAAGTATATCACACAATCAGTAGATATATGTATGTATTTATGTATTATGTTCCTAGCCTGGGTACATGCGTCGATATATTTTGCCTGGTCAGTCAAATAAATTTATTTTAAAATCGAGACTATTGATTGGGCCGTATTGAGTTTCTGATCATGTCATTTTGCCAGAAGTTAAAAAGTGAAAAATCGACAGACTGGAACCCAGGCTAGTATGTTCCATTAATGTCAAACCCATTGTGGGGACCCAGACATGTTTTCCTGTGCAAGCTTGCCGACCTGAGCGGATAACCAGTACTAAGCAATGTGTATGATTTTCACATTGCCCGTTCTCTCTCCCTCGTGGCGATGGATTCCAAAGGGAATAAGGTCTCGAGAATGATTAATATAAGTTGTAAGAACTTGTTTCGCAATCGAGCACAAATCAATTTGTATAAACTAAGTGTTAGAATTGTATGTTGTCGATGAAGCGGGTACACATGTCATGTTAAAACTATCATTCTAACATAACTCTATTGTATTTGCGTTATTAAAGTCGAATAAAACATGATTAGGCATTAAAAACTTAGGCCTACGGCCTGCGTGGTTAATTCCTACGCGTAAAGGACTCCAAACCATGCTTTATTCGACAATAAATAACTGAAAATAATTAAACATTATGTTCACCACTGAAGATACTTTTCCGCGAAGTTTTAATTCGCTTTGAGACGAAATATTTAGCATTCAGGAGTACATATTTATATATTATATATATTGTACCTTGCTCAATGACACTACATACGTGGCCTGACCGAGTATCGAACCCGTGGCCGTTCGATTCCAACTCCGACGCTCTACAACTGGTCCACGGACGTCATATGTTGGCTACATGACCCTTGTGCGTGTGACACATTATTAAAATATAATTATGTACATAGTTTGCAGAAGTTATTTATTAGAAGCAGGTTACCTCTAATAACAATGCCGAAAGTAGAGCCATTGATCCAATATGAAACGAGTGTGTGAACTCGTACGCTAAGCTATGGACCTCGCCGTGCCCTCCTGCTCCCCCACCTGCCATATGTGACGGACCGCCAGGTCCAGCAGACCTTGCGGAACGAATTGACCTCGATAAAATGGGCTGAAAATACGCAACATGAACATTTACAATACAGTTATAAGTCCGCTGGAAACATTCATATCAAAGTTATAAAGACGTTATTATGTGGCTAGTTTCATATCAGCCTAGGTATCGAACCTCGGTAACATGGTATCAGCCTGAGACCGAAGATATCAAGTTACATCGGGTCGATACCAAGGCTGATTTGAAACTAGCCACGTAATAACCTCTAATTAACAACAGCGCAATGTGCGCAGCATAGAGGGCATGAATGTATCCATGCACGTGCTTAATGTCAGTGCATTGCAGATCCCTGTATCAGCGTTAGTTGTGCATGCACATAGAGTGTTAATGTTATAGCGCAGTGGTAGATTAATCATGGTTGATTTTATAAGTTAATTAGTTCAATCGTGTGTTATAACTGGAGTCATATTAGGTGCATATGTATGCAACATGTCAATACAAAACATACAAAACATGTCAATACAAAACATGTCAATATAAAACATACAAAACATGTCAATACAAAACATACAAAACATGTCAATATAAAACATACAAAACATGTCAATACAAAACATACAAAACATGTCAATATAAAACATACAAAACATGTCAATACAAAACATACAAAACATGTCAATATAAAACATACAAAACATGTCAATATAAAACATACAAAACATGTCGATACAAAACATGTCAATACAAAACATACAAAACATGTCAATACAAAACATGTCAATACAAAACATACAAAACATGTCAATACAAAACATGTCAATACAAAACATACAAAACATGTCAATACAAAACATGTCAATATAAAACATGTCAATACAAAACATACAAAACATGTCGATACAAAACATGTCAATACAAAACATACAAAACATGTCGATACAAAACATGTCAATACAAAACATACAAAACATGTCAATATAAAACATGTCAATACAAAACATGTCAATATGAAACATGTCAATATAAAACATGTCAATACAAAACATGTCAATACAAAACATGTCAATGCAAAACATACAAAACATGTCAATACAAAACATGTCAATACAAAACATAAAAAACATGTCAATACAAAATATACAAAACATGTCAATACAAAACATGTCAATACAAAACATACAAAACATGTCAATACAAAACATGTCAATACAAAACATGTCAATATAACACATGTCAATATAAAACATACAAAACGTGTCAATACAAAACATGTCAATACAAAACATACAAAACATGTCAATACAAAACATGTCAATATAAAACATGTCAATATAAAACATGTCAATACAAAACATGTCAATACAAAACATGTCAATACAAAACATATAAAACATGTCAATACAAAAAAAGTCAATACAAAACATACAAAACATGTCGATACAAAACATGTCAATATAAAACATACAAAACATGTCAATACAAAACATACAAAACATGTCAATACAAAACATGTCAATACAAAATATGTCAATACAAAACATGTCAATACAAAACATGTCAATACAAAATATGTCAATACAAAACATACAAAACATGTCGATACAAAACATGTCAATACAAAATATGTCAATACAAAACATGTCAATACAAAACATACAAAACATGTCAATATAAAACATACAAAACATGTCAATACAAAACATACAAAACATGTCAATACAAAACATACAAAACATGTCGATACAAAACATGTCAATATAAAACATGTCAATATAAAACATGTCAATACAAAACATACAAAACATGTCAATATAAAACATACAAAACATGTCAATACAAAACATACAAAACATGTCAATACAAAACATACAAAACATGTCAATACAAAACATACAAAACATGTCAATACAAAACATACAAAACATGTCAATACAAAACATACAAAACATGTCGATACAAAACATGTCAATACAAAACATACAAAACATGTCAATACAAAACATACAAAACATGTCAATACAAAACATACAAAACATGTCAATACAAAACATACAAAACATGTCAATATAAAACATGTCAATACAAAACATACAAAACATGTCAATATAAAACATACAAAACATGTCAATATAAAACATGTCAATACAAAACATACAAAACATGTCAATACAAAACATACAAAACATGTCAATACAAAACATACAAAACATGTCAATACAAAACATACAAAACATGTCAATATAAAACATGTCAATACAAAACATACAAAACATGTCAATATAAAACATACAAAACATGTCAATATAAAACATGTCAATACAAAACATACAAAACATGTCAATATAAAACATGTCAATACAAAACATACAAAACATGTCAATATAAAACATACAAAACATGTCAATATAAAACATGTCAATACAAAACATACAAAACATGTCAATATAAAACATGTCAATACAAAACATGTCGATACAAAACATACAAAACATGTCGATACAAAACATGTCAATACAAAACATACAAAACATGTCAATACAAAACATACAAAACATGTCGATACAAAACATGTCAATACAAAACATGTCGATACAAAACATGTCAATACAAAACATGTCAATACAAAACATGTCAATACAAAACATGTCGATAAAAAACATGTCAATACAAAACATGTCAATACAAAACATGTCGACACAAAACATGTCGATACAATACATGCCAAAACAAAACCTTCCAATACAAACATGCCCACAAAACATGTCAAAACAATTCATGTCAATACAAGTTGCCCAGAGGGCCACTCGTGATTTTCCTCCACCAATAACAGCTGTTTTCAGATATGTATAAGCGTTTCGATGCGTTTCCAATTTGAATTAAACATATTTAAGTTCTGGTCATTTTCAATATTACGCCAAGTTATTAAAATTGCCATATATACCTAGTACTAACATCCAGTACGCAGTGGAAAGAATTACCTTAAGCTTTTAGCTTTCAGTTCAATACACATATCACGATATAAATGTATGTTTCTGTATATTTCTCAATGTATGTTACATGTATCCTGATAAATAAATATGTATATAAACAAACAAACAAACAAACAAACAAACAAACAAACAAACAAACGGTGGTCGCCAGATCGGACAGGTGGGTTTTCTCCGGGCACTCCGGTTTCCTCCCACACGCATGACCACATATACGCTTTCATCCTCGCCAACGAGAGTGATTAATATAAGTTGTTAGAACTTGCTTCGCAATCGTTGTAAAATAAATAAAGTTTTAAAAAAACAAAAAACAAACAAACAAACGAAACAATGCGAGACTAACCTGTAGAAGAGCGTTTGTTATCAGAGATATGGTACTCTCATCTGTGTGACTAGTGTTTTCTTGTGCGTGTTCGTTGAACGCATGTCCGGACATAACACCAGTAGATACGTGTTCTATGTGCTCTACAAACATTTGAAAACTCCAAGCGGCGTGATCTGTACTATTAAAGTAGTCCGGCAGAACATCAACAATGACATCAGTAGCTCGTTCGTGCAACTTGTCATTATCCGACAGTTTCTCTAAAATAAAAGAACCAGACTACACATCATGCGATGCAGACGACAACGCACCTCTGTTAATTTCATGTATGTGAAATGTAAGCAACAGATTGCTCAAGATATTCGAATATTAATAATGTAACAGAGGTAAGCAAATATATAAGTGTGTACTCCTGTATACTAAATATGTCTGTCTGACCCTAATCAAATCAACAGTCTTTCAGATGGGACGTTAAACCGAAGTCTCGTGTCGGTGCTTTACACCGTGCACGTACAAGAACCAGAGGAGACTCTGGAGTGGGTATCTGTCTGTATCATTGCACTATCCTCCAAAAATCTAAAATGACTAATCTCTTCAGGAGGCATCGCTCATATGGGCAAACGGTAGCGACGATAAATAAACGTAAACAACAACATTTGCCAATATTCTTTTCTAAGACAAGTGTACAGTTTCCTTTTGGTTTCTTGTTTTTAGTTTATGTTGTATTCCATCATGCATCATAATGGCCCAGTATTTGTTATATGACTGTTTAAAGGTGTGCTTACATTTTATGTAATGTATGTACAACCGATAGCGACGATAAATAAACTTAAAACACACACATGCTAAATATATCGTCTCAAAGCGAGCCAAAACTTCGCGGAAAAGAATCTTCAGTGATATACATAATGTTTAATTACCTTCAGTTATTTACTGTCGAATAAAGCATGGTTTGGGGTTCTTATGCGTATGATTTAACCACACAGGCCGTAGGCCTAAGTTGTTAATGCCTAAACTCAGAATGACATATCACGTTTTGCGACATTAGAGTTATGTTAGAATGATAGTTTAAACATGACAAATGTACCCGCTTCATCGACACCATACCATTCTAACACTTTAACAGTTTATACAAATTTATTTTAGCTCGATTGCGAAACAAGTTCTACAACTTATATTAATCACTCTCGAGACCTCATTCCTGATGGAATCCATCGCCACGAGGGAGAGAGAAGAGGCAACATGGAATTTAAATGCCTTGCCTAAGGGCTCAATCGTAACGGCTCCAGCGGGGCTCGAACTCCGGACCTTTCGCACGTGAAGCGTACGCGCATCCACTGCGCTATCACGACAATTCTAACATGATATGGCAACACATAATTAAAACTCCGCTACAATTGCTAGCTTAGTTTATACAAATTTATTTTAGTTCGATTGCGAAACAAGTTCTTATAACTTATACTAATCACTCTCGAGACCTCATTCCTGGTGGAATCCATCGCCACGAGGGAGAGAGAAGAGGCAATGTGGTATTTAAATGCCTTGACTAAAGGCACAATCGTAACGGCTCCAGCGGGGCTCGAACTCCGGACCTTTCGCACCTGAAGCGAACACGCATCCCCTGCGCTATCACGACAATTCTAACATGATATGGCAACACATAATTAAAACTCCGCTACAATTGCTAGCTTGTCAGATTAACAAATAGTTAAAATAATTATGATTATCTAAATGGGTGGTTTAAACATATTTTATTTATCAAGATAAACATGACATATAACATCTGTACATATAACATCCATACAATACAACTATCAAGACAAGTGGATTGAATTGAAAGCTACAGGAGCTTATGGTAATTCTCTCGACAATCTAAATTGTTTTTCGCCTATGAATTATTCAATTTGATTCATATGTATTTTAAATAATACTAATAGAATTAACTGAACTTACATGAGTTTTAGCATACTATTTATGCAAATATTCGTTGCTAAGGAATATTTGTTTCTGTAACATCATGTTTTACATGACTTCACGTAAATAACGTATGTCCAGAATTGGCTATGGAGAGCATTCTTAGTAGAACAAAAGTAGCCTACAGTTTGATATGACTTTGCAGTAAAAATGTTTATTTTTCAACGTCATTTTTAATTTCAAGTTCACATTATAAGCTGATATGCATACCCGAAAACAACGTATCCGATTACTGTATAGTTTAGTTTAGTTTATTTCAGTCTCATCAGCATATATACAATATAAACATGTACATATATAAAAACATAAAAACATAATGTATGCTACCACTCAAACATTGAGTTACAGGAGACTAGATATTACACACTCATTTGTACGTACCTGCCATGATTAGAATATCACATATGACTTGTCCGATTACGCAAACTGCGTCCAAACTACTCAATGCACACACAAATATGAGAGCAATATGCGTATGTAGTAGTATGTTTAGGCGCTTTCGGACTCTGAAATAAAGTGAAAAGAACACTGCTTAAGACGTTGCACGTGCATGTAAGAGGTCCAAGCACTAAAATGACGTAAAACGTACACTTCCCCGTGAGCTGTACGATTGATATGCATGCGTTCCCAAACTCTGAAATAAAGTGAACATGGCGAGAGAAGAGGCAACATGGAATTTAAATGCCTTGCCTAAGGGTACAATCGTAACGGCACCAGCTCCAAATCAATTGAATAAGCTAAAAATAAAGCCAATAAACGGATATGTAGTCCAGTGGTACCACGCTTGACTGGTAATCCAGGGATCGCAGGTTCGATCCCCCGTCTAACCCTAATAAAATTAACAGTCATTCAGATGGGACGTTAAACCGAGGTCTCGTGTCGGTGCTTTACACATTGCATGTAAAAGAACCAGAGGAGACTCTGGAATGGGTCTCTTTCTGTATCATTGGATTATCCTCCAAAAATCTAAAATAACTAATCTCTTCAGGAGGCGTCACTCATATGGGCAACCGGTAGCGACGATAAATAAACGTAAAACACACACACACATAAAGCCAATAATAAAACCAACCGATTTCAGTAAATTTCTACGGAGATATGATTATATTTTGTTTTCTAATATGAATATTTTTAAAACACGTCTTGATAAATATACATTAAGTTTAAATCTCCTTTCAGGTTCTGAAAGTTTGTACTTCTAAAAATAGTAATCTACATCGCAGGAATTCAAAGATAGCCCAGAACATTGAGGCTATGCCAAATTGTATACCAACAGATGAGTAGCTTTCCGTAAGAATATTGTGAAAATATTCTGATGTATTGCAGAAATCCGGAAACATAGTCGAAAGTTGGTACCGGTTGAGAGTTGGTACTCTGAGGCTACTAATATACTGTTGTTCTTTGGCAACGCTACCTCAAACTGTTGTTTACTACAAACTTGACACTTACAAACAAATGACAATACTGCGTATACATGTCACTTTTGTTTACGTAGTTATGCAGAGGTCAGTTTTAAAACACCAGTAGTCATGACCGTATACATGATTAGTCTATATTATTATATATATATATATATATACCATCTTATAATATCATGAACATATCATTTCTACAGACGGATCTGTAGTCCAGTGGTAACACGCTGGACTGGTAATCCAGGAATCGCAGGTTCGATGCCCCGTCTGACCTTAATACAATTAACAGTCTTTCAGATGGGATGTTAAACCGATGTCTTGTGTCGGTGCTGTACATCGTGCACGTAAAAGAACCAGAGGAGACTCTGGAATGGGTCTCTGTCTGTATCATTGCACTATCCTCCAACATTCTAAAATGACTAATCTCTTAGGAGTCGTCGCTCATATTGACAACCGGTAGCGACGATAAATAAACGTAAAACACATACATACATATCATTTGCAATTTCCGACTATGTATCGCTCCTATTAGGATACAGACGGGTCGGCAAGAAGGTTTGCAAGAGGAATCTCGGATACGTCGTGGCGTCCGTGGTCCAGTGATAGAGCGTCGGATTTGGAATCAAACGGTACCGGGTTCGATATTCGGTCAGGCCACGTATGTAGTGTCATTGAGCAAGGCACCTCACACACATTGCTTAGTACTGGTTAATCGCTTAGGTCGGCTAAGCCTGCCAAGGAAAAACATGTCTACGTCCGCGCGAGGGGTTTGGCATTAAAATGCTACATACATACATACACGTCCATTGATATACTATTGAAATTGAGATACATGTAATAATGAATTCTCAGATTACAGAGATATTAAACAAGATTTGTTCGCAAAAGCTTATGCCTGTAATCTCAATATTTACTCAGTGTCTGGTTATGATAAAAAGTTGACCCACATAAGCGATGTGAAGGATTTGTTTAGCATCTAAGAAAGATAGACTGACGACAACGATTATGCTTTCCTTGTAGACGTTAGGGTTACATGTGGACGCGCGTGGCTGCTAAGAGTTGTGTAAACAGAATAAAAATGGCAGCCACATTACGTTCGATTAGATTTCAACAGAGGCTCTTTCAAATTTGACTAAGTTGAAAGTAAGCTAAGATCATAACAACAGGTTATAATTAGAACAAGGAACTCTCAACAAGCCTCGATTTCAATGAGATTCATCTTTAATTTTCTATTACCTCCCTTGGCAGATAAAGTCTGATTTATTCAAAAATGTGAATAGGTCCTTTTAGTTAGAATCCTTTGTTGTTACTGTTGCTCCCTAACCAGATGTTGCGGTATGATAAAGGTGGTTTTATCAAAATCGTGTTAATTATCTGATAACATTGTTTTACATATAAGCACCCATTACATATACTGTAGGAGATATGTGGGGATATAGTAATTTAATACTCATAAGAAGGGATAGTGGAATAAAATTGCTAGCATGTTGTGCAAAGGAATAAACTATAAAAATGAAAACACTTTATATAACACAATATTAATTGCATTTACTAAATTGTTACTGTTGTTTACTATATTTTACATTCCAGCTTCTATAAAGGTGTTTGTTTATTATAATAATAGTGTCACCCATATTGAAATGGCGAGCCATTTATGACAGATGTGACACGTTTTATGAAAGGCAGTACCTTCCGAATCATATCCTTGCATGCCAGGTACCAGTCCTATAGACAGTCGGTGACCATTATTTAACTAGTTGGCGGTACACAAACCGGCCATATCAGAAATAACCCCTTACGATGTTCAAACCTTCGACCTCGCACTTCGTATGCGTACGACTTAACACAACTAGGCAATAGAGCCTGTAAGTAATATTGATATTACAAAAAATATATAAACTCTCCATTACTTCTAAAAGCAATTCAACACAAACGTTGAACTTTTCACAAATAGTGTCCAGTATTCGCGATGTTATCTCTTCAAGCACCGGAAGTAAGTCCTGTGTCACATATCCGTAATACAGCAACATTATACAAACATACCTGTATGTTGTGCTATTTTCTTTCTGTTTCTTGCTAAAAATCGCGGCAATATCAGCCGGATCTATGACGCTGTCACGGCCGAGGTCTATTTTAGAATCTTTATCTTTCGCGTATTCATCCACGCCAAGTAGATCAAATGAGCTTCGTCGTCGTATATTGTCAGCGTGATTAGTATCAATATTTGAACCCGCATTTTGAACATACAGTCCCATGACTGTTCAGTTGTGTGAAGATATCCGCGTGGCTATTGTAAGTTAGTACACGGATTGCTATATCTGTATATATCACACTAAGTGTGTTCACATAACCAACATGTTCTTTGATGTATTCTCCAATGTCACTAATATCAGTCTTTGAATCATGAACAGTCTCTCTTGTTTCTGAGGTAAACTATACGAAACACTGTTATCCGTTCTGTGAACAGCATGCGAATGCCTTTCATAGACCTTATTACCTTTAGTAGTATATGTACATTTCCTAGTCACGTATTTACTATTTATATAAGTGAAACTATCTCGGATGTATGGCTTATTTTAGATTAGGAACACTACTAATTATAAATGATAAATGTGAAGTTTTACCATTTAAGTAGCACAATGAGTATGACCAAATATATAGCCGTGCTCATTTGTCGTTATTCAAGCGGTGAACGCGTATATATAATATGCACCATACAAAAAAAAGCATTTAGTATTTACTACAATGAGTGATGACTGGCGGTAGTCATTACGAATATTTACCTGTTGGGAAAACGTAAACACACTCGAAAACCGACAATGTATATCCATACAAGTTTGACGAAGTCTGATAGCATGGATGTCGTAAAGGAGCCCCCATCACAAGTTAGTTACGGCTGCTGAATGCAAATAGTGTGCCCTTCTCCGTTGTAGGTTCGAATCCTACTGAGGGTGTCGAATTGCTTCATGCAAGAATTTTTTCCGCTGGCTTGCGGAAGGTATGTGGTTCGGTCGGAGTCTGGATATACTGTTCGGATGGGCACCCGGGGTCTTCCCCTACCAATACCAACTGGAGAGTCGACATATTACATACACTGTAGGTGCAACTTTAAAACTAAGAAACCCACACAAATGCTGTAAATAGAAATATATATATAATATGTTGTTGTGTGTGTTTTACTTTTATTTATCGTCGCTACCGGTTGCCCATATGAGCGACGCCTCCTGGAGATATTAGTCATTTTAGATGTTGGAGGATAGTGCATGATACAGACAGAGACCCATTCCAGAGTCTCCTCTGGTTCTTTTACGTGCACCGACACGAGACCTCGGTTTAACGTCCCATCTGAAAGACTGTTAATTTTATTAAGGTCAGACGGGGGATCGAACCTGCGATCCCTGGATTACCAGTCTGGACTACAGTGTCACTTTTGTTTACGTATTTATGCAGAGGTCAGTTTTGAAACACCAGTAGTTATGACCGTATACATGATTAGTCTATATTATGATATCTATATATATACCATCTTATAATATCATGAACATATCATTTCTACAGACGGTTCTGTAGTCCAGTGGTAACACGCTGGACTGGTAATCCAGGAATCGCAGGTTCGATCACCCGTCTGACCCTAATAAAATGAACAGTATTTCAGATGGGATGTTAAACCGAGGTCTCGTGTCGGTGCTTTACACCGTGCACGTAAAAGAACCAGAGGAGACTCTGGAATGGGTCTATGTCTGTATCACTGCACTATCCTCCAAAATCTAAAATGACTAATATATTCAGGAGGCGTCGCTCATATGGGCAACCGGTAGCGACGATAAATAAACGTAAATCACACACTGAAAATATGACTTTAATTTAATGATTGAACTTTAAACTGTAAGTTGCATCTCATCAACGAGACACCGTGTGAACGCAACATATCAATTCAAGTGTCAACCTAGAAAGAAGTTATATATAGCAATGTTACATAAGGTTATGCATCTACGTGCATTTAATTGCAGGTTTTATAACAAGCAAGTCAGCAAAATAATTAATTTTATAACTAGCAAGTCAGCAACATAATTAATTATATGATCAGCAATTCAGCAAACTAATTAATTATAGTAATTGTACCAGTATTGATATATAGCGCAAATAATATAATACTAATACAACTATTCAGGTCCGGGGTTCGAGCCCCACTGGGGCCGTCCCGAATGTGCCCTTAGGCAAGGCATTTAAATTCCACGCTGTCTCTTCTCTCTCCCTCGTGGCGATGGATTCCATCAGGAATGAGGTATCGAGAGTGATTAATATAAGTTGTAAGAACTTGTTTCGCAATCGAGCTAAAATAAATTTGTATACATACTAATAATGTATATCTAATACTAGGATACTAATCTCTAATTCGTTGTTATTTACCTAGTTTGGGCAACAATCCGGACTACCCCGAGGGACATACATAGTTTGGGCAACAATCCGGACTACCCCGTGGGACATACCTAGTTTGGGCAACAATCCGGTTTACCCCGTGGCACATACCTAGTTTGGACTACAATCCGCACTACCACGAGGGCCATACCTAGTTTGGGCAACAATCCACACTACCGCGAGGGACATACTTAGCATGGACAACAATCCACACAACCGCCAGGGACATACTTAAAGTAAATTGATGCTAAATGTGATATATTGGGAAACGCAGCCCTTCAATCTAAGGTTTTACAGGAGAATCCACATAGCAAAGCCTTAGAACGGGTCAGTTGTACAATGGTCTAACACGGTCTGTTCGCAATCCATTGGTCGCAAGTTCGATCCTCATTGTACCATACTAAACTTTCTAATTTTATTGTATGTCGGATTAGACTATAAACAGAGGTCGCTTGTCGGTGCTTTAGACCGTGCACCTAACAGAACCAGAAGAGCCTCTGAAATTGGGTCTACAAATGTATGTATCATTGCCCTATCCTACAACACCTACATTACGTAATATATTGTGGTGAAAAGGTCGCATGTTTGCAGAATATTGTTTAAAATCTCAATACATTTATTATTCAATATAAAACACCAATCACGATTTCAAATCATCCACTCCTGACAATTAATATCTTGGTGTGCAACACATTTTATGAAAGTGCATAATTGGTCTATAAGCTTAATCATAAATTATGTTGCAATGTCACCACACCACTGTGACTAAGCAACCTTCAAACAGGAGTCGCGTGTCCATTCAAATTATTTGGTTTAGTCGAACGTTCGTAATATATTGGGATAGATGGTAAGATCATGCACATCAATTAGCGTACATCACATTTATTTAGTGGTTATGGATAATAGATTACGAAGATAACAACGTGATTCAGATTCGCCTCGCATGTCATCAACACTGCTGTCAAGGATACTGTCTATAAACGTGTTCACGAATACACAAAGTAAATAACCCGGAACACGTCGCCTTGTCGTATACCTTCCTTAAAAGCAATTAGCTTGTATTAATGAAGGCAGTATACTAACCACCTTAGCGAGTTGATATAACGATATAAATGAGGTATTGGGAACATAAAGGTTTTAAATCTTTATTAAAGTCTCATCCATGTACATCACATAAAATATAATTATACAGATATATTTAAACACTAACAACAGTGCATGGCCATTCATCAGATAATTACAAGAGACTACATCACATTAAGACTATCACCTGGTTATATACTGAGTCAAAAAAGAAACGATACCAAACTAAAAATGACGTAAAACGGATAAAACCATAGAAAGGTTTAATATATTATTACGTATCAGTACCGGGTATCTTATTGCAACGTCAGCCAACCATAAACACAGGTAAAAAACACCCGATAATCCTGGAACGCCGAATTTCCGATTTGTACGTGCTCCTCAACAAAGACAACTTCCTGCACATGTACAAATCGGAAAACCGGTTTATTGTACTGGTATTGCATTATCATCGAGGAAAAACACCTTACATACCCATTGTTACCTCTAACAAAATGCCTAGGCTAAACCGCAATCAGAGAATGCGTGCCATTGGCATGATTGACGGCGGTTTACGTCAGCGTGACGTCGCAAATCGACTCGGGGTTACGCGGATCACGATAACACGTCTACTTCGACGTTATCGAACACATGGATCGGTGGACGACCGTCCAAGATCTGGTCGACCACGTGTGACGACGCGTGAACAGGACCATCACATTCGGACGTCACATTTACGTGACCGGTTCCTACCTGCTACGCACACAGCTGCCGTTACTCCTGGGATGACCAACAATCGGATCAGTGCACAAACAGTCAGGAACCGGCTCGGTGAACGTGGCATTCGTGCCTATCGGCCATACGTTGGACCCATCCTGACACGACGTCACCGTGACGTACGGCGGGAATGGACGACGGAACGTGCTCGCTGGACTCGGTTACAGTGGAATTCGGTGATGTTTAGCGATGAATCGCGGTTCTGTTTGCGTCGAGCGGATGGCAGAGAGCGGGTATATCGCAGACGCGGTGAACGTTACGCCGACGCATGTGTACGTCAGGTCGATCTGTTCGGGGGCGGAAGCGTTATGGCGTGGGGCGGTATCACCTTCGGCAGTCGCACTGAACTGTTAGTGGTGGACGGGAACCTAAACGCCCAGCGGTACTGTGATGAGATCCTTGCGCCAGTTGTTGTGCCGTTCTTTAACGCCAACAGAAACGTCACACTGTTCCAACAGGACAACGCCAGGTGTCATACTGCTCGGATTTCCACCACATTATTGGAGCAGAACAATATTGAAACCCTGCCGTGGCCTGCTTTGTCACCAGACTTGTCACCCATAGAACATTTGTGGGATACGTTAGACCGCCGCGTCAGACGACGTCAGCCGGTAACGTTAAACCAACTGAGGGATGTTTTGCGTCAGGAGTGGACAAATATTGACCAGCAAGAGATTCAGACACTCTTCCGTTCGATGCGAAGGCGGTGCATTGCAGTGAGAGACGCAAATGGTGCCCATACTCGGTATTGACGTCTGTGTGAAAACTCCATTAGACCCCTGTCCGACGAATTACGTCATCACGCAGCAGACAGTTTCGGAGGCTCATTATGCTTTATGTGCTCCTCTTTCAAACATGTTGGACTATCATCTTATGAATTGTCAAAGAATTTTCTTAATAAATGTTGAAATTATAGACACATAAACACCAGGTATCGTTTCTTTTTTGACTCAGTATAGTATAAGGTATATACAACATATGGACATATATCATTGCTACCTTAAATCGTATTAACTATTTCACCGCCAATGTCGTACAAAAGCGACTTTGCAAAAGGCAGACAACCCGATCAAACAGAACAGAACGTGTCGTCTGATCATGCTGTATGCTGATTGCTCTTCAGATAGTGGGACTGAAGCATCTGTCGGAATAGTAAACAGCATAGATCCTGATCAGACGCGGCGTTACGCCGCGGCTGGTCTGGATCTATGTTGTTTGCATATGCTCTGAATTTATTCGGCGCTGAAAGAGTTAAAGCTGATTTCATAATTATTGTCAAGACGCCCTTATAAGTCATATATGCACATTGTTATATATAATTTGTATGATGTCATTAATTGTTTCATTCCCAGTTTCTACTCTACTAGCCAATTCCATATATCATCATATTCCATAAGATATAGAGAATATTAGGTTACTGTCTTATAAATTTTAATTTATTAGGCGAGTCGGAGAAAAAATACAAGGCGAGGCTCTGCCGAGCCTTGTATTTTTTCGGAGACGAGCCTAATAAATTAAAATGTATAAGACAGTAACCTAATATTCTATGTATCCTACATTCTGAGTGTGCACCCGACACAAAAACAAACACACTAGCCATGACAGCTTACAAACTCGCTGCGCACTTGGTAATATGTTGTGCATTGATATTTCTATTTATATCCTCGGTTAGTCCTATGACGTCACGAAAGCTTTATTAGGCACTGACTAATAAAGCAAAATGTATTAGGCAGGCCGTTGTGTACGTTATTTCCCATGAAGGTAGGATAAATTATATATAGTTTCTCTACTAGCCAATTCCATATATCATCATATTCCATAAGATATTATATATAGTTTATCTACTAGCCAATTCCATATATCATCATATTCCATAAGATATTATAAAAGTAAAGTAAAGTAAAGTGTTTGTTATTTATAGTGTCACCCCTATTTAAAGGGCCAGCCATTTCTGACTTATGAGACACATCTTTTTACGAACATCAGTACTTCCCGAATCCTATGCGTGTATGCCAGACGCCAGACTGGTAGGCAATCGGTAACCATTATTTAACTAGCTGGCGGCTCACCAACCCGCCATATCAGAACGAACCCATGACGAGATTCGAACCGTCGACCTCCCGCTTCCTAGCCGGACGCCTTAAGCACTGGGCCACGGAGACGTTATTATTTGTAGTTTCTCTCTACTTTTCAACTTTAACATTACTATATAATTCCACATATGTGCAGTTTTCGCTTATCTTTTGATTGCTGTGACTTACCAACTGTGTGTGTGTTGTCGGTGCGACCTCTGTTTGGAGCAACACCGTTATTCTCCTCTTAATAGATAAGTAAAGGGGCTGGGGAACCACCCCTACTAAGCATACAGTCTACATCCGCTTTGTCAAAGTCGGTTATGTCGAATTCTCCGGTTATATCGAAGTCGGATCCAAGTCCCGTTTCAGACATCATTTTACATATAACTGGCACCGTTTATATCGAATTTAGTTAATCAAAAGTCGGTTATGTCGAAGTATTTTGTTGGGTCCGACGGAATTCTATATACCGGATGTAGACTGTATTATAAATATAATACTATTTTAATACAATACAGTTTTAGTTGTTGACAAGTATGCATTCTGAAACTGAAATATGTAATTGTACGTGTATGTATTCACAGTATCATAATTGTATGTATATTCCTTCAATTTTGGACTACATAGAGCCTCCCATGGTAGACGTGTAACACCTGCTAGTAATCCGTTGGCATGTAACCACATGCATTCGTGCTACAATACATGAACTAATTTCCAGAAACTAAACGAAAACTAGTCTTAATGAGTTGCATATGAAACCTCGCTTCTCACCAATGCAACACGGGTTCGATCCTCTGACCGGGAAATATGCGAGATGGTACTGTGTTCGCCATATCGGACAGGTGGGTTTTCTCTGGGTATTCCTGTTCCCTCCCACACGCATGATCACATTATACGCTTTCATCCGCGCCAACGAGAGTGATTAACATAAGTTGTGAAAACTTGCTTCGCAATCGTTGTAAAATAAATAAAGTTTAATATTAAACCTACCTGTATTAATTTACAATCTGTATAGCATTGTATACACCGTAATTAGAGTATTGCTTCTTCAGTTTCTACAAATTTAGTTTAGCTCGATTGCGAAACAAGTTCCTACAACTTATATTAATCACTCTCGATACCCCATTCCTGATGGAATCCATTGCCACGAGGCAAAGAGAAGAGGCAACGTGGAATTTAAATGCCTTGCCTAAGGACACAATCGTAACGGCTCCAGGGGGGGGGGAGCTCGAACTCCGGATCTTTCGCACCTGAAGCGAACACGCCAATGCGCTATCACGACTTTCACAAATGATCGCTTCTATATTTTACATTGAAGTTGTATACCTTTATTGCATCTTTTATATTAGCTGTTTTCGAACCCATTATGCTTTTGTCCGTTCATTTTAAAGCGAAACTATACTCACACGAAAAGGAAATTGGTTAGAGGGAAAGTGCTATACTAATATTCTCACATAAAACAATGTTCAATAATTATCAAATTTCAATTAAAAGTAAACATCGTGTAGCCAATACATTTTTGTACATTTTGATACAAATTTGCCTATATTTTGCTTCTATAGATCTCTATAAATATAACATTCTCCATCTAACCAAGATAAAACGCACACTTTCTTTTTCGTGAGAGGATATATCGGAATAATTGATGGTTTTATAGTGTGATGTGTGGTGTGTGGTGTTGTGTGTGGTGTGGTGTGGTGTGGTGTGGTGTGGTGTGTGTGTGTTTTACGTTTATTTATCGTCGCTACCGGTTCCCATCTGAGCGACGCCTCCTGAAGAGATTAATCGTTTTAGATAGTTGGAGGATAGTGCAATGATACAGAAAGAGACCCATTCCAGAGCCTCCTAACATATTTCAGATGGGACGTTAAACCGAGATCTCGTGTCGGTGCTTTACACCGTGCACGTAAAAGAACCAGAGGAGACTCTGGAATGGGTCTCTCTCTGTATCATTGCACTATCCTCCACAATCTAAAATGACTAATATCTTCAGGAGGCGTCGCTCATATGGGCAACCGGTAGCGACGATAAATAAACGTAAAAACAAACAATCATCTTGTTCTGTTGTGATGGCCAGAAATTAGCCATCTGTGAAAGTGGAGACTCAGGATTTATTTCAGTTAACACACTCGAAGGTGCAGTACACATTCTCTCGTGTTCTTGGCCTTTTATGGAAGGCTCTCCAGTATAGATGTCAAAGACATAGTCACAGCGGCCATGTTTGTGGTAGATCGCTAATGACTTTTGCATGAGTGTGAGCAGGACACCGAATGCCTTCAGCCCCTGAAGTGGTAGGCGGCGGACTATGGCCATGACGTCGATAATAAATGCAGAATTATCACAATGCATATACTGCATATCAGCATGTCAGGACAATCTCAAGCTCACGTACGAGCAGACTTTTCTCTGGGTGGGTCATGTAGCCGTCGGCGTCAAAAATCATGGGACTAGGTACAACATCATACTTTAGGAGCTCATTCGTTGTAATGTGTCTGTGTCGAGCAATGTCAATATACGTGTCTGTGATGTTGACTTGTCTCACAGTTGCTTTGCAGTTGACTTCGGCTTGTTGTTCTTTATGCTGATCATTGTATGGATCTTGCGGCGGCTGATCGGACTCTCTAGTCGTACATTCCTCGTGATGAAAGCGCTCATGGTGAAAATGCTCATAAGCTTCTTTCCCAATGTCTGTCGCATTCAGCAAATCACTTCTTATGTTTTCAGGAATGCCTTGTTTGGTTACAAAGTTGTGAAGCTTCTTTGAGCAATCAGTTGAGAAAGGAGACACTCTTTCCTCAATAAATCGGACACAGTTCTGGATATTTTATTCGCTCTTGTTCGTGTAGGATTGGGATGATTTATGATGTACATAGGCTTCTGACGTGTGTTCATGAACACCTGTAATTTCACGAAGCAAGTTGTTCACACCTATCATCTCGTGAATGATCAGATCCCATTGGGCGACAAATTGTTTCCGCTTGCAATGCCCAATGATGCGGTCACTGCATTTTGAAGAAAGATCTATTGTTTGCTCGAGCTTTTGGTCACCCCCACAGCTGTAAAGACACCAAGCTTGTCCTTCACAGAGAAGGAGTTACGTTCTGCAAAGTTCTCATACACCTCCTGAGGCAAGTTTATGCAGTCTTCAAGGTAGACTGTCCCCCAGCAAAGGTAGTGTGTGCAGTCCCAGGTGGCAAATTCATACAGTGCCCGCTGCATGGCATCGATATGGGGGTCCCAAGAACACTCTCTGTCGGCACGAAGAAGATCTAAGACCACCTGGAACCGAGACAAATACTGGTACCAGAATTTGAAATTCTCGCACTACTTGACTCTTGACTATGAACTCATCAAGGTCTTGTTGCGCTCTCGGGCTCTATTTTTTATTGCACGGCGGAGGCTGGCCAAAAGCCTAAATTCCGTGACATATTTGTCAACTCCAGTACTCTTGAGGAATTCCTTCAACAGTAGGCGCTGCATCGCTTCGGCCAGGGTCTTTTGAGCATCAAGCGACCGAGCGTAATGGCCCGCATTAAGAATCGAGGTCTGGATTACAGATGGCCCGTAGATATGTGTCTCAAGCCATACATGCTCTGCATCACTTCCTTAAGCAAGTTTTTCGCAGTGTGGAACGTCCCGAAACATATATGATGCACTTGAACTCATCTGGTCTCCGAAGCTGTATCATTTTTGCTATACTGTACACCTTCTCATCGGCATAGAGTGGAATATATGATTGTACTAGTTGAGAACACAGGGACTTGGTATTATTCAACTCTGTGTATACAACGTCCCCGTTGTTGGTGGCAAGGCACTACGGGCGTAAATGCAACTTGCTTGAGTGGGAAATTGTCATCCGTCCAAACCGCATTACTTGCACTCCATGATTGCATAGTTTGACTTGTCGGATATACCAAGTCCGCCATGTGGCAATCACGGGGTTCCAAGTTAAGTCTGCACATATCTCAAGCCATATCGGATAATCTCTTGTCCCGCCTAATGTCATCGTAGACTGCTGGTTGATCGTGGCCTTTGTAGGATGTAGGTAGGTCATACCTTTTCATATTTTCTCCAAATTATTGTAGCTGCTTGCATGGCAATACTTCCTTTATGACTTTCGGACCATGAACAACTGATGTGTCAGAGCGCTTGGGTTTGGATAAGACGACCTTAGGCTTATGCTGGTCGAGGACACACACCGTATCGTGTTCAGATGAATATGCATCTTCGTGGTCCCAGTTATCCATTGCTGCTGATGTGAAGTTCCCTGGGTCAAAATGGGCTTGCAACTTCATGTCCGCTTTATTTTGACAGTGAACATGGCCATGTCATGCTGGTACCGGCGAAGTTCCGTGTAGCTCATAGCTAGCGCCTGTCGATTCAAAGAGGTGACAAAGATTTTGCCACCGCGTCCTAGACTGTGTGCAAACTCGGCATTCAATGCAGACATTGGTGTTCTTTTTCTGCCAGAATGGTGAATGTAGAACATGTGTTGGAACATGGTCTGTATTTTCGATTGACATTGGAATCACCTGATAGAGACTCCATATCGATTTTATATTGTTTTAAGCATGTTTCACACCAAATAAAACTCTATTTAAAAATAAGATTGTCAAAATCGCCCGGTGGGCAACTTTTGGGGCATGCTTGGAAAAATCTATAGGCTTTTCGAGCGAGAACCCACATTTTTGTTAAAGCCTAGGACCTATACTACCAATTAAAAATTAATTTTTCCCTATACATAAAAATGCATACAACTCTATCCCAGCCCCAGGAGTATACTAAAAATTATAAACTAACACAATTACGAATATATTTAATCTCATTAATATTGGAACATTCATTAAAACGTTCATTCAAACATGTTTGCGTGAGTGTTCATTAATTTGCAATTTGATATGTTCCTGAATGTATTTGATATATTGTAGAATCTAGTTAGGCGATTTATTAACTTCATTCCTTTTAATTATGTCTATATTTCCTCTTTGTCATGTCCACTAGCGTGTGTTTCAAATGACGCATTGTAGATAAAACTCGTATTTTCACATTTCCTCGTAGCGATGAATTCCAAGTCATTGTGGTGGTGGTGGTTCCTTTTCCTCGTGGCGATGAATTCCATTTCCTCGTGGCGATGAATTCCACCTCCTTGCGGCGATGGATTCCACCTCCTTGAGGCGATGGATTTCACTTCATCATGGCGATGGATTCCACTTCATCATGGCGATGGATTCCACTTCATCATGGCGATGGATTCCACTTCATCATGGCGATGGATTCCACTTCATCATGGTGATGGATTCCACTTCATCATGGCGATGGATTCCACTAGGAATGAGATCTGGATGGCGATTAATTTATTGTTTTGAGAACGTTTTTTTCTATATACCTAACTAAATTAAATGTGTACAGACTAATTAATTTAATAATAGTGTTTTGCTAACGAAAATCCAAGAAACGCAAGTGACTGTTTACTGGTATTAGAATGGAGATGACTTTGTGGATGTGTGTGTTTTACGTTTATTTATCGTCGCCCATATGAGCGACGCCTCCTGAAGAGATTAGTTATTTTAGATTTTGGAGGATAGTGCATGATACAGACAGAGACCCATTCCAGAGTCTCCTCTGGTTCTTTTACGTGCATGGTGTAAAGCACCGACACGAGACCTCGGTTTAACGTCCCATCTGAAAGACTGTTAATTTTATTAGGGTCAGACGGGGGGATCGAACCTGCGATCCCTGGATTACCAGTCCAGCGTGTTACCACTGGACTACAGATCCGTCTTTGTGGAGACTTCGTCACTCTACTTTTATCTGCTGACTTCATTTGTATCTGGTTTTTACTCTTGTCCCGTGTATCTCAGTGTCCCGTGGTTATGTTTCATAAATTATATTCGACAATATATTACAGCCAATGAGATTTCTGAACATTAGTTTTGTACATGTGGTTGATTTAAACATATTTATTTATCAGGATACATGTAATATACATTGAGAAATATACAGAAACATACATTTATATCGTGCTATGTGGATTGGTTTAAACATATTTATTTATCAGGATACATGTAATATACATTGAGAATTATACAGAAACATACATTTATATCGTGCTATGTGGATTGGTTAAAACATATTTATTTATCAGGATACATGTAATATACATTGAGAAATATACAGAAACATACATTTATATCGTGATATGTGGATTGAATTGAAAGCTAAAAGCTTAAGGTAATTCTTTCCACTGCGTACTAAATGTTGGTACTAGGTATATATGGCAATTTTAATAACTTGACGTAATATCGATAATGACCAGAACATAAATATTTTTAATTCAAATTGGAAACGCATCGAAACGCTTATAAATATCTGAAAATGCATGTAAGTACATATAGTTAGTATCGAAATTACAGTGAATAAAACATGTAGTAGTTTTTGATAGTAGTCCTGTTTTAAATGAAATAAAAGGTCCGATCAGCAGTGATACAGGCCAAACATATATTCTACATGTGGTTTTGTTTGTTATTAGAAAGGGTGGATCCGTGGAGAGTGTCGTAAAGCTTTGAAATGAAAATAATTAATTTCGTAAATGGATATTGATTTTGTGTGTGCGTCCGTCCGTCCAGAGCCAGTTGTTCTTGGAGTAACCAATGTGTGGACTAAAAATATGAACTAATGCCAAAATGCACACTCGTAACGGCATGGGGTATTTAAATTATATATACTCAATTCCAAAATAAAGTGTGCACTTTGTTTTCTGTGATTTCTCATCGCCTATTTAACCGAAAGCCTATAAGTTTGGTACCAACCTTTAGATCAGACCCTGTAGAATATGGCAGACATATCAGATTTTAAGTCACGGTCAGTTTAGGTGGCTTTTTTATGCGAGAAAGGAGACGGTGCTAAAATCAAAGTTGCAAAAGTACTCAAAGCATCAGGTCACATTCAATAATGCATTTAAAGTTGTTTTAATCTTAGTTCTGGTGTTTTTTCTCGATCAGTATCTTGTGTGCGCACCTCTGCTGTTGATGCAGGCGGCAATTCGACTTCGCATAGACCGCACGCAACGTCTGATTACTGCGGCAGGGATGTTATCCCACTCTTGCACGAGGGCGTTTGCCAAGTCCCTCAGATTGTGGATATTTCCTCGGGACCGCACCCTTCTGCCAAGGTAATCCCAGATATACGATTGGGTTCATATCCGGGGATATAGCAGGCCAGGGAAGCACGTCAACGTTGTTTCTGTTGAGAAACTGTCGACTGACTGGTGCCACATGGGGACGGGCGTTATCGTGCATTAGCATAGCAGGCCCATGTCGATGCCGAAATGGAACTGCTTCAGGCTCCAAAACCTGGTCGACGTAGCCTTGCGCGTTAAGATTGCCGCGTATTACAACCAGATTTGTCTTTCGTCTTCCCATAATCCCTCCCCAAACCATTACGCTCCCGCCTCCGAATATATTCCTCTCCACGATACAACAGTTGGCGAAACGTTCCCCCTTCTCCTAAAAACCCGCGTGCGACCGTCATGGTGACTCTGTAATCTGGACTTCTTCAGAGAAAAGCACTCGAGCCCACTGTTGTCGCCCCCAGCGGAAATGACGTCTCGCCCACTGCAACCGAGCAGCCCGATGACGTGCTGTCTTGATCTGTCCCACATAGGGTCTCCTAGCTCGGATGGGGGCCCGGGCCTGTCTAAGACGGCGCAAAACAGTCTGGCTGCTGATACCATACTGTCTCGCGGTACTAAACGCTGTTTGGAAACGACGTCGCAGGTGCGTCAACGTAATAAACCGGTCCGTTTGCCGATTCGTTACTCTTGGTCTACCGGTTCTTCGGCGATCTACTACACCACCTGTTTGTTGGAACCGTTGGCGCATGCGAATAATAGTGTTTCTGTTGCACCATAACGCCCTACTCACGCCAGTGACGTTGTCACCACGGACAAGCATTGTTAATGCTTGGATACGTTGATTTTCGCTCAATCTAGGCATGTTCGTTGTGTACCAATATGAACTCAAATGTGATTTAACCGTTATGTAAGACATAAGGATTACACTAATACAAGTTTCCGGTGACATGTATATTGTCCTCGGGCTGCACGTGCAAATCATGCGAAATCAAGTCTCACAGACTGGACTGACATGTTTTGCATACCACGTGGTAGATTATAAAATTGATCGATGACAAATATACTTGAGGTATACTATGCGAAATTTCTAACCGATACGTCTTCTAAATAGTGAAATATTCTAAATTCAAAAGTGCACACTTTATTTTGGAATTGAGTATATATCAGCCATTTAAATGTAAATGGTTCCCATGCCGAAAACTTAATATACGTGGCCGAAATATTTACTATCATTTCTATAAACCGAAGCGTGTTCATCTGTTGAAGGTATGTGTTTGCTTAAACGTTACAGTCGCACCAATAGCTTATGGCATATTATGGAGACACTACATCTGTCATTCGTGGAGGACGATCCCGGGTGCTCTTCTGAGCAGTATGTCATGCACATGCGGATACCCGGGTAGTATCGCTGTAAATATGTGTTATTCGTGGAGGACGATCCCGGGTGCCCTTCCGAGAAGTATGTCAGGCACAGGCGGATACCCGGGTAGTATCGCTGTAAATATGTGTTATTCGTGGAGGGCGATCCAGGGTGCCCTTCTGAGCAGTATGTCAGGCACAGGCGGATATGCGGGTAGTATCGCTGTAGATATATGCTATTCGTGGAGGTCGACTCCGGGTACCCTTCTGAGCAGTATGTCAGGCACAGGCGGATACCCGGGTAGTATCGCTGTAAATATGTGTTATTCGTGGAGGACGATCCCGTGTGCCCTTCCGAGCAGTATGTGAGGCACAGGCGGATACCCGGGTAGTATCGCTGTAAATATGTGTTATTCATGGAGGTCGATCCAGGGCACTGTACATATGACGGATTGTGTCGAATGTAGTATATACACATTTATTTTAGCTCGATTGCGAAGCAAGTTCTTACAACTTGTATACATAGCCAAGAGGGAGAGAAAAGAGGCAATGTGGAATTTAAATGCATTGCATAAGGGAGCAATCGTAACGGCTCCAGCGGGGCTCGAACTCCGGGCATTTCGCCTCTGGAGCGAATGCGCTACCACTGCGCTATCACGACTTCCGTGGTTTTGTTAACATTGTTACAATCTTAACATCTTTAATGTAATTGGGAATGCAGTAAATGGAATATCCATCACATCTGAAATGTAATCATAGTGCGCGCATAGTAACCCTGTTTGCATGTATCTAGATAAAAGTATGTTAATACTCAAAATCCACGTAAATTTATATATACAGTCAAACCTATCTTAAGCAGCCAGCCAAGGGAAGCACAGAAAGTGGCTGCTTAGCACAGGTGGCTGCTTAATAGGCCAAATGTATAATAAAACAACATATTGGGAATCGTGAAACTGGCTGCTTAATAGGCCAAATGTATAATAAAACAACATAGTGGGATTCTGGAAACTGGCTGCTTAATACAGGTTGGCTGCTTAATAGAAGTGACCACTAACACAAGGTTGACTGTATGCGTTTCTGCGCCTAAATCCCAACAACGCTTACATTTCTTGTTATGTTAATACGGGATACATATGACGTTCTGTATTACTGCTCAGATTTGCTTAACGACATAATATTCCAGTCAATATAGATATTAGGTTCATAAATTACCCAATATTTAGTCAGTTGTCTCTTTCTTGGAAATTGTTTACCAATGTTTGCCAATAGTACAGAGTGCAACATTAAGTATCCAGAGCTTCACATATTATCATAGTCATAACGGCTAAAATAAATTCGTTTACATTTAGTTTGCACCTAGATGCCAATTCCAACTACATGTACATTGACTGGAGTATATCGCCTTCGAAGTTTCTAGAATCTCAGGGTAAGTACAGATATGTCACGATCGATGGCCAAACCATTTATGTCTCCTTATTTGCTTATAGTTTAACATTTCTCTAGTCCACATTTCCGAGGTTTCCAATTAAGTCCTCTCGGCTTATGTTAATTAACAAAGACATTACCGTGTCAGCAAACCAGTCACATTATTGAGTTAGTAAATTTTTTCGTTCGCAAAATTAATAGTAGTAAACAACTATAATACAATGATGACGTATACGGGAACGTGTTGTCGCCAACGTGAATTGGACACTATACGTCGCCAAGACATGATGAAAACAAGGATATGGGTCGAAAGTGATACATCCGAGTTTAAAAATAAATAAATTCGACATGTATATAGGGCCCCTACAATATTATAAATTAAAACAATCGTGCTTAATAGCTGGGTCGTTAAAAACGGTTGATGTTGATTTTGTTCATGATGTATGTAAATAGTGATGGCATAGTTTTGTCTGCGAATTGCAACGGGCCGAATAAAAACCATTGGAAGTGTATGCATTGTTCCTACTAGCATTAAGGTACCAACTCTCGATCGATTTTCGGACGGAATTTGCATTGAAAAAAGGAACAATATGAGTAAGTAGTTCAGTATACTGACCTTATACTGACATCATTGACCTAATTGGTGTTGTTTACTCGAGATATATTACGTATTACAGCGTGTTTAATACTGGTATGTTTGATCAACAACTCAAACATTAGGTTGAAGGAACTAATTCTCGACTTTGACTTACCAAGCAAATTGTGGTCAATATACAATCTGAAAGAACATCTCAAGACATTTAGCAATGTTTTAAAGTTTTTAATCTTGCTAAATAAAATAAATAAATTAAATAAACTAAGCATTAACACAATACATTAATATTACGAGAGTGCATAAAACAGTTAAGTAACACTTGGACAGATATATTCACTATGCACAAAATAAAAGTTGGTAGCGACAGTTTGAGTTGCTCTACCAAGCCCACAACATCAACTCACTCTGTATATGTATATAGTTAGTGAAGTAATTCGATTAAATAGTGCACAACGTTCTACCTGTAGGTCATAAATAGAGCACAGCTATATTCGCAATGTGTACAGACGGACCTGTAGTCTAGTGGTTAACACTCTGGACTGGTAATCCAGGGATCGCAGATTCGATCCCCCGTCTGCCCATAGTAAAATTAACAGTCTTTCAGATGCGACATTAAACCGAGTCTCCTGTCGGTGCTTTACACCGTGCACGTAAAGGAACCAGGGGAGACTCTGGAATGGGTCTCTGTCTGTATCATTGCACTATCCTCCAACAATCTAACATGACTAATCTCTTCAGGAGGCGTCGCTCATATGGGCAACCGATAGCGACGGTAAATAAATGTAAAACACACAAGTTATTACTGGAAGAGTGCCTCTTTAGTGCCATTCTGAACAGTGTTTCAAGAACGTACGGGAGAACCATACCGGAGAGAACCACTGGCCGTCCAAAACCAGCTTTACAGCTTCCTTACTTGAAACAAGTTGACACCCCCAGTGGGATTCGGCCCTAGTCTGTCCAGTAATACTAGCCGAATTATCGCCATATGACCTAAGCTATTTGTGCAAATTTAATCCTCAAAAGCACAAACAAACACACGCATGCATTTGATCTTCACAAGATCTACCAATGTGTTGCGTATGGTGGTTATAAGAGTAACGAATACATATCGTATACGAACAACTGTGCAACGAAATACTATGTGTGTAAATTAAATATGATTGTTTAAATAACAATAATAAATGAAACTAAACGAATCACCTTTGAAATGTTGTCTTTTCATTTCGATGTTCAGGAAATAAGCACACTTCAGACGTTGATGAACATGGTGAGACTGGTGAGACTGGTGAAGTTGGTGACATGTCTACCGAGTCTTGTCGTTTTCCGTCGGGAAATGGTGACAGAAGTCCATTTGCCGGTAACGATCCATTGAAAATGATGGATAACCCGTTGGGTTTTGTAGCCATTGTGAGCTTTAGTTTGTGCTTGCGAGACTCTATAAGCACTGTACAGAATAGCAAGTGGCAGAGACAAGTATAAGTTTCACAAAATTTGTATATGCATAATCCAAGATACAATTCGAAACCACGACAATGAACTATATAGTATAGTGTTGTAATTAAGTTGCAGTGTATGTTCGTATATATATATATAGGACATCATATACATACGTACATATATTTATATGTATAAATATATGATGTATATGATGTACTATCACAAACCATAGTCAATAGCAGACTGACTCTCTCCCCAAATACAGCGCAGTAATATGATGTCAACGTTTCAATTAGAGACTCAAAATTAAAAGTAGTTCAGCAAAGGTCGTAAAAATTCAATTGTAGTTCTATATAACTTGAGTTTTGTTAGTCCTCCATTTAGAGTTCGCTCGCATGCATAAAAACGATATCAATTGTATTTGACACGGACGATTTACAACATTAAGAAACAGTGATTTATCAGTATTTTGGGTCTTATTTTGGGAGTATATAAAAAGAATTTACAACCAGTAAGAAAGCACACTTATGTATGTATATATAAATTATATGTTCGCATGGGATAGGCTTTGTATCAGTATGCACCTTGTTCAATACATGTTCAACGCAACATGTCCGTTCCTAATGGCTCGGGGTTACGATTGAAAACGTGAATAAAGTGCGATACAATCGATTTACATACATGTTGATTAAGAAATTGTTTAAATAATTCATAGTTTTTGCGTTTTGCATAGTCGAATAATACATGACATAATTCTGAGCGTCCGAATTAACAACTTAGTCATACGGCATGCTTTGTTAATTCCAAAGTGTCATAACTCCAAACCATGCCGAACATTATTTTTTCAAATGCCCTCTATTTTTAAATCAAAGGATAGCACTATTCAGAGATACACGTCAATATCATCCACTTAGTGTAAGAACTCTACTTAAAGGTAAAGAAGAACTCTCAGATGAAGAAAACCTAAGTATTTTTAATTCATTTCAAAAGTGTATACATGATACTGCGAGGTTTTCAAATTAGCGTAATAATAGTATTTCTATTTCTTATTATGCGTGGGTGGTTTCGAGGTCGCGGACGGGGGCGAGCATCACACGAGCACATTCACGTGAATACTTCTGCCGGCATTTTTTCTTTAAAATAACATATCTTTTTCTTAATTGTACTTTTGTAGCCATAATCTATTTCTGTAAATGAATTGTATTGGGGAGGGCCGTTTTATAATATGTATAGCACTTGTGGCCCAAACCTTTTGCTGTATATATTTGGCAATGAATTATGTTTAAACTAACTCCAAACCATGTTTTATTTGGCAATCAAAAAACATAAAGACGAATATTATTGGGATCGTAACATGACCAAGCTTACAAATAACTTTAGAAAGGGAAATCGCACTAATGATTGAACACTAATGATTGAACACTAATGATTGAACACTAATGATTGAACACTAATGATTGAACACTAATGATTGAACACTAATGATTGAACACTAATGATTGAACACTAATGATTGAACATTGTGTGGTTGTTTTTTGCTAATGATTGAACACTAATGATTGAACACTAATGATTGAACACTAATGATTGAACACTAATGATTGAACACTAATGATTGAACACTAATGATTGAACACTAATGATTGAACACTAATGATTGAACACTAATGATTGAACACTAATGATTGAACACTAATGATTGACACTAATGATTGAACATAATGATTGAAACTATGTGTGTTGTTGGTTTGACACATGATGAACACACTGATTGAACACTAATGATTGAACACTAATGATTGAACACTAATGATTGAACACTAATAATTGAACACTATGATTGACCTATGATTAACACTAAGATTGAACACTTGTTGAACACTATGATTGAACACTAATGATTGAACACTAAGATTGAACACTAATGATTGAACACTAATGATTGAACACTAATGATTGAACACTAATGATTGACACTAATGAATGATAAATTAGAAAAACACAACATAAAGTGGTCTAGATTTATTTGAACATATTGTTTTCTAAGACAACTGTTACAAATGAATCTTTCAGATGGAAACGATCAACCCCCCCCCCCCATTTTAGTTCTCTCTTTTCCCCATTTCTACATCACTCTCCAAAACAAAACAATACCTATTATAAACATAAAATGCGAATATGCATAATATAGACAAGTTATGATAATAATACTGTAAAAGAAATGACCTTGCATCAAATATGTGAATGTATAACTATTCATGTCAATTGTATATATATAGCCATATCACTTATATGTATGTTGTACATTATATGTCTATAACTGGAAATAAAAGGGGTTACCCGTTAGGGGCCTCAAAATGAAGAAAAACACATGACCAAAATATCAAAATCACGCAAAATTAGTGCGTAAATGACGTCACAAACTACACTTTGAACTTCATTAAACGTTTAAACGTTACCAGAGAAGCGGAATGATAACTAACCACATTTTAAAACATGTAATTTAGAACATTTAGTAGCCATAAATTACCGATGGAAACTGGCTGCTGGAACTATATAGAACTTGAAAGGAGAAAGTGTAAGTTATGCAATATCTATTGGCGACGAGTATCACTATTTATTAGAATGTAATGACTTTTCAAAGAGTAGAACATGTTAATAGTCTTATAATATACCAAACATATTTTATTTTGACGACATTATGAATCCAAAGTTGAAAAATATACCTAGATATAGAAAACTATGTCTATTTACGAAGAAACAGTAGAACATTTTAAGTAATGTATTATCAAATCATATTTATTTTTGAAAACTTTAAAAACAGCTTACTCTTCCGATGGAAAAATAACTGTCAACAAAACAATAGCCTCGTATTTATATATCATATACATACTATATACAGTAACCAAGGATCTTCCAACTGTCTGAGTCAACCTTTTTGCTGTTCTTGTTTAATAGACCTGAAATTACAACTTGTGTTTGTATTTGTGTTTAATTAAATTGTTATTTAAATGTAAAAGCAAAAATGGAATTTGAGCTATGAATGCTCTTGATGAAATACAATACAATACAACGTCGAAATGTGTATGCAGGTACTTTTGCTGTTTGGTCAAAGGGAATAATACAAATTTAGATGTTTTCTACCATTATGGTGATATATATATATATGCATGTACTGTGCTTTCAAAGTAAAGTAATAATACCGTTGGAATATCACACTACTGTATAGGTAAGGCAATATACGATAGCTTACAGGTACTGTGATTTATTGTTCAATAGGTTATACCTGACGTACCTATAATGCAATAGTGTATCGAATGTTTGTTTACAACCGTTAATAAATATGTTTACACTAAGATGAATACAATCAGCTCTCAGCTTGTTTTCCAATCCATCTCAAATATCGTGTGTATTGTATACTGTATATATTAAAAATAATATTGAAGGAACTGAATAAAATATGTTTAACCCTTTCCCTCATAGAAGCACCCCTTGACGCCATTACCAATGCGACATACATTGACAATGTAGTAGCCAAGCCAATGTTCATAATAAAGGCCAGAATATCATGTAGTCCCAGTAATATCTATGGAGGTGGGATATATATGGCAGCTTCTTATCCACTGCATGATAGCTAAATGGCTGTGGAAGTCGTGATAGCTCAGTGGTAGCGCGTTCGCTTCACGTGCGAAAGGCCCGGAGTTCGAGCCCCGCTGGAGCCGTTACGATTGTGTCCTTAGGCAAGGCATTTAAATTCCACATGCCTCTTCTCTCTCCCTCGTGGCGATGGATTCCATCAGGAATGTCTCAGGTCTCGAGAGTGATTAGTATCAGTTATAAGAACTTGTTTCGCAATCGAGCTAAAAATAAATTTGTATAAACTAAATGGCTGTCGTTTGTATGGAGATATAATAGTAAATTAACCTAAATCTCTATAAAGGAAAGGGTTAAACTAAGATGAATAAAAGTGGAATACAAATAATATTCGCCAAACACATTGGAAATTCTAACAGAACAAGAGTTGTGTTTATTAATGACAGGATTGTATTTCATCTCGTGATCTCGACTAACGCCTCGTGGAAATACAACCGATGATCATTAGATGAAATACATTCCGTGACTACTAGAAACAAATAACCTCTATATGTTTTGGAACAGATTCCATCTGACAATGTGTGATGACAATTAATTAGCAATTTTCAAAAAAAGCGATGATAAATTGTATCATATCAGTTATAAATGTATGTAGATGTACATAGTTTATGTTTCATAAACACATATCCGATTGTATCACTTGTCTGTGTAATGACTAGAGACTTTGTTTAACATGAATTTAAAGCGACAGTACATCGCAAAAAGCAAACAAAATGCATTTGTTCATGTATAAATGCATTGCTACTACAACTTCTTCAATAAATAGTGTTTTGTGGTATACAAATTTTCAAAAGTGAAAGTAGGATTTCATATAACGGTCATCCACGTTCCTGGATTGATGTGTGTTTGTCATTGGAGTCAATACTAAACACACGATACTTTCGTTTTCAGATACTTGAACTAAGATTAGTCTACCAATAAATATGCATGGTCACATAGTGAGATATCACGGGTAAATATGTACCATATCTCGTGTTATTCATGATACGCGAGTTAAATGTCGGCCCTATTTACATTATTTTGCTATGTCAACAAACCGCGTATACGACGTTTGTTTATTTGTTGAAATACTCAGTTTTTTAGGCGAATATTTGGGGGGAACATATACCAAATAATAGCAAATTACATTCTGTAGAAATGTGCGTTTTCATCGATGTAGTGTCGCTTCAAGCTATGCGGTTAACCGCTTAGTAATTCTGACGGGTTGTGACATCCCTATATATCCCTATATGTTTGTATGAAAGTATCTTCTGATGAACGATTTCCATTTGAGGCAATGCCTTAGTTCATATTAAATTAATAATGCATTTTATTTGTGTGATGTGTACTAGTATTGTCGTAATATGTTCAATTGGTACCTTGCATCGAGGTATCTCCGTGGTTTCCTCGTGATCTAGTGTGTATATGCATCGTATACTAAGGTTAAGTGGCATCTGCCAGGAGGGACTTCAATGACCGAGTGGTTAAAATTGTTTCTATACCACTCTAGGCTCAAATCCCATTGGGTTTTCAATTTCAAGTTAGGAAGCTATCCAACTGACTTCTGGAAGGACGGTGGTTCAACCCGGATGCCCGTCCGTGCCTGAAATACTGCTCTGAAAGGCACACGGGGTCTTCATCCACTAGTAATATCTGGAGAGTCGACATAATAGTTTTGTTTTTGGTGTTTTTTTACGTTTATTTATCGTCGCTACCGGTTGCCTATATGAGCGACGCCTCCTGAAGATATTAGTCATTTTAGATTTTGGTGAATAGTGAAATGTTCGATCCCCCGTCTGACCCTAATAAAATTAACAGTCTTTCAGATGGGACGTTAAACCGAGATCTCGTGTCGGTGATTTAAAACCGTGCCCGTAAAAGAACCAGAGGAGACTCTGTCTGTATCATTGCACTATCCTCTAAACATCTAAAATTACTAAACTATTCAGGAGGCGTCGCTCATATGAGCAACCAGTAAAGACGATAAATAAACATAAAACACACACACAGGGCTCGAACCCATGATCATCATTGATGATAGGTTGAGGTGGTATACAAGTCAGCGACCTCAACAACTCGACCACGTAAGCGGTCTAACATAATGCCCGTACTGGGATTCGAACCTCGGTCCTCTGGATCTATAGGCCAACTTTCCCAACATGCACTAATGTCATTAAACACACTGTTCACCGGATTCTAACTGTCAGTTGGAGATTTGATGTAAATTAAAAATAAAACAAAACTTTAACTTAAGGAAAAAGATAAGCTTAGCAGTAGTGCTATTAATATGTCAACATTTAGACATATCGACATTATTTATATAGGTTAGTAAAAGGCTGACAAGAAATGGTAAGTAAGTTTGAATACTTATTTGTTTAACACTTACATGGAATAAATACGTATTTCATAGATTACGAGTACGGTCGTGGCATATTTATATGCATTATAAATGTCCGGATCATGTCCAGGACCATATATTATACCTACACTACAATAATGTCAGTAGATTAGCGCAGTGGTTAGCGCGCTCACTTATCACCAATGCAACCCGGGTTTGATCCTCGGACCGGGAAGTATGTGAGATGGTACGGTGGTCGTCAGATCGGACCGGCGGGTTTCTGATTTACTCCCACACGAATGACCACATTTACGCTTTCATCTGCACCAACGAGAGTGATTAATATAAGTTGTTAAAGCTTGTTTCGCAATCGTTGTAATATAAATAACGTTTAAACTTATTGTCAGCAGAATTAAAAAACAGTGAAACCTGTGCTAAACAGCCAGCCATGGGAATCACAGATATTAGCTGCTTACAACATATGGCTGCTTAATAGAGGACAAATATATAATAATACAACATATTTGGAATATGGAAATTGGCTGCTTACTACAGGTTGGCTGCTTAATAGAGGACAAATGTATAATAAAACAACATATTTGGAATATGGAAATTGGCTGCTTACTACAGGTTGTCTGCTTAATATAGGTCATATGTATAATAAAACAACATATTTGGAATATTGGTGTTTTGGTTGGTGTTTTGGTTGGTTTGTTTTTTTGGAATATTGGCTGCTTACTACAGGTTGGCTGCTTAATATAGGTCATATGTATAATAAAACAGCATATTTGGAATATGGAAATTGGCTGCTTACTACAGGTTGGCTGCTTAATATAGGTCATATGTATAATAAAACAACATATTTGGAATATGGAAATTGGCTGCTTACTACAGGTTGGCTGCTTAATATAGGTCATATGTATAATAAAACAACATATTTGGAATATGGTTGGTGTTTGGTGTGTTTGTTTGTATAATAAAACAACATATTTGGAATATTGGCTGCTTACTACAGGTTGGCTGCTTAATATAGGTCATATGTATAATAAAACAACATATTTGGAATATGGAAATTGGCTGCTTACTACAGGTTGTCTACTTAATGCATGTGCCGCAAACACAGGTTTGACTGTAGAGAACCTCCTATCAGTGTTCCATCATAATTTACTAAAATATTTCATTTTATTATTTCTTCCAATGTGAATTATTTTAATACTCGATAAGATGACAACACTCTATCAAGAAATACACAACTTTATTACGTACTAACATGATATCTATGATATCTACTAAAATATATATGTGGATAGAATAGGCCGCTCAAGACAATACCGGATACCCGTGAATGTCAGTGTAAATCCTGTCGACCGAAAGGAAAACGGATGTTATATGCTATTTGATTATAAGATCTCACTTATTAATCTATTACTCACTTATTAATCTATTACTCACTTATTAATCTATTACGTTTCAAGATGTACCACGCTATTTACGGTGCAAGCCACAAGCCGTGGCTGTGCGTAACATACCGACCCAACTGTACATCGATCAACAATCAGATCCCATCCACACCGGATACCACGTGAGTGAATGAGACCGCAATCCGAAGCCGATCTAATACACAGCATGGAAAGCATCACACCGATGCAACAACACCGAACCACCAACCGTGGCCGTATCATACCGATGCAACAACACAGGACCACCAACCGTGGCCGTATCACACCGATGCAACAACACAGGACCACCAACCGTGGCCGTATCATACCGATGCAACAACACAGGACCACCAACCGTGGCCGTATCATACCGATGCAACAACACAGGACCACCAACCGTGGCCGTATCACACCGATGCAACAACACAGGACCACCAACCGTGGCCGTATCACACCGATGCAACAACACAGGACCACCAACCGTGGCCGTATCACACCGATGCAACAACACAGGACCACCAACCGTGGCCGTATCACACCGATGCAACAACACAGGACCACCAACCGTGGCCGTATCACACCGATGCAACAACACAGGACCACCAACCGTGGCCGTATCACACCGATGCAACAACACAGGACCACCAACCGTGGCCGTATCACACCGATGCAACAACACAGGACCACCAACCGTGGCCGTATCACACCGATGCAACAACACAGGACCACCAACCGTGGCCGTATCACACCGATGCAACAACACAGGACAACCAACCGTGGCCGTATCACACCGATGCAACAACACAGACCACCAACCGTGGCGTACATACCAACTTACTCTGCCACAAGCCGTGACAGTACACAACCAACTTGCTCTGCCACAAGCCGTGACAGTACACCACCAACTTACTCTGCCACAAGCCGTGGCAGTGCGTGAATCAACTTCGGTCCAAAAGTATCACGCAACTATACTACAGCGTATAGCAATATAAGCAAAGCAAAAACAACGCAGGAATTGCCATTAGAGGAGGGCAAAACCTATTACTACCCAGCGGACCCACTCACTGATCAACCGTATGATACCTTTCCGTAGTACATCGTAAAATCTCAACCAATTTAGATTCCCTATCAGAGGTCCCTCATTCCCAAGTTGGATTGATTCCCAGAAACGAGAAGAGGAGCCCTGATCGGTTAAACACATTTAAACTACACTAATTATTTAATGTTATAAGAAGAAACCTATGAAGGATCCGTTTGCCTCTCGGTCGACTGAATTTTTTCCGGCCACAATAAATTTCTAAATTTATACCCCAAAAAATTCATAAAAGAACAATCTTAATTATTTAACATGATATCCCTAATATAGTAGAGATATAACTCGAGCCCCACATCATCAAGATGAATTCCGTCATGACGGAAGAAACCAGTTTGTTTGTTTGTTTTGTTGTTGTTGTTTTTTTAAATGAAAAAACCCAATATATTCCGTGGTCTATACACACGTGACGCTACATGCCGTGGTCTATACACACGTGACGCTACATGCCGTGGTCTATACACACGTGACGCTACATGCCGTGGTCTATACACACGTGACGCTACATGCCGTGGTCTATACACACGTGACGCTACATGCCGTGGTCTATACACACGTGACGCTACATGCCGTGGTCTATACACACGTGACGCTACATGCCGTGGTCTATACACACGTGACGCTACATGCCGTGGTCTATACACACGTGACGCTACATGCCGTGGTCTATACACACGTGACGCTACATGCCGTGGTCTATACACACGTGACGCTACATGCCGTGGTCTATACACACGTGACGCTACATGCCGTGGTCTATACACACGTGACGCTACATGCCGTGGTCTATACACACGTGACGCTACATGCCGTGGTCTATACACACATGACGCTACATGCCGTGGTCTATACACACGTGACGCTACATGCCGTGGTCTATACACACATGACGCTACATGCCGTGGTCTATACACACGTGACGCTACATGCCGTGGTCTATACACACGTGACGCTACATGCCGTGGTCTATACACACGTGACGCTACATGCCGTGGTCTATACACACGTGACGCTACATGCCGTGGTCTATACACACGTGACGCTACATGCCGTGGTCTATAACACGTGACGCTAATGCCGTGGTCTATACACACGTGACGCTACATGCCGTGGTCTATACACACGTGACGCTACATGCCGTGGTCTATACACACGTGACGCTACATGCCGTGGTCTATACACACGTGACGCTACATGCCGTGGTCTATACACACGTGACGCTACATGCCGTGGTCTATACACACGTGACGCTACATGCCGTGGTCTATACACACATGACGCTACATGCCGTGGTCTATACACGTGACGCTACATGCCGTGGTCTATACACACATGACGCTACATGCCGTGGTCTATACACACGTGACGCTACATGCCGTTGTCTATCACACGTGACGCTACATGCCGTGGTCTTACACACGTGACGCTACATGCCGTGGTCTATCACACACGTGACGCTACATGCCGTTGTCACACACGTGACGCTACATGCCGTTGTCACACACGTGACGCTACATGCCGTTGTCACACACGTGACGCTACATGCCGTTGTCACACACGTGACGCTACATGCCGTTGTCACACACGTGACGCTACATGCCGTTGTCACACAACGTGACGCTACATGCCGTTGTCACACACACGTGACGCTACATGCCGTTGTCACACACGTGACGCTACATGCCGTTGTCACACACGTGACGCTACATGCCGTTGTCACACACGTGACGCTACATGCCGTTGTCACACACGTGACGTACATGCCGTTCTCTATACACGTGACGTTACATGCCGTTCTCTATATACACACACGTGACGTTACATGCCGTTCTCTATATACACACACGTGACGTTACATGCCGTTCTCTATATACACACACGTGACGTTACATGCCGTTCTCTATATACACACACACGTGACGTTACATGCCGTTCTCTATATACACACACACGTGACGTTACATGCCGTTCTCTATATACACACACACGTGACGTTACATGCCGTTCTCTATATACACACACACGTGACGTTACATGCCGTTCTCTATATACACACACACGTGACACTACACTCAGTTCTCTATATACACACACACGTGACACTACACTCAGTTCTCTATATACACACACACGTGACACTACACTCAGTTCTCTATATACACACACACGTGACACTACACTCAGTTCTCTATATACACACACACGTGACACTACACTCCGTTCTCTATATACACACACACACGTGACACTACACTCCGTTCTCTATATACACACACACACGTGACACTACACTCCGTTCTCTATATACACACACACGTGACACTACACTCAGTTCTCTATATACACACACACGTGACACTACACTCCGTTCTCTATATACACACACACGTGACACTACACTCAGTTCTCTATATACACACACACACGTGACACTACACTCAGTTCTCTATATACACACACGTGACATTACACTCAGTTCTCTATATACACAAATGACACTACACTCAGTTATCATATACACACAAGAAACTACACTCAATTATCTATATACACACAAGACACTACACTCGGTTATCTATATACACACAAGACACTACACTCAGTTATCATATACACACAAGAAACTACACTCAATTATCTATATACACACAAGACACTACACTCAGTTATCCATACACACAAAGACACTACACTCGGTTATCTATATACACACAAGACACTACACTCAGTTATCATATACACACAAGAAACTACACTCAATTATCTATATACACACAAGACACTACACTCAGTTATCCATACACACAAGACACTACACTCAGTTATCCGTACACACAAGACACTACACTCAGTTATCCGTACACACATGACACTACATTCAGTTATCCGTACACACATGACACTACATTCAGTTATCCGTACACACATGACACTACATTCAGTTATATGTACACACATGACACTACATTCAGTTATATGTACGCACATGACACTACATTCAGTTATCTGTACGCACCTGACACTACATTCAGTTATCTGTAGCACCCGAGACTACATTCAGTTATCTGTACACACATGACACTACATTCAGTTATATGTACGCACATGACACTACATTCAGTTATCTGTACGCACCTGACACTACATTCAGTTATCTGTAGCACCCGAGACTACATTCAGTTATCTGTACACACATGACGATACATTCAGACACACATGACGATACATTCAGACACACATGACACTACATTCTGTTATATGTACACACATGACACTACATTCAGTTATCTGTACACACATGACGATACATTCAGTTATCTGTACACATATGACGATACATTCAGTTATCTGTACACACATTACGATACATTCAGTTCTCTGTACACACATGACAATACATTCAGTTATCTGTACACACATGACGATACATTCAGTTATCTGTACACACATGACACTACATTCAGTTATCTGTACACACATTACGATACATTCAGTTCTCTGTACACACATGACGATATACACACACGTGACACTAAATATAAACGTAAATTATGAAAGCGTTGTTGGTCCGTTAACTCCGGATTTAATACCGTTTTTATTATTAAACCAATTGGTCCCTTGAGTTGGCCTTTTTATCATTAAACCAACTGGTCCCTTGAGTTGGCCTAAGTTGAATACCGCGCCACCATAAATCATTCTATAATCACCAGGGGGCTTTTTGGGCACCATGCCTTTCATAAAAACTATTAAATTAGGTGATGGGCGAGTGTTAAAAGGTCCCGCAACTCTACCTACGTGAACCTCCTTGTTGATAGCCTTTTAATAATAAAGCCAAATTAACATAGTCACCATTGACAATCTTCTGCTTGAGGGCCGTCGGCACATGAGCCGCTAAATCATCGTCTGCTACAAGAATATTATTTAGAGAGGAGCTGTTACTGGTTACTACGCCCCGAAGCATTTGGTGATTACAACAATTTCTTACACTCAGTTCTCAAGATTATCAGGTTGGGACGGGTTGCCACACCCCATTAAGACATTTAAAATATCCACAGCGGGGATACCAGTATTCCCAGCATCCTCGCCAGTGATTTGGCGTTGTAATACGTGTTCAAAATCAACAACACGATTACAATTATCATTACCTCCATGTGCTTCCAAAGCACGCTCGTCAACAGCATTCTCCTCGACCAAATGTTGAGGTTCTACATCCTCCCGTCTCCGTTTTCTTCCCCTACCCGGAGCTCTAGCAGGCCTAGAAGGGTCAGGCTGTTCTGGAGGAGCCACTACCCTGTTGCTCAGTACTCGTCTAACAGGTGGCTGACGCCTTCCAACACCATGTGGCACCTTGATAATTTCAATTACTATTCACTATAACAAATGCAGTCCGACTGTCAAGAGAATATCTAAGCACGTGACATTAGCACGATTTTTTCCAACTATGTACCCCCGGTTGGTACCCGACTTTGATAACTTCGTACTGCTATACTAACAGAAACCAATAAAATCGTTAGACTATGACTAATGTAATCTGAACAAAGCTGGTGCGTAGCTAACCACATTTCTGAAGGGGATCTCGAAAAATAACTGAAATTATTTAAATTCTGAAATAATTTTTGTATTATATCACACAAAGAAAACTGTATACTAGTAAACCGTATCTGTGATAAGTGGGTGTCCGCCTATGGAGCGGGACATCGAAGGTTCGAACCTCATCAGGGATTCATTCTGATTTTTTTTTTAAATACAAATATATTTTAGCTCGATTGCGAAACAAGTTCTTACACCTTATATTAATCACTCTCGCGACCTTATTCCTTGTGGATTCCAAATCCATCGCCACGAGGGAGAGAGAAGAGGCATGTGGAATGTAAATGCCTTCTCTAAGGGCACAATCATAACGGCTCCAGCGGGGCTCGAACACCGGACCGTTCGCACCTGAAGCGAACGCGCTATGACTGCGCTATCACGACTTCATTCTGATATGGCCGGTTGGCGAGCCCCAAGCTATTTAAAACAATGGTTACCGAGTGCCTATCAGCCGTGTGCATGCCATGCACTGATATGATTCGGGAAGTACTGATGTACATAATAGGCATCTCATAAGTCAGAAATGGGTGACACTTTCAATATGGGTGATACCATAAAAAACAAACACTTTAGTTTATTTCTATACAAATATCATTGTCCTTGTATACAACTGTAAACAAGCATAAATCAAGACAAAGCAAACGTGTTGCACCAATCCCCTGCTTACAGCATAAATATGGTACTAACGTATTAATGGAAACTAAGGAAAACAATGTCCAACAATGTGGTCGCTAGTATTCCATTGATGGCATGGATTACTATTAGGACGAGGCTGTCCGATTAGCGCAGTGGTTAGCGCCCTCGCTTCTCACCAATGCGACCCGGGTTCGAAGTATGTGAGATGGTATGATGGTCGCCAGATCGGACAGGTTGGTTTTATCCGGGTACTCCGGTTGCCTCCCACACGGATGACCACATTTACGCTTTCATCCGAGCCAACGAGAGTGATTAATATATTATGTTAAATAAAGTATAAAAAAAGAAAAAGACGAGGGTTTTGGGCAATAGACAACCGAGATTTGGCCTAAAGCCTAATGGGTACCCAGGTCTATTCGTGAATGAGGACATGACAAGATCACGCTCAACCTTATTCTATCAGGCGAGACAACTCTTCAAAGGTCGGTATCTCTTGGGCGCCTGGACCTATGACGGTTACATCATGGTGAAGGACGCTGACCGAAAGATTCACCGTGTTGCAACCGAGGCGGACCTGATGAAATTGAAAAGCAGTATGCCAATTCCTTTAGAACTAGCGACAGCGGCTCCCAAATGGGCAAAGTGAATATGTAGACTTCAACAATAATATTGTGGCAACGTAACTTTGGTGAACAGTATAGTGATACTAGTTTTACATAAATACTGACTGACTAGATTGATATAGTTTAATCCGGAGTGGCTGATCACTGATTTATACGCAGTACAATTAATTATTCAGGTGTGAAATGACTGAATGGAGATTTTCTTGTATTGTGTAGTAGACACATTTATAGATTGAAATAATAGGTCAGCATATACTTCATGAACTTATTTTAGTAACATATTAAAAGTTGTAGGATTCTTCAAGATCGTAACCATTGCAATAATTGTTGAAGTCATTTTCTTTTGAAGTCAATTGTTATTTAGTAATGCCCTCGCTGTATGTTCATTGTACCATCTTCTAGTAAGTATAGGAAATAAGCCGAATAACGTTCTAGTATGTATAATACTGGACTATGTGAGCCGCGTAGCGCCGAACACAGTACCAATAATATACATATAGGGTCCGTTTGATGCTTATATCTTACTTAATATAATACTCTGGCATATTGAAAGTAGTCCAATATTAATAATAATGTACGGCAAGTACAAAGGTAAGACGTCACGTCAGTGTTTTAATAGCAGTTATCATTCAACATAATCAATACATGTATACCTACATGTAAATTGTACGCTATCGTACTTATCCTGATAATCACTTATTTACTATGCCAGGAAACATTTCAATTCACAAAAGTAGACCTGCTAAATATATGGGTTCAGTGGTGTTTAAGGACTTATGGGAGTTTATATAAGTACAACTAGTACCTTAGTCTTGATTCTAAGACTTGATTACTCTCCCGCAAATGATAGGCATATAATTTGTCAAGTCTTCAACTCTAACAATATATATCTTGGCATTTCATTTTAAATGCTTTTCTCTGGTTTATTTTGTTACAAATATGTGTATGCCTTCTGTAAATACTCGGATGTGTACATAGGGTTCAAATATTTGTTGTTGCATGTAAATACCTTACCAAGTAGGACTGTTTTTAACTTATGGACTACTTGTAGTACTTTACCTGAAGTTTTCGGACTTTTTACTGATATCTTCTCAAATTGCTACATGTAAATACCTACCAAGTAGGATATTTCACTTATTGACTTCATGTACATTTAAAGTACCATAACTGAAGCTTTCGGGCATTTTACTGATATATTGTGTGTACGTAGTGTGTACGTAAAGAGTTTAAATATCTTACATATTGTCTCAGAATTATCATCTCAAATGCTATTCAATTGATAGTTTATATTTGACATTATGCTTTACAAGCCACATACTCTGTCCATAGTCTACATTTTTATAATTGACAATTCTCCTTTCTGCCAACATCAACTACATGCACTTAATACTATTTGGACAGTTTAGAGTTTCAAATCTGAACAATTCCGCTATTTCTTAGTTTTAACTTTAACTTAATCAATTTGTATGTACTGATATCGAGATATATTATGCCTTTTCACAACATCAATCATATCAGACTCCACTCTTGAATTTATGTATTTCCCATGCGCTCGCTTACTCTAATTTCAGATAATAGACTCACATACTTCTCATTTATTTCTCAAATCTGATTAATAATTCTCATTTAACTATGTTTACTTTAATAGATTTACTGTTTAGACAATCCTCATAAGTTTACCACAATGTGTATGCTATATCACATTTCATTTTCATTTTCATATTATACTATTATAGATACTAAATTAATTATGCAATTCTTTTTCTATTTATCTACTCACTCCTTGATTTGGAAATGCTTGGATGTTGGGCGGTCCTCATTCATTGTGTGCGATTGCATGCTCTTTGCAATGTGGTTTCTGATGTTACTCACATCAGTTACATAAGAATATTGATTACTCTACACTGATCATGCCATCGTACACAAGTTCATGGAAATTCTCACTCTTCTTACATACAATTACACTTCTGTCTATCGTAGCAAATCAAACATACAACTATAGTGTATATTCGCAAGTACGTTTAAAATATAACATTGTTTATCCAACCAAACATGCCATTCCAGGAATAAACATATTACCCAACACACGCTTCATCGAAATATCTCTTCTCCTGCTTACTGGCATGGTACTTGCTGCTTGGCTTAGCTACTTACTGATCATAGCAGGTGATGTTCATCCGAACCCTGGTCCGTCTTCAACACATTCCACAAGCTCTACTTGCTCCTCCCTTTCCTCCATGTCGCAGTCACTGTCCGATCTCATGTCGAAATCTAACTATCTTTCTAGTCTACACTACAACGTGCAGAGTCTTTTGAACAAAGTAGAGGTCCTTGAAGCAGAGTTCAGTTCCTTTGATATTATTTCATTTTCAGAGACATGGTTAAATTCTAATATTTCCAACGATGATCTGAAGTTCAGAGACTTTCACATTCCAGAGAGGAAAGATAGAGTCGGGGACAGTCATGGTGGGGTTATTGTCTATGTGAAGAACAATTTACATTTCAAGAGGCGACAAGACCTCCAACCCAGAGGACTTGAATGTATTTGGGTGGAACTGTATCCGTCTCAATCGAGGCGCATCTTGTTTGGCACTTTTTATCGGCCTCCTAATGCTGACGCTCATTACACATCCTTGATAGAAGATTCACTTGGCCTTGCGATGGACTCAAATATCTCAGATGTAATTGTAACAGGAGATTTCAATTTCAATCTATCTATCCCCAACCTGTACCGTAAGCTTACTTCTATATGTCAACAGTTCAATCTGGAACAACTCATTTCCGAACCGACTCATTTTACCGAGTCTTCTTCCGCTATGTTTGATCTATTTCTTGTTTCGTGTAGTCATCGTGTTGTAGCATCAGGTGTTGGAGAACCTATTCTAGATCAAAATGTCAGATTTCATTGTCCAATCTACTCTTTGTTTGCATTTTCTAAACCTCGGGTTAAGACTTTTAAACGTTTTGTTTGGCTATACGACCGTAGTGATTATGACACTTTAAGAAACAAAATATGCGACACGGATTGGGAAGCACTAAAGGATGATGACACTGAAATATATACAACTTCTGTCACTCACAAACTTCTTGAGCTATCCAAGCAATGCATTCCTACCAGAACCATTATTGTAAAACCAGATGATTCACCTTGGATAACTACACACATAAAACGGAAAATTCGCAAAAGGAAAACACTTTATCAAAGAGCGAAACACTCACAAATTCCACGACACTGGCAAACATTTAAACTGGTTCGCAATGAGATAGTTTCTCAAATTCGCACTGCAAAACAAAATCATTTTAGTAAGATGTCGGAAGCACTACAATCGGATACAACCTCACAAAAAGACTGGTGGAAGATTGTAAAAGGATTCATAGCATCCAATGAGAAACGAACAATACCAGCACTTAAACACCCACACACGCAAGAACTCGTCTTAAACACCCACACACGCAAGAACTCGTCTTTGATACTAAATCCAAATCTGATCTCTTAAATGAATTCTTTTGTAGTCAATCTTCTTTGAACAACTCAGACAAAGACCTTCCTAAAAACTATTATCAAGAGCCCACACACAAACTCCTAACTATATATGTTACTCCTCAAGACGTGGAGGATACTCTTAAAACACTCAAAACTAACAAAGCCTCAGGTCCTAACGAGATCAGTAACCGCATTCTTCGAGAGACTGCTTCAGTACTAAAATACCCGCTTTGTTCCTTGTTCAATCATTCATTGCAATGCTGTAAAGTTCCGCAGCTCTGGAAAGACGCTCATGTTTGTGCTATCTTCAAGAAAGGCGACCCTTCATTGCCTAACAACTATCGCCCAATTTCGCTTCTTTGCTGTGTTGAAAAGGTCTTTGAAAGAATCATCTTCAAGTACCTGTACAATTTCATGAATGCAAATAATTTCATTTCACATCTACCATCTGGATTTAAGCCAGGGGATTCATCAGTGAACCAATTAACATATCTCTACAATACATTTTGCAAGGCACTTGATGACGGCCTTGAAATTCGCACAGTCTTCTTTGATATAAGTAAAGCTTTCGACAAGGTCTGGCATAACGGTCTCCTATTGAAACTTCGTAAAGCAGGTGTTGATGGGCCTCTTTTGTCTTGGTTCTCTGATTATCTTTCCAACAGACGTCAAACTGTCATTCTTCCTGGCACCAAATCTAACTGGTGTTCGCTAGGGGCTGGTGTGCCCCAAGGATCCATCCTCGGTCCACTTCTGTTTTTAGTATATATCAATGACATCGTGGAAGACGTAGGTGCTAAGATACATCTATTTGCCGATGACACGAGTCTACACATTGTCGTCGACCAACCTGTAATTTCAGCCCAAATACTGCAATCTGATATCAATAAACTATCCAATTGGGCGGAGGCATGGTTAGTCACATTTAATCATTCAAAAACTGAATCTATGATCATCTCACGCAAAACACATAGACCACATCACCCAGCATTACTCATGAATAATCAACGAATCTCATCCGTCACGTCTCATAAACACCTTGGTGTCCACTTCTCAAACGACGGCTCTTGGCATACTCATGTAACTCATATTACTGATAAAGCATGGAAGAGAATACATATCATGCGAAGATTCAAATTCCTATTGGAAAGACGATCACTTGAAACCATGTATACTTCTTTCATCAGACCAATTCTAGAATATGCCGATGTTCTGTACTGCAATTGCACTCAGTATGAAAAAGACGAACTCGACAAGATCCAGAATGAAGCTTCTCGAATTGCTTCCGGTGCAACAAAACTTGTTTCTCTTCATAAACTACATAGGGAAGTCCGGTGGGAATCATTAGACAAACGTCGACTTAACCACAGACTTACTCTTTTGTATAAAATGAAAAATGGTCTTACTCCCAAACATCTATCTTCTCTTGTGCCACAAAGTGTGGGTGAAACTACCAGATACAACCTAAGAAACGCAGCTAATATTAATGGTATTCCATCCCGTACTGCGCTCTACTACAACTCGTTTCTACCTTCTACCTTAAGAGATTGGAATAATCTATATATGCAACAACAAAGCTCTCCTACACTATCTTCTTTCAAATTCAGTCTTCGTGGAAATATATCTAAAACTCCTAAATACTTTTATGTTGGCTCCAGGAAATGGCAAGTTTATCATGCCCGATTACGTACTGAGTGCTGCTCCTTAAACCAACACATGTACAGCAAAAACTTATCTCCAACATCTCTTTGCCAATGCGGTCTTGTTGAAAGTAATCACCATTTCTTCTTGGAATGCACACTATATACCAACATCAGAGCAAAACTAATACAAGAAACTTCTATATACTGTACAGTAACTTTGTACACTCTCTTACACGGAGATCAAAGTTTATCATGCCCGATTACGTACTGAGTGCTGCTCCTTAAACCAACACCTGTACAGCAAAAACTTATCTCCAACATCTCTTTGCCAATGCGGTCTTGTTGAAAGTAATCACCATTTCTTCTTGGAATGCACACTATATACCAACATCAGAGCAAAACTAATACAAGAAACTTCTATATACTGTACAGTAACTGTGTACACTCTCTTACACGGAGATCAAAACCTTTGCGACAACATCAACAGCAGAATCTTTCTTGCTGTACAGGACTATATAAGGGACAGTAAACGTTTTCCATGAACTTGAATGACTGACCTGTTCCTGGCTCTCAACATTCCAAATCAAATCTCAAGATCTTATTTCTTCTACTTGAATTGAAAACAACTAGGATGATTTATCGTCAAAGTTGATTGACTCTTTTATTTATTATTACTTAATTTTATATTTATTATTACTTAAGATGAACACTAAGTGTATTAGTTATAAATACCATACATTTTAAGCTACTGAGATAAATATCTAGCAAACTATATCGATTTCATATCATACCTCACTTTACCTAATAATGTTACCTTCTTCTTACAATAATTGTTGCGAGTGTGCACATAATATAAATTAGAACAATCTATTACACTTAGACTCAACCATATTCTTTTTATTAGCATTCCTCATCATTATAATATTCTGACCTCTATTATTATAATGTCTTTTTACTTATCTCAACTACAATATCGTATTTTTTCTATCTAAATCGTATTATGAATCTTGTATTGTTAAACATTTCAAGCACATTATTTTACCGCCAACTTTACAGCAAACGAGTTTCGAAGGAGAAGACCTTTATAAGCTAATCTAGCTTTCGGATCTAATCCTTTTTCAAAACATAAAATATTATATTGTAATGTAAATGCTATATGTATATATGTTACATTGTTTGAAATAAATATGTTTAAACTAATAGACAACCGTGTCCAACATGTGGTCGCTAGTAATGGATTTTAATTAGGGCAATGGAGTTGGGCCATGACCAGCCATTGTCAACATGTAGTGTTTGTTACATGTTCCTATTTTTTCACCGGAAATAGCTGGAACGATGGGCTCTCGCGGGATCGCACTAGTTTTAGGCCTCCTTAAATCGATGCATTGCTAAATCAGATGGATGAGCGGTCAATAGACGGGTCAATATATGGCCAAGACAGCCCTACCCCAAAAACAGTTTGTTTTTTTATTGTTTCTTGCAGTTTAGGATGTACAAAACACCACATCAAAAGTTTACCAAGCCTGACCCACGGGAAAGTGCCTAAAATGACGTCATAAAACAAGATGGCCACCAAACATAAAAATGTACTAGAAATCAGCCTTTTGGACATTATGTGAGCTGAAGATACATTTTAAACAGCCAGAAATACATTTTTGGACACAAACAAATCATCCAAGGGCGCAAGAAAGCTAAATTTAACCATAAAGGTTTGATTGGTGGCGGCCATTTTGAATTTCAGGATGGCCGCCACCGTCAACATAGAATCATCATTATCTCAGTAATTAAGGCAGATAGGACGATGATTCCAGTGCCTATACCCACATTTGTGGGGTCAAGGAATACAATAACATCAGTTTCAGTAATTAATGGGCTGCCCTAATGTCTGTTTTGTAAGGCAGCCATCTTGGATTTCAAGATGGCCGTTGGCCATTACCTGGTTTTGCTTCTATCTCGGTAATCAAGGCACATAGAACGGTGTTTTTGGCACCTTCACTTAAATGTCAGGGGCAAGGAATACAATGATATTAACTCAAGTGATGATTGGACTGTCCCTGTGTCTGATTAGTAAGGCAGCCATCTTGAAATACTTCGTAATTATTTCCTGCAGTGTTTGATGAGGAGAACAACATATCAAAAGTTGGACAATTTTGACGTAAGTCCAAAGTTCATAAAATGACATCAGAAAACCAGATGCCTGTCAACAGAGAAACCTCATAACCATCAGATCACCAGTTTGTTTAGGTAAAATTACCCTCAGAAGTGAATGTTAATTTTGAAATGATGCCATGATGTCATCAGGGAGATCATTAAGTTACCACTTATGTGTTGCTCAACATTGACACTAAGACGATAGTATGCAACTGTATGCCTACTCAAATGTCATTTTCTTCCTCATCGTCCTCCTCTATCACTGGTTCATTGCTCGTATTGTCACAGTTGCCATCTTGGCAATGTCCGCATGCACCGGTGCATTCTAACCCATGCTTTCTGCAGGTACACCTCAGAGTTTTGCACCCTCCTGAACAGTTGCAGTGAATCATCTTGAGGAGTAGATCTGGAGCAGGGTTTTTGTATGTCATCACTGGAACGAGCTTTTGCCCTTCTTCCCTCCATCCCCACTGAGTTGCTTCCATTTCACCACAATGGCCCATCCACTCCATAACCTGGTAATAGGTCCGCAGGGAATGAAACTTGCAGGCAGCTGATGTTGGGGGCAGTCTTTCTGGCGTAACAAAAGCCTTAGGTCTTGCAACTTTCTTGCAGAGAATGTTGTATCTGATAGATGCCAGGGAATCTTTCTGATTTGCATGAAACAATTCCACCATTGCCCTGCAGCCTGTGGTTTCCACAACATCCTGACCTTGTTGTGGCGTACAGAACACTTTTGAACAACTTTTGAGTCCATTTTCTTTCTTCATGATTCTTTGGAACACTGACTTCTTTCCAATCCCAAATACTCTGGACGTTGAGTCACAGCCCGTGAAGGCATGAAGGAACAAGATATCTCTACAGACTGTTTCTCCAAGTATCCGCTTGAGGACCTTGATATTATACACATTGGATTTTGCCTTGTCAGAGCGGAAATAGAGTTCAGTGCAGTTTGTTGTCACCGAGTAGAAGAGCAACAGCACAAGGAGATCTGTGTCCTCTCCAACGAGCTTGGTAGACTTGAAAGCAGACTTTGTGACGGCTGCTTTTGCGATCTCAACGTCGGCATCTCCCTCAGCTTGCATCACCTCGCAGCCTCTCTGGCGCAAACATTCAATGATGAGCTGGATAAGTGCTTGCTTATTTGCGTCATTCGATAGGAAGTCCTCCTTTTTGCCAACAAATTTTGTTGACTCCGTGATGTTCACCTTGTTTACATTCTTATTTTTACTACGACGCTGATGAGTGCAATCCTTTGTACTCGGCCCAACTTCATAACCATCGAACACTACAGTGGCTTTGCCATAGTGGTTGACTGTGAATGAGGCATACTCGTCCGCAATTGAACTGTAGGTGCATCCTTCCTTCCACTTTAACCGGTGCAGAAGTGATCCCCCATCGAGAACATAGCAGTCTGTTCCGGGAACTGTCTGGGTGATAGCATCGTCAGATTTGGGTGAAGCATAGTCTTTTATTGCTTCTGCCAATTGTGGCTTATCTGGCTGGCGCAAGATGTTCTTTGCTTCGAACAGAGACATTGGGTATGGACAGAGTTCATAGTTCATCACTTCGTCTATCTGGAGATCGCCTGTCCGTGACACAACTAAGAACCTCTGGAATAACAATGCAGGATCTATGGTTCGGTCCTCAGAAACTCTGACTTCCCTGCTTGATGCAAGTGTCTTGATTTTGAACTCCTTGTGTGCGAATAGGAGAAAACAGAATGACCATCCATCTTCTTGACAACGCCATTTCCTACTGTGAATAGGTCATGAACATTGACATCCTCATTTGCAGTGATACCAGTAATGATATTGCGCAATGACTTGTCATCCGAGAATGGCGTGAAGCTATTCAGTTTCGCTGCAACCTTCTCACGGTCAACTTCATCTCGACTAATTCTGGAGCTGGGCAACACTTTATGCTGTTCACCTGTTGTGAAGCTATTCGCGGTCAGTTCTTGCATTGCGAGGTTATAAGAGGATGATACACTAGACGACATTGTCCAAACTGCTCTCTGGTGCTCCGACATCCCACTACCTCGCGTGAGACCACCTTGGCTTTTTAGTGACCGCATTAGTGTCAGTTCTATCACAAGATCAGAGCCAAGGCCAGCCCAGTATTGGTTGCTGCGCCTGATGACATGAAACCCAGACTTGAACATTTGATGAACCTTAGGGTTCTATCATCTTCTCGAGATAGAGACGCGCTGACTTCAGATAATTGGGATGACCAGCGGCTGCAAATATCGGCAGGCAAGCTGAGATACTTTGGAGGTGCATCTCCCACGACCCCATCCGATCAGCCGCCACAAGTCCCCTTGCAACTTCTACCATGCGCTGGTAGTTGATTCACAGTGCACTGGTTTTCGATGTTGTTGCAAGTTTATCCCTTTCCTCGGTCAACCTTTTATCGATACAACGAATGCAATCTGATTGCAACACTGAGTCAAGGTCCCTTCTGTCAGTCTCCATGAGTGCGTGAAGTCTCTCCAATTCCTCCACTTCTTCTTGAAACTGAGGGTTATCCTCAATGATTTTAGTCACAATCTGACGTGTAAGACACTGATCCACCAGCAGGTGTCCACGGAATGCTCGTTGCACCGCCTTTCCGCTCATCATGTGCACAATGGCATTTTCACCATACACTGCCTCCAGGATCTCCTTCAGTCCACTGCCGTCCATCAAACTTCCAATGGAGCCCAACAGATTCATGAAGGTATGGAAGCTACCAAGCAATAGCACCGCATTCCTGATTGGGTTATCATCTGGAAGACCATTGACTATCTCAGAGGCTTTCCAAAACAGTGGTTGATCGAAGGTGATGACAGCTGGCATCTTGTGCTTTGATGCAACTTTGCAAAGGTAATCTAGAGTGGACAGAATGCAGGTTTTGTCCCCTGGATTCATGTCAATCATCGGGAGAAACTGTACCGAGGATTTCCCTGGGTGCTCACACTCTTCATGCAGAAAATGCATCATACCTTGCCAACTAGGTGCACTCTTGCTGAAGCGAAAGGACATTTCCCAGAAGATGTCAACTGTACGGTCACAACTGGATGAGGAGGGGAGGGGCTTAAATTTGACATCACGGTTGACATGCTCTGCATAGCGGTAGTCTATTATATCAATCTTTGTCAGTTCAACAAGCTTCAAG
>CM026402.1:55709242-55757408 GCA_014843695.1 Archivesica marissinica
ATTTTCTTTCTCGATATGATGTGTCTGGTCAGTTTTCCTGGTGTGACAGCTGCTATCATGCCCATCCCATGGAAAGTACCCTTTCCATCCAATGTTATAATGTTGTGGTCCACATTGTCACCGGCAAATAACAATGACTTCATATCAAGGCCTATGTCGCCTCCCAACACATCTGGAGCAAGTGAACAGGCGGCATTTACTTCGAACCTTTGTACCTCTGAATAAGATGAGGAGAAGCCCATGGTTGAAAGGCTATCTATCAAGAACCGTGACCTGTACAAATGGTGCATTTGCGCCGCGAGACCAAACTGTAATGTCCTTCAGGTACTGGTTGCCATAGGCCTTAGATTTGCTATCGCCTAGGTATTGTTCCATTTTAACCACAAGGTCTGGTATTGTCAACTGTTCCTCGTCGTTTTCCTCGAGGAAAGAGCACACCTTTTCAAAAGCCTCATTCTGGTCACAGTCCTGAGGCCTTCCCATTTTTGGTGTTTTGTTCGAGTCTGCTAATCTGAACCGTTGTGGAATTTCTCGCATCGTTCGAAAATTGATGCTGCACGACTGGTGATACACACATTCAGCTGCATGAAGGTCACAGCTGAAATATTCGATGCGGCCTTGAACAGCAATGGCCCATTCATCAATCCGTGTTTTACAATGAACTAATATTGTTTCGGCAAATGCGTCTGTCTTAACATTATAACTGGCCGTTTCTGCATGACCTCGCTTTGGGCCTTTTAAATTCACTTCGGTGCCACAGAAAAGGCAATGTTTTTTACTGTCATATGGTCCCAAGGAAATACGAGCACTCCTCTTCATCAAGCGACCTGACTCTGTCCGTTCTTGCTTGCTTAAAGCAATGCCCTTCTTGTTGATGTGGTTCGCCCGACATGTTTTGTGCACACTTGTCCCAGCCTCGACTCTGACATCGACACCTCTTTCGGCACTAGCATGGTTGATGCCTTCAGCTCCTTTCTGGCGAACCACCACTGTTTCCTCCCCATCCAGTCCTCTTTGGCATATAGGGCAGATTTCTTCACAAGAGCTCATTTTCTATCCCTGGAAATATAAATGTTAGGTATATGAGAAGCATGCCATCAGTTGGACTACAGATTGAATCTCACTATACATCATTTTCTACTCCTGAAACAAATATCCAAGATGGCTGCCTTACAAAACAGACATTAGGGCAGCCCATTAATTACTGAAACTGATGTTATTGTATTCCTTGACCCCACAAATGTGGGTATAGGCACTGGAATCATCGTCCTATCTGGCTTAATTACTGAGATAATGATGATTCTAGGTTGATGGTGGCGGCCATCTTGAATTTCAAAATGGCCTCCACCAATCAAACCTTTATGGTTAAATTTAACTTTCTTGAGCCCTTGGATAATTTGTTTGTGTCCAAAAATGTATTTCTGGCTGTTTAAAATGTATCTTCAGCACACATAATGTCCAAAAGGCTGATTTCTAGTACATTTTTATGTTTGGTGGCCATCTTGTTTTATGACGTCATTTTAGGCACTTTCCCGTAGGCCACATTTGGTAAACTTTTGATATGGTGTTTTCCACATCCTAAACTGCAAGAAACAACCAAAAAACAAAATGTTGCACTTTTTTTGGGGTCAGGTGGTACATTGACCCGACAAGTGGTTAACACATTCGACTGCGAATCCAGGGATTGCAGGTTCGATCCCCCATCTGTCAATAAGAATATTAACATACTTTCAAATGGGATTTGAGATCCCGTGTCGGTGTTTTGTAAAATCTAAAATGACTAATCTCTCCAAGAGGCGTCGCTCATATCGGCAACCAGTAGCGACGATAAGTAAAAGCAAAATACATAACCATTGCTAATAAGTTAGAGCATTAAAATAGAGATAATAGTATATACGTCATACGACAAATGTGTGCAGATATAATAATACTGTAAAGCAATATGACTACTTCTTTTATGTTTGACTGCGGCTTTTATGTCCAACCTGCAACAACATTAGCCCAATATATATGCGGAGTTATATGTCGCTTATAAGCGCCTTATAAGTCGCATATATGCAAACTCGCATACATCTAATTTGCATACAAAATCCATATAAGCGCTTTACAAAATCCATATAAACGCCATATAAGCGCCTTATATGCGGAAAGTGATAATGCGCATATAAATCGCGCATATAAATCGCGCATATAAAATGTTTTGGTAAGGGAAGGTTTCGATATACAGATGGATCTGTAGTCCAGTGGTAACACGTTGGACTGGTAATCCAGGGATCGCAGGTTCGATCCCCCGTCTGACCCTAATAAAATTAACAGTCTTTCAGTTGGGACGTTAAACCGAGGTCTCGTGTCGGTGCTTTACACCGTGCACGTAAAAGAACCAGAGGAGATTTTGGAATGGGTCTATGTCTGTATCATGCACTATCCTCCAAAATCTAAAATAATTAATTTCTTCAGGAGGCATCGCTCATATGGGCAACCGGTAGCGACGATAAATAAACGTAAAACACAGATTTCGATATACATGAATGAAATATATGTAACCTGTCTCGAATGGATATGAGTTACGTAATTCAAATGTCCATGCACCAACATTGGCTAATATGTCATGTTGTGTGTTTTATGTTTTAATTTCATTGGTTTAAACATATTTATTCCACTATATACATTCACAAAACAATACATGCACACACAATCAACGACTAGGAAAGGATCAAAACGGAAACAGAGCTTATATAGTTTCTCTCCTTAGAGCTTATATAGTTTCTCTCATTAGAACTTATATAGTTTCTCTCTTTAATTTCATTGATTTACAGAAATTGCATTCTTAAATGCATTCTGTTTGTATTAGTTGGTGTAACATTTGACATTACCCGGAACATAAACTATTTCTTTGAAGAAAAATGACAACTTGTATTTTTTATTTATGTTCCAGCTGACTAAGAGATAGTATGTTTGCTTTGGACAGGCTGGGTATCATCACTGCTAAGCTTGTTGATTCTACATTGTAATCGCCAACTAGCCAATCTGAGAGTAATGAAAAGCGATTGAAAAGCTGGTTGCAATACCGGTTAGAAGTCGTGCTAGCGCAGTGGATGCGCGTTCGCTTCAGGTGCGAAAGGTCCGGAGTTCGAGCCCCGCTGGAGCCGTTACGATTGTGCTCATTAGGCAAGGCATTTAAATTCCACATTGCCTCTTCTCTCCCCCTCGTGGCGATGGATTCCATCAGGAATGAGGTCTCGAGAGTGATTAATATAAGTTGAAATAACTTGTTTCGCTATCGAGCTAAAATAAATTTGTATTTGTATACGTTAGAGAACTTTGTGAACATGTTAGAAACTTTGTTTCGACCACTGAAAGCTGATCACCACATCTATTAGTTCCCGCCAAATAGTCGAGAACGCGAATAGACTGCAAACCCACCACAAACCCACAGCAGACACACCGCATTATCATTGTAACGAGCGCGAATTGAATGCAAAGTGAACTGTTATAATAATAGTAATAATAATAAATACTATATTAAACGAGAGAACTCACTTAATAAAATTTAATCTACTATGAGGCCCTCAACATATATACAAATCAAATGCAATATGTCGTTACATTGTCAGCCTTCGTTGTCGAGTTGTTACGGTCGCTGACTTGTGTACCACTGTAACCATTCATCATTGATGACCACGGGTTCGAGCCCCGGTCAGGACGTGTCTCTTTATATGAAAACGTTGGCTGTTTTGGAGCCTGCTCTGGAAAGGTGTTTTAGGTAAACTGCCCGTAGCTCAAATGTGCAACCGGTAGCGACGTTAAATAAACTTAAATTAAAACGAAATGTAGTTGCATTCGATTGGAGCGATCAATTCCGCAAACAGTCAAATTGTGCATACTATTACCCCCTCCGCTCGCGTTCCCTCTCACCTGTGACTGCTCTAGCTCATGGTTAGTTTGCGATGGCTTGCGTTTGCCAATTTTGCTTGCGTTTCCTTGCGATTCTCACAACAGCGATTTACAACGTGAATCGCCGTGAATCGTCTGTGCGTAACCTTGCTGGGCTAATTTTTGTATGAGGAAGCGTGCGAGCTAGCGCATGCGCACGGGTGTGCGTTAGTGAGTGACTTCTCAGGATCAGAGAAATCGCAAGCATAGATGGAGCTTCATCATTAACCACTGAACGACTATTAACTCCACCAAGCGGGACTACCAGGTGTGTGTCACTAGCTAAACTACTTATGCAATGCCACCAATGCCGTAACACAATGGAAATGGAGCAATCCAGATAAACTCCGTGGGTGATATTCGGCGACCTCCATCTTGTGTTTGCTTTCATAATTTCTTCATTTCCGTCGTTTTATTGTCTAATATAATCGTTTGGCTTAACGAAGAACCCTTACTTTTTATTGCAACAGATCAGATTAGATTCTAGTCTCTAGATCTGTAAACCATAGCCGGTTGATTTATTACTGAATCACATTGCCAAGATTACGGCGTCTGCTGTCCCAATTATTGCCTATGTATGCAATTATTATCTAATGACATTTAGGCAAATTGTTCGGAAAATACGTATACCAATATGGCAGCAGGCTATCGATTTGTAATAATCGAGTGTCTAGTGTCGTTAATGTTGCAGGCACATGTGTGAATAATGACAAGAACAAAATATAAATCACAAGTGCAAAGAAATTAATGGTCCACACAAGATGACATATTCTCGGTATGTTTCTGGGAATTGCACGCGTAGGATTTGGTCCAGTGAACGTGTTTTACCCTTGGGTTTGATCAAAAGTGTAGTATACATTAATTCATACACAAATGTCAATATAGTTTAATGTGATGGTGGTGTCTGTAATTAATGTTGTCATAACTTGTAACAAAAGCAAAGAATTAAATATACAGGAAAGGATAAAAAACTGACGCAGAGATTATATACTGTATGTATGTATGTTCCTTTAATGTCAAACCCCTCGCGGGGACTTAGACATGTTTTCCTGGGCAGGCTTAGCCGACCTAAGCGATTAACCAGTACTAAGCAATGTGTGTGAGGTGCCTTGCTCAATGACACTACATACGTGGCCTGACCGAGTATCGAACCCGGGACCGTTCGATCCCAAATCCGACGCTCTACCAAATGTCAATATAGTTTAATGTGATGGGGGTGTCTGTAATTAATGTTGTCATAACTTGTAACAAAAGCAAAGAATTAATTATATAGGAAAGGATAAAAAACTGACGCAAAGATTATATACTGTCTCTCTTTATTGCAACTCATTTGCTTTTTGTTCCCGATTAAGCCGTGTCTTGTTCATTTTTAGTATTTTCTTAAGCGTATCCCTTCATTTTCTTATTCAATCCAAACAATACTTTTCTTGAAACACTTACTTATATTAGTATTACATACATCGGCACAAAATGATAGGAAAGGGCTGTTGCTAATGTGTTCAAAACGTGTCTGCTCCTACGTGATTATGGATATCTTGTTATTAGTAGCATTTAAACACTGTCTGCTCCTACACTTTGCACTTTGAGAATGTCATGTACACATATCATGTATATGGATATTATCAGGTTTTAGGCATGTTATTAATGTGACAGTAATGTTATTATGATTTGTAAATTGTAGTGTAGGCTGTCAGATTAGCCCAGTGATTAGCTCGCTTGATTCGCTTTATTATGGAAATAGTTGCAATAAAATATTATTAAATTAAGCCGTTTACTGCAATGGTAACTAATCTAATCATCATAATTTTCAAATCCAAATTGCTTTCCATGTATTCCATTGCATGTATGCTTGTAATGTAATGTACGAAAAAAATACAACGACGTCATGACAATGTAATGACGTCGTGACCAATTGCGTTGACACTTGACGCCAACATGAAAGTAGCAACGGTAGTTATTAAAACTGGCGCGCTATGGCAACGTGATGAGGAAATATCATTCACTCTGGATGGGTTCATACAATACGTTATGGAACTCGTTTTGGAATGTTGCGATTAAGCTCGCCAAAGGGCTCTCTTAACCCATTCCCTCATAGAAGCACCTCTTGACGCCATTACCAATACGACATACGACAATGTAGTAGCTAACCAATGTTCACAAACCCTTTCCGTCATAGAAGCACCTATTGACGCCATTACCAATACGACATACGACAATGTAGTAGCTAACCAATGTTCATAAACCCTTTCCGTCATAGAAGCACCTCTTGACGCCATTACCAATACGACATACGACAATGTAGTAGCTAACCAATGTTCATAAACCCTTTCCGTCATAGAAGCACCTCTTGACGCCATTACCAATACGACATACGACAATGTAGTAGCTAACCAATGTTCATAAACCCTTTCCCTCATAGAAGCACCTCTTGACGCCATTACCAATATGACATATGACAATGTAGTAGCCAACCAATGTTCATAATAAAGGTCAGAATCTCATGTAATCCCAGTAATATCTATGGCGGTGGGATAGATATGGCGACTACTTATCCACTGCAAAATAGCTAAATGGTTGTCGTTTGTATGGAGATATAATAGTATATTAACCTAAATCTCTATGTAGTCCCAGTAATATCTATGGAGATGGGATAGATATGGCGACTACTTATCCACTGCATGATAGCTAAATGGCTGTCGTTTGTATGGAGATATAATAGTATATTAACCAATATCTCTATGAAGTCCCAGTAATATCTATGGAGATGAGATAGATATGGCGACTACTTATCCACTGCATAATAGCTAAATGGCTGTCATTTGTATGGAGATATAATAGTATATTAACCTAAATCTCTATGAAGGAAAGGGTTAATAGTAAAATTCCAGAACACGTTTCATAAAATATGGTATGAAATCACAACTCATGTAAGATCATATATATACTAGAGGACATAGAAAACGCACACCTACACAATATGATTATTATTACATGTGGAAGTCGTGATAGCCCAGTGGATGCGCGTTCGCTTCAGATGCGAAATGTCCGGAGTTCGAGCCCCACTGGAGCCGTTACGATTGTACCCTTAGGCAAGGCATTTAAATTCCACGTTGCCTCTTTCTCCCTCGTGGCGATGGATTCCATCAGGAATGAGGTCTCGAGAGTGATTAATATAAGTTGAAATAACTTGTTTCGCAATCGAGCTAAAATACGTTTGTATAAACTATTATATGAAAACGAAATACGAAGGATTCCATCAAAGATATATCGCATCTGTATTACAAAACACAAACTGAACAACTAAAAATAGTCCAAAATGTTTAAAACTATGTATTTAACAGTTATTGTTTTTCATGTAAAAACACACTTATCCGAAGTGTGCATTTTCTAGGTCGTCTACTATATAATATTATGGAAACAATCATTCTAGCACATGTTTCCTTAGTTGTGGACAATTGTATCAGACGGACTGTAGTAGAATATTATTACCGACTCCATCTGAGATTTATAGATCCGAGAAAAAACACAGCGTGATAAATAAGTATTTGTTAGAAGAACGATGTTGTCACTAGCTGTTCCAGAATGAAAATGACCAAATATTGCCACATTTTGGAGAATGAAATTCACGCTTTTTAGCGACTCCAATACTCAGCTCTCCTAAGGGGGGATAACTGTTAATTAACCGAATATGAAATTGGTCAGATATTGTTACCATCACAACCTCCTCGAAGGCGACCACGGAGACAAATATGAAAAATAACGGGATTTATTGGAAAAACAAAAACGCTCACATAAATCTACATATTATGGAAACAATATTGCTAGCACATGTTTCCTTAGTTGTGGACAATTGTATCAGACGGACTGTAGTAGAAGATTATTACCGACTCCGTCTGAGATTTATAGATCTGAGAAAAAACACAGCGCGATAAACGTCGCTTTCTAAATATAATCGGTAATATGTTTGCATGAACATGCTCCGTATGTTCTAGTACAACTGCTGAATAATAAGTACTAGAATCTATTTTCCATAAGTAGTTATTTTCCTGTCAGAGTGGTTGATGGACATCAGTGTTCGTTTCAAGGACATGTTCTGTGTTTCTCTGGCACATCTGCGGGAGATAATCAGTGATATGTATTAAGTGTATTGTTGTCGTTTATAATCAAAGATGCAGTAATTGTCAACGTGGTACATTCTAGAACTGGAATCTAGGGAGATAAATTAGGTGGTGTTAAACGTGCATTCAATGAATTGACGCATCCGTATAGTGTTGACTCATCTACAAGGAGTTTGCAGCGGGTAGCGGTAGCGCATGCGCAAAATGCTAGGTAATAGAACACACGCACGTGGATATATATACAGAATTAATCCAACAAGGTAATATTTCATATTTATCACAAACCTTTGCTTGTATTAAGTGTAATAACGTCATCTCATAAATGAGTGTATGAACACACGTTTAATAACACCTGGAATGATTCTGATTGGTCGCGGCATACATTGACAGCTTGCAATAGACATTACATGTTGTTTGTGTTCATGCTTTATTTGTTGACAATCAACTGCTTAATCAATAAAATGCTAAATATGAACTAGAAGAATACAGTGATTAACAATATTATGACGTGGATTTGCGTGACGTTGTTTGATTATCAGGGACTATTTACTACGGCGCAAGGATGCAGCTTAATGTAATAAGGCTCAAAAATCTACTGGCAAACAGACACATATTGTTTCCTTCAAATGTATGGCTGCTGTCACTGTTGTAATGCGATATTCCACTCGTCGTGATTTCGTACAATATTTTATGAAACTAGTTTGGGAATTTGGCTCATTCCGCACCGAATAAATTCAGAGCATGTGCAAACAACATAGATCCAGATCAGCCGCGACGTAGCTCCGCGTCTGATCAGGATCTATGTTGTTTGCTATTCGGACAGGTGCTTCAGCTCCTCTGTCTGAAGAGCAATCAGCATACAGCCTGATCAGACGGCACGTTCTGTTCTGTCTGATCGGGTTCTCTGCTTTTTGCAAAGTTGCTTTTATGCGACATTGGCGACGAAAGACTTTAAGCTCGCCAAAAGACTCGCTTAAAGCAAAATTCCATAAATCACTCATGTAAGATCCTTTATGTATCGTTAATGTATGGCTTGAGTTATTCGTAGTTACGCTCATTTTTGTCCTGAATATGTCCTCGAGAATAGTAGTTCTTACGCAAGATGCAGTGGCCGGAATGATTTGCCAACACGGTCGTTTTCATCATTTGCCCCTCACCATGGGTGTCAAGTTATTTCGTGTGAGGAAGCTTTCCTGCTGGTTTTTGGTCGGTGGTTCGACACGAGTGCCCGTCCGATCTTGAAATATGACTTGGAATGAAATTCATTCAACATTCTTTACCGGGCCTGCACATAATTTGTCTACTGGCTACGCCCCTGAGATATGTGCATTGTCTATTCCAAGTGTGAGTATGTATAAATAATAAGCTTGGGAGATATGAAGGACCTATTATTAGCTGTCGACATTTCTCTACTTTTATTTATCGTCGCTACCAATTTGCCCATATGAGCGACGCTTCCTGATGAGATTAGTATTTTAGATTGTTGGAGGATAATGCAATGATACGGACAGAGACCCATTTCAGAATATCCTCTGGTTCTTTTACGTGCACCGACATGAGACCTCGGTTAAAAGTCCCATCTGATAGACTGTTAATTTTATTAGGGTCCAACGGGAGGTCGAACCTGCGATCCTTGGATTACCAGTCCAGTGATTAACACTACAGATCCGTCTCTGATAGACAAATGTCCTTATACCACCATTTGTTAGTTCTGTGCATTTCAAGCTATCGTTCTTCCTCATGCATTCCCATTATAAATCACTTACACTAAATACATTTTAATGACAGGAAATCCTAATATGAACATATAATTATTCTCAAGATCTCTACAAAACATTGAAGCCTTTTCCTGGAATTATGTTAGTGCTATATAGGAAATTATATAAGTACCGTTTGTATAATATGTATATAATTATGACTATGTATTATATGCATACGTCAAAATAAACTTCTGTTCTGTTCTGTTAGTCTATATATATATGTCCGGTTGTATAGATGAGTGTTCTGTTATTTTAATCTATATATCCGGTTGTATAGATGAGTGTTCTGTTCTGTTAGTCTATATGTCCGGTTGTATAGATGAGTGTTCTGTTCTTTTAGTCTATATGTCCGGTTGTATAGATGAGTGTTCTGTTCGTTTAGTCTATATGTCCGGTTGTATAAATGAGTGTTCTGTTCTTTTAGTCTATATGTCCGGTTGTATAGATGAGTGTTCTGTTATTTTAGTCTATATGTCCGGTTGTATAGATGAGTGTTCTGTTCTGTTAGTCTATATGTCCGGTTGTATAGATGAGTGTTCTGTTCTGTTAGTCTATATGTCCGGTTGTATAGATGAGTGTTCTGTTATTTTAGTCTATATGTCCGGTTGTATAGATGAGTGTTCTGTTCATTTAGTCTATATGTCCGGTTGTATAGATGAGTGTTCTGTTATTTTAGTCTATATGTCCGGTTGTATAGATGAGTGTTCTGTTCTGTTAGTCTATATGTCCGGTTGTATAGATGAGTGTTCTGTTCTGTTAGTCTATATGTCCGGTTGTATAGATGAGTGTTCTGTTATGTTAGTCTATATGTCCGGTTGTATAGATGAGTGTTCTGTTCATTTAGTCTATATGTCCGGTTGTATAGATGAGTGTTCTGTTATTTTAGTCTATATGTCCGGTTGTATAGATGAGTCTTCTGTTCTTTTAATCTATATGTCCGGTTGTATAAATACGAGCCTGATTCAAATCTGTGTAGATTGTACTTTTGCTAACATGGTAACTATAACATATTGTGGCATATTATAATATGATATAATCATGCAATGAGCTTGCTATTAATTAAAGACAACCACACTATTATATTAATCGTTTCATAGTGCATCTTCAGATAATATTACATCATTTTTGAGAATTTTGGAGAAGAAAAAATGATGTCACCATGGAAACTGAATAGTTATGGCGGTAACTATAACATAATGTGGCAAAAGATTATCTGCTATAATCATGCAATGAGCTGGCTCTTAATTGAAGGCAGTCACACTCTTATTTTATGCATTGTATCATGCATCTTCATAATACATCGAAGAAAGAATTAATGAAATAACAAATATCGTCTCCATGGAAACAGGTGAGTTATGACAATATCAAAATGAGACAACATCTTAAAATGTCTCATATAATTGGAAGACCTCAATATGTATAGTATATGAATGAAAATACACAATTTTACACAATTCAAATTCACACAATTCTACCCTAAATTATTAAATCTCATTTTCTGAATGTGATGTCATACATTGCATTATGGGTAATGTGGTTATATTTAAGCTTGATAGCCTATTTCCCAAAACGAATTTCATAAACTATGATCAAGCTGAAATAACCACGAGTGCAAGATCATGTTTATCACATTACCTGTGTGTTTTACGTTTATTTATCGTCGCTACCGGTTGCCCATATGAGCGACGCCTCCTGAAGATATTAGTCATTTTAGATTTTGGAGGATAGTGCAATGATACGGACAGAGACCCATTCCAGAGTCTCCTCTGGTTCTATTACGTGCACGGTGTAAAGCACCGACACGAGACCTCGGCTTAACGTCCTATCTGAAAGACTGTTAATTTTATTAGGGTCAGACGGGGGATCGAACCTGCGATCCCTAGATCACCAGTCCAGCGTTTTACAACTGGGCTACAGATCCGTCTGTTTTTTAAATAATAAATTATTACAGACAGAGACCCATTCCAGAGTCTCCTCTGGTTATTTTACGTGCACGGTGTAAAGCACCGACATGAGACCTCGGTTTAACGTCCCATCTGAAAGACTGTTAATTTTATTAGGGTCAGACGGGGGATCGAACCTGCGATCCCTGGATTACCAGTCCAGCGTGTTACCACTGGGCTATATATCTGTCTGTCATCACATTACCATACATCGCTTGTGTTTAAATACTATTGAGAACTACTTTCATTTTGGCGCCAAGCATCATCGCAAATTGCAATGACGTCACTAAGTTTTCACGACGTCACTACACCATACATTGTTATATCTACGCTTTAAACAGCGTTATAATTAAGTCAATACTTCTTTTAAACCGCCGTGTGTCTTATCGTGAACGCAATGAACGATGTCCGATTAGCGCAGTGGTTAGCAAGCTCGCTTCTCACACGTGTAACCCGGATTCGATCCTGGGACCGGGAAGAATGTGAGATGGTACTGTGGTCGCCAGATCGGACAGGTGGGTTTTCGCCGGGTACTCCGATTCCCTCCCACACGAATGACCCCCATATACGATTTCATCAGCGCCAACGAGAGTGATTAATATAAGTTGTTAAAACTTGCTTCACAATCTTTGTAAAATAAATAAAGTTTAAACTAACGCTATTTACAAATTATCCTAGAAATATGCATAATTTAACGATTAATTTACAAATTATAAGGTCATCTCATAGAGTGATACTATTATTAATGTCAGACGGGGAATTGAACCCGTGATTCTTCGTCCAACTTGTTGACCACTGAAGACGAATGTGCTATTTATCTGGATTTATCCGCGTATGCAGGCGTTACGCCACGTTTGATCTGGATCTATGATGCACATGCTCTAAATGTATTCGGTGCTGACAGAATTAACAAATGAATCGCGGGTTAATAGTTTCCATCGGTATATGAACTACATTTGGTGTGTTTAAAGTGCGTGGAGGCCGAGGGCTGCTACGCTATCTTTAAACACACCCAATGTAGTTCATACCCTGGTGGAAACTATTAACCCGCGATTCATTATTTATATACACATTAATTATTATTTGCATTGACACAAAGAACATACAGTACACTTTGCATTTGAAATGGTTTTAGTCCAGATTGGCAGCTTGTAAACGGTAAATAGACCATCCTTGGAACAGCGCAAACTGCAAGACACGCCTTATCTCACGAGGAACGCTGCCTAACACTGCGAATACGCATGCCCTTAACTTCGAGTGCGCATGTCGGCTGCATATCATTAGTTGGGAACCCTCATACGAAATTGTAGGGCACTTACGTTCATCGAAGGAAATGCAATAGCGATGTAGATATAAACATTTAAACTGGGTAGGTAACTAGTACCAAGAGATACATATTCAAACACCACAATACTGTGCGACACTGTCACTAACAACATTACATTTGATCAGTATTAATTGCTTGCGTAACCATTGCAAATGCCTATGAATTAACTCTATGTCACGCATGGCTACACACACAGTATGGGTCTCTTATTGTGTAAAATAGAAACTGTACTGCTCATTAAAAAAGCATTGTGATTGGTCAATTTCCATCAGGTGGTTCATTCGTAACAAAAACAGACAAGTTCCACATAAACTAAAAATACAACTCACAAGATAAACGAAACACATTTCATAACTCATAAGTAGCAATACCAAAGGGACTGCGAGAATATATTGCATAATTGATGTATTCAATTAATATATTTAGACTAGTAAGACTTTATTTGAAATTCGATTCCACTGTGAATTCGATTACAAACGAGCAAGCACAATTTACTCCCATTTTCTTAATTGATTTAATTATTTACCATACAACTGTCAGTTGCATGTTTGCATATATCGCTGTGTTCCCAAGAAATCGTGCCAGAGACTTTCATTTCATTAGTTTGCAACTGGCATTTTCATTTCCTTATTAGGACAGTTAATCAATATATACGATATCTCGTTCAAGATGCATCTCATGTTAACCTATCCATTACGAATATTTCATTCACCTTTGTCTCTAACTTCAACTTCATCGAAATACTCTTCAGCGCCATTGACGACAGCTACTGAAGATGGTGGTGATGGCATAGGTACCAAATTAGGTGTATGATGTCCAACCCCATGTACCATTGCCAGCATACACATGTCGTATTCATATTTTATTACAACTGAAGGCTAATCCCAATCTGATTGGAATTGGTATTTGATCTTTTAAAACATTTTTTAGTTTGCGCAGTAGTGCTCTATTTTGCTTTCAGTATTTTTCATCCCATTACATCTTAATAAGATTTTAAATTTCAATTAGCGACTGCTTTTCAGCTTTATCTCACACATGTAGTTATCACATGTACATGTATATACTATAGTAGTGCACTATGTTATAGATGAATGATGCATAGATACATAGTCTCTTGTAACTCTGAATTGAGTGGCAATGTACTTTTTAATATGTAAACTATATTCTATGTTTGTTATATGCTGTACATTGATGAGACTGAAATAAAGAATAAAATAATATGGTGCACGATGGAATTAACATGACGCGAGCTGTCAATCAACACAGCCAGCGATAATCTGATAAGCCAATCAGTGATCGATAAAGCGAAACACCTTCAGCAATCGTAAACGTTATCACCCGCCATTGTCCTCGACACTTTGTCGCTATTATCGGTGTCTAGAACATTCGAATCACGTGACTAGTGGGAGGAGCCCATCGGCGTCATGTTAATTGTGGCAAAGCACGGCGAGTGAACGATGAAACAATTTTATAAAGATGTTCCAATTACATTCAAATTACATGTGCAATCATGCATATAAACTACAGTTAAGTTAGTCATGCTAAGTATTACGGCGTGTGTTGAAGTGTTGAAGGGGAGAAAATACCATGGAACTGCTGCTGTTGTGTTTGTTTTCTGGAACTGCCTTTGCATCAGAATCACCATGACGTGATGAAAGATTAGCGCTCTCGGTTTGTAAAGATCCTATATCGAGACAAATTCGTCACGCATGGGAGCATACATTTAATCGCTGGACATATTTGATAAAGGTCGTGAATGTAGCGGTAAAATTTGATCGTTCACATAGATTGTGCGGTCTGTTGGTGCGCGCTGGAAATTACATAAAGGCACAGTGAGCCCATTGGCTTTAGCTAGTTAACTAACTATTCAGTATAATGTCTACGCAATCGACCCATTCAAGCGTTGTATTGGAGGCTACTGAGGCTGCCGACTATGTGCAGTCTATTATGTCGTCGCAGTTAATCTCACGAGTGGACACTCCTGAGGCTAGTAAACGTAAACGCCATCGTTCAGTATCAGGTACTTGTGATACTGCGTCCAAGAAAGCCAGAAGTAGTACTTCACCGGACATACTTACCGAACGAACTCCTGTTAGAGCCAAGCGGAACCTGTACAATCCTGTTGCTCCACAGCCAGCACCTCGCAATATTGTTGTTTCACAAGCAGAAGTGCACGTCAGCGCTACACCTACTCTTCAACAGATGTTTGACAAGCTGTCCGCTGACGTTAATATGATGTATATGTCACTGAATGAACGTTTTGACGATCTGCAAGCTTCATTAGAGAATCGCATTGCAAACAAAGTTTCTCAAATTCTTGACAAACGTGTAAATAGCGAAATAAGTAAACTCAAACGTGATGTGGACGTGAAAATGGACTCTAAATTAGAATATTTCAAACAATCTATGAAAGCAGAACTAACTGCTGATCTTACTGATATACGTGATCATATATCATCTCTTCCAACTTCTTCTACATCTTCCACAGGACAACACTCATCTTATGATCGGACACTGAACATTGTTATTCGCAACATGCCAGAGAGTGCCAGCGAGAGTACACAGGCCAAAGTTAATGGCCTGATCAAAGATGGACTAAGACTTGCCAACGTTACTGTGAGCAAAGCCGACCGAAAGAAGTCTTATAGTGACTCTAAACCTGGTGTGATAATTGCAACGTTAAAGACCAGGAGTGACAAGCAAGCAGTCATGAAAGCCAAACCTCAGTTGAGGGATAGCCGTCAATTCCCCAAGGTGTTCATTCATCATGATCAAGCCCCTGCGGATCGTGCTGCGAATGTGAACTTTGCCACTATTTTGGGTGCCCTGAATGCTGATAATTTACAAATGAGGGGATCTCGAATCATTAATAGGAACTACGAGAGCAAGGATAATCGTAGTCACGCATCTGGACACCACAATCCGCATTACTCTGTGAACCGTCGGGAAAACCGCCCTGATTCCCACGACGATCAACACCGTAATGAAAACCGAGATACTCCTCTTGACGAACGCCGGGATGTCCAACGTGTTCAGTGTGGCATGGTTGGAGGATATGGTCGATCTGGAGGTTCGTTTTCTCGGGGCCGCACTGGTGATTACAACCGTGGGCGTAGGTAGATTCGTGCCGGGTTTTGGAATGTGAGAGGTTGGAAAGCAGATGAGAACTCTGACAATTACATGCTTAGGTCTTCGTGTGTTTTATCAAATGACTTAGATATTTTAGGTATTGCCGAGAGCCATTTACTTGCCAACGATGTGCTTCGTTTGGAGGGTTTTACATGGTATGGCCACAACAGAACTCGCATTCATAGAAATGCCAGGATCGGCTCCGGCGGTGTTGGATTTTTTATTAGAAATACTTTACTTGAACATTTTAATGTGTCTATAGTTGATAATTCTAATGAGGGTATTTTACTGCTTAAATTGTGTCACAAGTCAGATAATATTACAATCCTACCTTGTGTATGTTATCTTCCTCCTGAAAATTCGTCTAGGATATTTGATGTCAATAACTTTTATGATTCGCTGCTCTCTATTATTTACTTGTATAAAGATTGCGGAACTATGTATATATGTGGTGACTTTAACAGTAGATGTGGAGATGATGATGATTACATTAAAGGAATCGATGTTGTAACTGACCGGGAAGTAATTGATTTTAGTCTTAATAAGTATGGTGAATTATTGTTAGACTTTTTAGTCAATGTAAATGTGTGTATGTTGAATGGTCGTGGTAATGGGGGTAATGATTTTACCTCTATTTCTACTAAAGGAAGTTCTGTTGTGGATTATTGCTTTGTCAGTCATGACTGTTTATCTAAATTTGAACAATTTAAAGTTATCAGAGTGACAGATCTTATTAATAAAACCAAACATGTTTCTTCTATTACATCTAGTGCATTGCCAGACCATTCGCTACTTATGTGGACTATTATGATCGATAGTTACCTTCATGATCAAGTACCGCATTATATTAATAAACAGGAAGATAGCCATTATAAATATGATGTTACTAATGTTCCATCTGATTTTATGCTCAGTCAAGAATCGTTGTTTCATGTTAACCAAACAATTACAAAACTGGAATGTAGTTTTCGAACTCAATCTGATATTGATGACGTTTACAAAGATTGGTGTGGGATTGTCCAACATAATATGTCGGATAATTTACATTGTAAGGAAATTAAATATGGTATGTATAATAAAAAACGCCGCCCAGGTAAACCATGGTGGTCGGACAGATTGACTGATTTATGGAATAACGTTTGTAAATCTGAAAAGGTTTGGTTATCATGTACAGATAAGAGTAATAGGCTTACACTAAACTCTGAGTATGTCCGTACCCGTAAGTTGTTTGACCGCGAGGTTCAGAGAGCTAAGCGTTTCCATTGGTACTCATTACAATCTCAACTATTAAATGAATGCGTTGTTGATACTACTAAGTTTTGGAAATCAATTGGTAAAATTGGAGTAAACTGTAAGAAAAATAACAGAATTCCAATGGAAGTTGTTTTAGAGGATGGGTCTGTTTCTAATGATATCGATATTGTTTTATCACGATGGAAAAATGACTTTAGCTCTCTGTTCAAAACCGCACATAATGTTACTGGTACTAATGCTACCAGCAATATATCTGATAATGATGCTAATCTTAATAATCATGTATCGGTGTATCGAAGTCCATAAAGCTATTAATTCTGTCAATAAAGGCAAAGCATGTGGCATAGACTGTATCCCTGTAGAAGTACTTAATAACGATGCAGCGCTATCGTTTCTTCACATTTTATTTAATATATGCTTTGATAATGGCATTGTACCATCAGTTTGGAGTAAATGTATAATTAATCCCATACCAAAATCTTCTACATTGGACAGAAGGGACCCGTTATCATACAGAGGTATTTCACTTGCCCCTGCTATGTATAAAGTATATTGTTCCATTTTGAACAGTAGATTAAGTACTTGGTCCGAGGCAAATGATAAAGTATCAAATGATCAGAATGGTTTTAGAAGAGGTCGAAGTACAACGGACCAGATACTTGGGGTAAATAATATAATCGAGTCAAGACAAAAGTTACGCAAATCCACGTTCTGTGCATTTATAGATTTTAAGAAGGCCTATGATACTATTAATAGAAATATTTTATGGAAACGTTTATCTGATATAGGAATATCTGGTAAAATGTTTGGCGCATTGCAGTCATTATATGCATCTGTAAAGTCATGTGTAAGGGTTAATCAATTTAAGACAGAATGGTTTGATGTCAAGTGCCGTTTGCGTCAGGGTTGTATACTTTCACCTCTTTTGTTTAATTTATACATAAATGACTTGTCTCTATATCTTAAGACATTTGGTATTGGTATCACAATTGGGGATGAGAATGTTTGTATAATGCTCTATGCTGATGATATTGTGTTAATAGCGGAGTCTGTTGATGATTTACAAGTGCTACTGAATGCTTTAAATGAGTGGTGTGCTCTAAATGATATGACTGTAAATGCGTCTAAAAGTAATGTTGTGCACTTTCGTCCCAAGTCAGAATTAAGCACACAGTTTAGGTTCACGTGTGGAATAAATCAGATTAATATTGTTGACAGATATACTTACTTAGGTGTTGTTTTGCATGAACATTTAGATAATAATATTACAGTTAAATCTGTTTCTCAGAGTGCCAGTCGCGCATTGGGCTTACTTATTGCAAAATGTAAATTAATGGGTGGTGTGCCCTATGATGTTTTTACAAAGTTATACGATTCGGTAGTTTGGCCTGTAATCAGTTATAGTGCTCCTTTGTGGGGGTTTCGATCATATTCGTGTCTCGAAGCCGTCCATAATAGGGCATTAAGGTATTTTCTGGGTGTCGGCAAATATTCACCAAACAATGGTATTTCAGGAGATATGGGTTGGAAACCCCCAATAGTCCGACAATGGAAAGATATCTCGCTTTAATGGTCGAGACTTTCAGGTATGGATACCGCAAGGATCAATAAGCGAGTGGCACTCTGGGCATATAGTAAAGCTAGTCGTTCATGTAGAAATTGGCATTTTAAGGTTAAGAGCTATTATGAGGCTAATGATTTTCCTACGTACACTAGCTTTGCTAATCCCATATCTCGTTCTTTCACACATAATATAGAGGTCAAAGCATATGATAAGTATATAAACTCTTGGTCAACCAAGATAAACAATGTCATAGGTCCTTCTGGACGCGGGCGGAATAAATTGAGAGTATATAATTTGTTTAAAACTGACTATAGTGCAGAGCAATATTGCAAAATTGTATTACCACCCAGACATCGTTCTGCTTTTTGCAAATTTCGACTGGGGATTGCCCCCATTAGGATAGAGACTGGTCGGTATGAAGGTTTGCCAGAGGAATCTAGGATTTGTCCGTTTTGTGATACTGCTACTATTGAAAATGAGATGCATGTAATATTGAAGTGTCCAGTTTACAATGATTTAAGACAAGAATTATTATCAAAGTCATATGCGTGTAATATCAATTTTTACTCAATGTCTGATTATGATAAATATTGTTTCCTGTTTTCAAACCAAGAGATGATTCGTAATTGTGCCAAAACCTGTTTTATTATTCTACAGAGGCGTCAGTTTTTATTATGTAAATAATTTTTAATTTGTGAATAATGTCATTATTACTTGTATCTCTAACTGCATTTTTTAGTTCGTCTGTAATATCACTGCTAATCATATTCGCTATGATCTGATCAAAGCGAAGTTAGATTTCATATGACCAATTCTTAATCAGTGTGCAATAGTACCTATTTTGTATTTCAGTGTTTTATAATTGTCTTAGAGCAGTTTTTAATAGCCGATTAGCAGGGATATTGCAGCTTTATCCCTAACATACTGTGATAAATATGAGTATGTATAATTTTGTTCATCTCCTATAACTCCATGTTGGAGTGGCATTGTACTTTTATTATGTAAACTATACATGTAATATTATTGTAAATATTGTACGTACAATGATGAGATGTAAATAAAGATTACTACTACTACTATGCTACTACAACAACAACAACAATAACAACAACAACATTAAACATTTACGTATATTCAACGCCAGGCTACAATATAGCAATATGACATGAAAGGTAAAAGACATATTATACAAGGGTATATACATGGGGGATAGTGATCTGTTAGAAACCAAATTGCAGGTGTTAACGTTGAAATGGCAATGAAAACATAATAAATATAATGACTTCGTTTATACACTGAAGAATAATACACGGATACTTTCAGACAAGCATAGTGTGTGTGTTTTACGCTTATTTTCGTCGCTACCGGTTGCCCATATGAGCGACGCCTCCTGGAGAGATTAGTCATTTTAGAATTTTGGAGGATAGTGCAATGATACAGACACAGTCCCATTCCAGAGTCTCCTCCTGTTCGTTTTACGTGCATGGTATAAAGACACAATACCTCGGTTTAATGTCCCATCTGAAAGACTTGTTAATTTTTATTAGGGTCAGACTGTGGATCGAACGGTTTGGTTTTGCGTTTTGTTGGGTCTTTTGACCTGGCCTTTTGAGTTAGAACTAAAGAACTGTTTTGAGTTAAGACACATATCAGATAAATATTACATTTATTTACACATATAAATAAATATACATGTACATGGCTATGATTGTGGGAGCTCACATTGATTTGTATATAATGTATGCATTATGTTTGCACTGTTCGCTAACTGTATATAATATGTATGTATGTATGTATGTCCTCATGTGGTTGAAAGCCTACTGGAGTTTAATAAACTATGTCTATGTCTCTCTCTCTCTCTCTCTCTCTCTCTCTCTCTCTCTATGTATAAACAATGTACATCAAATTTAAACTAATTGATCGTACTGTTCAAATAATCTTACATAATCATTACAATTCAACAAATCAAACATGTATGACATATTTAAATAATAATGGCCAGTGGACAATATGCTCGTACATCGTACATGTATTACCAAATATTTTGTAATTTAAACAGAGAAATCATTACTTGTTTACGTAGTTCATATTGCATAAGGAAATACATAAGCAACGATATATATTCGTGGGTGGTGTGCAACTGTGTTGCTTTGCTCTGCAGGCACAAACAAGTTGCTGAGGCGGAATTAGCTGCCCACGTGGGCTCATCTTTCATGTAAGTTGTTTATTATAAGTAGTTAAACGGTGAAACGGTATTTCAGTTTTATTGACCTTAAATTTATTAGCTGCATTCTGAATGATAATGCTGTTTAAGGATGAATAACATCATTTAATATGTAATTATATGACATTTTCACACATCTATGTTTGTGTTATTCATATTGTGATTTCGCAAATAAACGGTTTACGGTTTATGGTTTACTCAAGCATTGCACAGCCGACACTAATGGGAATACTAGAAAGGACGGTGTGTATATATGTGAATAAGGACTTCTGCCCATTCACTTAGAATCCATACTGGTAGATTCTCTAACAATAGAATACAGAGAAATGAGCGTTATTGTCAATGTTGTAATGTTAGAGATATTGAAGATGAGTATCACTTTATTTTAATTTGTCCGTGTTACTCATATTTGAGGAAAGTACTTATTAAAAAGTACTACTACACCAGACCATGTATGTATAAATTGTGTTCTTTAATGAACAGTGATAATAGAAAGGTTTTATTAAACTTGGCTCGATTTATTAAGAATGCTTTAAACCATAGGAACTCAATATTGAACGCTTTGTCTTCTTAATTACACAAAAGAACTAACTAGAATGTTCTTCCTCTATTTTAATTTAGATTACAGTAGCTATGCGATAGCTTTATTGATCACTTGTTTATTTATATGTAATTATATGTATATATTATGACTATGTACTTATGTATACGTCATGAATAAACTTATGTTCTGTTCTGTGTAAAAGGGAAGGTTATTATTGAATGGTCCGAGTCTATTTCCCGTTGGTGTTGGTTGTGTTAGTTAGTATGTATCAAGATAAACGCTTACATATTTGGCTAGGGAAGGCCGACGGTGAGTTGTAAACGTCAGGGTTGCATCTCAAAAATTATTTTGCTAAGCCGAAACATGCAACCAAACCCCAATGTATATGCATAATATTTCATTATTAATACAAACGACTCTCAGAAAGAAATGTCCTCAAGTTGTATTTGCATGGAGCATTACTTGATGACATGACAGATAGTGTTTCAGCCACGTCAATCTATGATTACAGCTTGTCACAGATGCAACGACACATTTCAGGACTTCTTTCTCTATTGATCTCGTTTCCACTTGTCATGCAATTATATGAAAAATCAATCTTATTCCTTCAAACTGGAGATGTTCCAGGACACTAATGATTTAGCCTAACTGATAGAAGCTGTAATCCATTCTAAGCAGGTCAAATGTAGAACTTTCCATTTACTGGGTTAGTATATATATATATATATATATATATAGTATACACCCGTTATGTCGAAGTCGGTTATGTCGAATCATTCGGTTATCTCGAAGTCGGGTGAAAGTCCCGTTTTAGACACTATCATTTTACATATATCTGCATCTGTTTATATCGAATTTCGTTAAGTCAAGATTCGGTTATGTCGAAGTATGTTGTTTTGTTCGACGGAATCGACATAACGGATGTGGATATATATATACTTGACGGCAATAAAAACGCAACATTTTAGAATTTTATTTTCTATGTACATATTCTAAGACACAGAAACATTGAAAGAAGCCAACGTAAATGTGAATTGTGTCCATTGAACGACATAGAAGACGAGTATCATTTCGTATTAATTTGTCCACTCTATGACGTCCTTAGAAAAATTTAAATACCAAAGTATTTTTCACAACGTTCAAATGTTTTTTAATTGATTGCTTTGTTGAATTCCGTTAAAAAAAGTCTTATTTCGTCTTATCCGGGCTTGCACTATTTTGTATAAAAGGTTTTAAGATTAGAGACATCACATTAAACATACACTAATAAACACCCACCAACATTCACGACACATGATTGATATACTATAATAGATACATATTTTTTTCAAACAAAGATAATACTAAACATACTCACACTTTCTCATCTTTCTTTATATTTAACACACATACCATTTAACATAAACATATGTACTGTATGTATAGTTTGTAACTCACGCGTACATGCTATTATAATTAAGAAATTAAACATTGTATACAGCTACCTAACACACTGTGCCAAGTACACCACAAGATGTACAACACCATTTGAAAATTATTTAAATTTAATTTGCTCTACATAAAATTGAATTAAAAATTAATAGAGATGCTGAGATAATTCCTATCTAGTATATCTCATAACACTCTCACATTGGAAACATTTTAACCAACATGTATATATCTACCATCAGTCTAACACTCTCACATTGGAAACATTTTAACCAACATGTATATCAGGCTACCATCAGTCTAACACTCTCACATTGGAAACATTTTAATAAACATGTATATCTACCATCAGTCTAACACTCTCACATTGGAAACATTTTAATCAACATGTATATCTACCATCAGTCTAACACTCTCACATTGGAAACATTTTAACCAACATGTATATCAGGCTACCATCAGTCTAACACTCTCACATTGGAAACATTTTAATAAACATGTATATCAGGCTACCATCAGTCTAACACTCTCACATTGGAAACATTTTAATCAACATGTATATCTACCATCAGTCTAACTCTCTCACATTGGAAACATTTTAATCAACATGTATAGCTACCATCAGTTAAACACTCTTCATATATGTATCACTTTTATTTTTCATTGCATGCACATTGTATATGTATTATTATATATACCTGTAGACAGAAATATACATTTATAATGAAATCATAAAAGCATTGTGAATTTGCATGAAATTTACTTCAATGTACATAGAAACAGATCTCACACCATTTATGCATGTTGCTCACAATCCATATATCCATAAGGCATGCTTGTCTATTCACTATACATTGAAACAGAAAGGCTGTTCGATTAGCACAGTGGTTAGCGCACTCGCTTCTCAACATTGCAACCCGGGTTCGGTCCTCGGACCGGGAATAATGTGAGATGGTAAGATGGTCGTCAGATCGGCGAAGTGGGTTTTCTCCGGATACTCCGGTTTCATCCCACACGAATTACCACATGCACGCTTTCATCCGCGCCGACGAGAGTTATTAATATAAGATGTTAAAACTCGTTGTAAAATAAATAAAGTTTAATTGCAGTGAATGTTACTTATTTGTTATCTCTGTAGTGTTCGTCACTTCTCAATGCGCATCGTCTATCTTTGCTGGGTAGTACACGTCACTTTTCAATGTTATTTTCAACCTTTGCTGGTAGTACACGTCACCTACCATTAATTGTCATCGATCAGATTTGAATCAGTTGCAATAAGTAATCACATTAACATATGGCAAAGATAACCTATACTGTAGTATATATAACCTAAGTGGATACTGTAGAATTATATACCGACACCATAAAACAACTGTGCACTTTTATATTGAGCGTTACTTTTTCGTTACAAATTTTAGGATTATGGACGTGACGACAACAACAACAACAACAACAATAACAACAACAATAACAACAACAATAACAACAACAACAATAAAACAACAACATAACAACACAAATAACATACAACACAACACATATACATAACATACACACACACAGACATACACAATACAACAACAACAATAAAACAAGACAAGAATAGCAATAACATAACACAACACAACACAACATTGTTAATAACAATAACAATAATAACAACAACAATAATTCAACAACAACAATAATAACAATAACAATAACAACAACAACATTAATAACAATAACAACAATAACAAAAACAACAATAAGTTAATAACATTAACATTTATTCGATATTAAGCAAAATTGCAGTGCTTCTATCTGTATTTATATCAGTTTGACGTCTGTTTGTAGCCTCTTCATTATTATGCAGTTGATATTATCAGAAACGTTATACGGCTCAATGAGAGCGACATTACATCGCAAAAAGCAATAAAATGCAATTTGTAAACGTATAAATGCATTGCTACTTCAAATTCTTCCGAAGACATCCGAACACTAACGTTGAATCAATAAACAGTGTACTTGTGGTCTACAAACTTTCAAAATTGAAAGTAGGATTCATATAACGATCATCCACGCTCCTGAATTGGCGTTTGTTTGTCATTGGAGTCAATACTAAATACGAAATAATTTACAGTTTAAAGATAATTTAACTAAGATTAGTCAGCAAATAAATATGCATAGACACAAATGTGAGATATAACGGTAAATGTGTACCATAAATTGTGTCAGTCAGGATCCACGAGTTGTATTACGCATGGATGTCGACCCTATTTACATCATTTTATTATGTCAACAAACCGCGTATACGACGTTTGTTTATTTGTTGAAATACTCAGTTTTGTATGCAAATATTTCGAACAAAAATTATACCATATAATAGGAAAATACATTATGTAGAAATTTGCATTTTCACTGATATAGTGTCGCTTTAATGGTCTCGGTGTTAAAATATATGTATATGACTGATCAGGCAAAATACAGCAACGCCTGTTCCAAGGCTATATTATACCGTATACGAGCAGCTTTGTGACATATATATATATACGAGAGGACATAGAAAACGCACACTTCGGATAATTGTGTTTTTACATGAAAAACAATAACTATACTGAGTCAAAAAAGAAACGATACCTGGTGTTTATGTGTCTATAATTTCAACATTTATTAAGAAAATTCTTTGAAAATTCATAAGATGATAGTCCAACATGTTTGAAAGAGGAGCACATAAAGCATAATGAGCCTCCGAAACTGTCTGCTGCGTGATGACGTAATTCGTCGGACAGGGGTCTAATGGAGTTTTCACACAGACGTCAATACCGAGTATGGGCAACATTTGCGTCTCTCACTGCAATGCACCGCCGTCGCATCGAACGGCAGAGTGTCGGAATCTCTTGCTGGTCAATATTTGTCCACTCCTGATGCAAAACATCCCTCAGTTGGTTTAACGTTACCGGCTGACGTCGTCTGACGCGGCGGTCTAACGTATCCCACAAATGTTCTATGGGTGACAAGTCTGGTGACAAAGCAGGCCACGGCAGGGTTTCAATATTGTTCTGCTCCAATAATGTGGTGGAAATCCGAGCAGTATGACACCTGGCGTTGTCCTGTTGGAACAGTGTGACGTTTCTGTTGGCGTTAAAGAACGGCACAACAACTGGCGCAAGGATCTCATCACAGTACCGCTGGGCGTTTAGGTTCCCGTCCACCACTAACAGTTCAGTGCGACTGCCGAAGGTGATACCGCCCCACGCCATAACGCTTCCGCCCCCGAACAGATCGACCTGACGTACACATGCGTCGGCGTAACGTTCACCGCGTCTGCGATATACCCGCTCTCTGCCATCCGCTCGACGCAAACAGAACCGCGATTCATCGCTAAACATCACCGAATGCCACTGTAACCGAGTCCACGAGCACGTTCCGTCGTCCATTCCCGCCGTACGTCTCGGTGACGTCGTGTCAGGATGGGTCCAACGTATGGCCGATAGGCACGAATGCCACGTTACCGAGCCGGTTCCTGACTGTTTGTGCACTGATGCGATTGTTGGTCATCCCAGGAGTAAGGGCAGCTGTGTGCGTAGCAGGTAGGAACCGGTCACGTAAATGTGATGTCCGAATGTGACGGTCCTGTTCACGCGTCGTCACACGTGGTCGACCAGATCTTGGACGGTCGTCCACTGATTCATGTGTTCGATATCGTCGAAGTAGACGTGTTATCGTGATCCGCGTAACCCCGAGTCGATTTGCGACGTCACGCTGACGTAAACCGCCGTCAATCATGCCAATGGCACGTATTCTCTGATTGCGGTTTAGCCTAGGCATTTTGTTAGAGGTAACAATGGGCATGTAAGGTGTTTTTCCTCGATGATAATGCAATACCAGTACAATAAACCGGTTTTACGATTTGTACATGTGCAGGAAGTTGTCTGTGTTGAGGAGCACGTGCAAATCGGAAATTCGGCGTTCCAGGATTATCGGGTGTTTATATATATACATACATAGTTTTAAGCATTTTAGAATATTTTTATTTGATCAATTTGTGTTTTGTAATAAAGATGTGATATATCTTTGATGGAATCCTTCGTATTTCGTTTTCATGTAATAATAATCATATAATGTAGGTGTGCGTTTTCTATGCCCTCTAGTATATAATGTAGGAGTGCGTTTTCTATGTCCTCTATACATCCATCCGGCACGTGCTGTCACTAATCTGTCACGCAGACAGGAAGATTCACCATGCTGTCTGTACAAATTCTATAATCGAAATATATTATTAATATCCGTGACTTTGAAAATCTGTAGTGATTTGAGTTCAGCTTGAATGGAGGTAAATCACAAACTCAATCGAGATATTCCAAGCGGGTGCAATAGGTACAATTGTAGTACGTAGCGACATTAGAATGCTTAGCTGACCTTACTGTGCGTGTTGTACGTTTATGTATCGTCGCTACCGGTTGCCCAAATGAGCGACGCCCCCTGAAGAGATTAATCATTTTAATATTTTGGAAGCTAGTGCAATAATACAGACAGCGACCCATTCCAGAATCTCCTCTTGTTCTTTTACGTGCACGGTGTACAACACCGACACGAGACCTCGGTTTAATATCCCATCTGAAAGACTGCTAATTTTATTAGGGTTAGGCGGGGGATCGAACCTGCGATCCCTGGATCACCAGTCCAACCTGTTTACCACTGGACTACAGATCCGTCTATGGTCTAGCGACAAACGTACCACATCATCTACCTCCCGGGTTCAGGATCGTACCCGGGTTGCCATGCTGAGAAAAGTGCTAATGGTGTCACATATAACTTAATTATATTTTATTTTGTTCAAGAAGATGAAATGATTATTCAATGGGTATTAGCACGATATTATGCATAGTTAATACACATTTATTTTTGCTCGATTGCGAAACAAGTTCTTACAACTTATACTAATCACGCTCGATACCTCATTCCTGATGGAACCCATCGCCACGACGGAGAGCGAAGAAGCAACGTGGAATTTAAATGCCTTGCCTAAGGGCACACTCGTAGCGGCTCAGCGGGGCTCGAACTCCGGATATTTCGCACTTGAAGCTATCACTCTTCCACAATTATTATATTATATATCATGTATCATGTCCGCCTCCGTGGTCGAGTGGTTAAGGTCGCTGACTTGTATACCACTGTAACCTATCATCACTGATGGTGACCATCAGTTCGAGCCCCGCTCAGGCCGTGTCTCATTTATATGAAAAAGTTGGCAGTTTCTTACGGAGGTTGGTGCACCCAAGTACTGGTTAACCGCTGGAGCCTGCCCAGGAAAGGTGTTGTTAAGTAAACTGCCCGCCGGCGATATAGCCCAAAATGGTGCTGATGCAGGCGTAAAACCCGAAATATAACATAACATAACATATCATGTATCACGTGTTCTATTCTCGTACTTGGAATCATAGAAGACGAAGACGACATTTTATTTTCCAAGTTGGACTTAAAAGTTCATATTCATGATTGTACAACATATATATACTCAATTCCAAAATAAAGTGTGCACTTTTGAATTTAGAATATTTCACTATTTAGAATAATCTACCACGTGGTATGCAAAAAATGTCAGTACAGTCTGTGAGACTTGATTTCACATGATATGCACGTGCAGCCCGAGGAAAATATACATGTCACCAGAAACTTGTATTAGTGTAATCCTTATGTCTTACATAACGGTTAAATCACATTTGAGTTCACATTGGTACACAACAAATTTATTGGCATAATCAGCAACTATATTGCCTTTGGCCATTTACAATGATAGAAATATGGCAAAGACATCACAAAACATGTTACATATATACATATATAAACAAATACAATACATTTAAGAAACAGTAGTAATTGACAGGGTATTACTACGTAATGACATAGCTTCTTTGATGTACTTACACACATTAATCAAATATTTTTTATTTTTGCATGACATGATAGATATAAATTTATTTATTGATGGCCATGCTATGTAGCCCAAATATTTCAATCTTATATCTCTGTATTTTTCACAACATAATATAAAATGGTATTCTGATTCAATTACATTTTGATTGCATAATTTACATAACCTATTGTTTCTATCAATACCATTAAATCTTCCAAATTCAATTTCTAAATTATGGGATGTTAATCTTAAACATGTAAAACATTGACGTAAACTATCACTAGAGATTTGATCAATATAGTCTTCATAACGGAATATCAGCTTAAATTTACAATAATAATCAAGTTTCGACATTGTGTTTACTGATGTGTTCCAGTCTTGAACGAACTGGTCGCGTAATCTCATTTTAAACATAGGTAAATAGTTAATATTAGCATCAAAATTGAGTCGAACATTTGTAAAACCGAGATGATCAATTAAGAAATTAACTCGGCTAGCCCAACATTTACCGTTAACGTTATTACACAACGAACATGCCTAAATTGAGCGAAAATCAACGTATCCAAGCATTAAAAATGTTTGCCCGTGGTGACAAAGTCACTGACGTGAGTAGGGCGTTATGGTGCCACAGAAACACTATTATTCGCTTGCGCCAACGGTTCCAACAAACAGGTGGTGTAGCAGATCGCCGAAGAACCGGTAGACCAAGAGTAACGAATCGGCAAACGAAATCACAGAAAACATAGTATATATATATACTAGAGGACATAGAAAATGCACACTTCGGATAAGTGTGTATTTACATGAAAAACAATGACTATATAAATACATATTTTAAACATGTTTGGAATATTATTAGTTGTTCAGTTTGTGTTTTGTAATAAAGATGTGATATATCTTTGATGGAATCCTTCGTATTTCGTTTTCATGTAATAATAATCATATGATGTAGGTGTGCGTTTTCTATGTCATCTAGTATATAATGTAGGTGTGCGTTTTCTATGTCCTCTAGTATATAATGTAGGTGTGCGTTTTCCATGTCCTCTAGTATATAATGTAGGTGTGCGTTTTCTATGTCCTCTAGTATATAATGTCGGTGTGCGTTTTCCATGTCCTCTAGTATATAATGTAGGTGTGCGTTTTCCATGTCCTCTAGTATATAATGTAGGTGTGCGTTTTCTATATCCTCTAGTATATAATGTCGGTGTGCGTTTTCTATGTCCTCTAGTATATAATGTAGGTGTGCGTTTTCTATGTCCTCTAGTATATAATGTCGGTGTGCGTTTTCTTGTCCTCTAGTATATAATGTGTGTGCGTTTCTATGTCCGTAAATGTAGGTGTGCGTTTTCTATGTCCTCTAGTATATAATGTAGGTGTGCGTTTTCTATGTCCTCTAGTATATAATGTAGGTGTGCGTTTTCTATGTCCTCTAGTATATAATGTAGGTGTGCGTTTTCTATGTCCTCTAGTATATAATGTAGGTGTGCGTTTTCTATGTCCTCTAGTATATAATGTAGGTGTGCGTTTTCTATGTCCTCTAGTATATAATGTAGGTGTGCGTTTTCTATGTCCTCTAGTATATAATGTAGGTGTGCGTTTTCTATGTCCTCTAGTATATAATGTAGGTGTGCGTTTTCTATGTCCTCTAGTATATAATGTAGGTGTGCGTTTTCTATGTCCTCTAGTATATAATGTAGGTGTGCGTTTTCTATGTCCTCTAGTATATAATGTAGGTGTGCGTTTTCTATGTCCTCTAGTATATAATGTAGGTGTGCGTTTTCTATGTCCTCTAGTATATAATGTAGGTGTGCGTTTTCTATGTCCTCTAGTATATAATGTAGGTGTGCGTTTTCTATGTCCTCTAGTATATAATGTAGGTGTGCGTTTTCTATGTCCTCTAGTATATAATGTAGGTGTGCGTTTTCTATGTCCTCTAGTATATAATGTAGGTGTGCGTTTTCTATGTCCTCTAGTATATAATGTAGGTGTGCGTTTTCTATGTCCTCTAGTATATAATGTAGGTGTGCGTTTTCTATGTCCTCTAGTATATAATGTAGGTGTGCGTTTTCTATGTCCTCTAGTATATAATGTAGGTGTGCGTTTTCTATGTCCTCTAGTATATAATGTAGGTGTGCGTTTCTATGTCCTCTAGTATATAATGTAGGTGTGCGTTTTCTATGTCCTCTAGTATATAATGTAGGTGTGCGTTTTCTATGTCCTCTAGTATATAATGTAGGTGTGCGTTTTCTATGTCCTCTAGTATATAATGTAGGTGTGCGTTTTCAATGTCCTCTAGTATATAATGTAGGTGTGCGTTTTCAATGTCCTCTAGTATATAATGTAGGTGTGCGTTTTCTATGTCCTCTAGTATATAATGTAGGTGTGCGTTTTCTATGTCCTCTAGTATATAATGTAGGTGTGCGTTTTCTATGTCCTCTAGTATATAATGTAGGTGTGCGTTTTCTATGTCCTCTAGTATATAATGTAGGTGTGCGTTTTCTATGTCCTCTAGTATATAATGTAGGTGTGCGTTTTCTATGTCCTCTAGTATATAATGTAGGTGTGCGTTTTCTATGTCCTCTAGTATATAATGTAGGTGTGCGTTTTCTATGTCCTCTAGTATATAATGTAGGTGTGCGTTTTCTATGTCCTCTAGTATATAATGTAGGTGTGCGTTTTCTATGTCCTCTAGTATATAATGTAGGTGTGCGTTTTCTATGTCCTCTAGTATATAATGTAGGTGTGCGTTTTCTATGTCCTCTAGTATATAATGTAGGTGTGCGTTTTCTATGTCCTCTAGTATATAATGTAGGTGTGCGTTTTCTATGTCCTCTAGTATATAATGTAGGTGTGTTCTATGTCCTCTAGTATATAATGTAGGTGTGCGTTTTCTATGTCCTCTAGTATATAATGTAGGTGTGCGTTTTCTATGTCCTCTAGTATATAATGTAGGTGTGCGTTTTCTATGTCCTCTAGTATATAATGTAGGTGTGCGTTTTCTATGTCCTCTAGTATATAATGTAGGTGTGCGTTTTCTATGTCCTCTAGTATATAATGTAGGTGTGCGTTTTCTATGTCCTCTAGTATATAATGTAGGTGTGCGTTTTCTATGTCCTCTAGTATATAATGTAGGTGTGCGTTTTCTATGTCCTCTAGTATATAATGTAGGTGTGCGTTTTCTATGTCCTCTAGTATATAATGTAGGTGTGCGTTTTCTATGTCCTCTAGTATATAATGTAGGTGTGCGTTTTCTATGTCCTCTAGTATATAATGTAGGTGTGCGTTTTCTATGTCCTCTAGTATATAATGTAGGTGTGCGTTTTCTATGTCCTCTAGTATATAATGTAGGTGTGCGTTTTCTATGTCCTCTAGTATATAATGTAGGTGTGCGTTTTCTATGTCCTCTAGTATATAATGTAGGTGTGCGTTTTCTATGTCCTCTAGTATATAATGTAGGTGTGCGTTTTCTATGTCCTCTAGTATATAATGTAGGTGTGCGTTTTCTATGTCCTCTAGTATATAATGTAGGTGTGCGTTTTCTATGTCCTCTAGTATATAATGTAGGTGTGCGTTTTCTATGTCCTCTAGTATATAATGTAGGTGTGCGTTTTCTATGTCCTCTAGTATATAATGTAGGTGTGCGTTTTCTATGTCCTCTAGTATATAATGTAGGTGTGCGTTTTCTATGTCCTCTAGTATATAATGTAGGTGTGCGTTTTCTATGTCCTCTAGTATATAATGTAGGTGTGCGTTTTCTATGTCCTCTAGTATATAATGTAGGTGTGCGTTTTCTATGTCCTCTAGTATATAATGTAGGTGTGCGTTTTCTATGTCCTCTAGTATATAATGTAGGTGTGCGTTTTCTATGTCCTCTAGTATATAATGTAGGTGTGCGTTTTCTATGTCCTCTAGTATATAATGTAGGTGTGCGTTTTCTATGTCCTCTAGTATATAATGTAGGTGTGCGTTTTCTATGTCCTCTAGTATATAATGTAGGTGTGCGTTTTCTATGTCCTCTAGTATATAATGTAGGTGTGCGTTTTCTATGTCCTCTAGTATATAATGTAGGTGTGCGTTTTCTATGTCCTCTAGTATATAATGTAGGTGTGCGTTTTCTATGTCCTCTAGTATATAATGTAGGTGTGCGTTTTCTATGTCCTAGTATATAATGTAGGTGTGCGTTTTCTATGTCCTCTAGTATATAATGTAGGTGTGCGTTTTCTATGTCCTCTAGTATATAATGTAGGTGTGCGTTTTCTATGTCCTCTAGTATATAATGTAGGTGTGCGTTTTCTATGTCCTCTAGTATATAATGTATGTGTGCGTTTTCAATGTCCTCTAGTATATAATGTAGGTGTGCGTTTTCTATGTCCTCTAGTATATAATGTAGGTGGGCGTTTTCTATGTCATCTAGTATATAATGTAGGTGTGCGTTTTCTATGTCATCTAGTATATAATGTAGGTGTGCGTTTTCTATGTCATCTAGTGTATAATGTAGGTGTGCGTTTTCTATGTCATCTAGTATATATACATATAGGCATTCACGAGAAAAATATGTCAATATCAGAAAATCATATACAGTATTGACAATACCTACTATACATATAATTATTTTTATCATAGCTAGAAGTTCCTTCATTTTCCATTAATGTTGGGGTAATTGGTAATTCAATAGTGTCCTAATATTTTCGAATATATATCAATGCATTGTTTTATCTGTAATGAATAACTGTGCACGATGTAAATCCGGAATAGGGATCTCCGTGGCTGAGTTGTTACTGTCGCCTACGCCTAATCACTTGCCAATCAGTGTTGTTGGTTCGAATCCTGCCGTTGAGGAAGCTATCCTGCTTGCTTGCAGAAGGTCGGTGGTACTGCCCGGGTGCCCGTCCGTGTCTGAAATTTTTACTCGGATGTGTAGCCGGGGTCTTCCTCCACCAATAATAGCTGGAGAGTCGCTATACGCTTTAATTTTGCATATCCATCACAGCATTATGATCAAATACAACAAAGCCTATTTAACAATGTATTAAAGACAGTGTAAATTATTTATTAATTAGTATAATTATATAGAAGAAAGTGTCTACTTAAACATATAGTATTCTTAGTTAACGCAAAGGCACCGTCTAATAAATCCACCCGGTCAACCTGCGATTGGCACTAGCACAAATTCCTGAGTCGGATATACGAAAGCCGAACACACCCTGGGTATTACAACACCCATACAGCCCTCTACGCTCCAACTATTTTAAATTTTAAATATAAAGTCCTTAGAAAGTTTAGTCGCCCAAGTGCATTTATGTGGAAGTCGTGATAGCGCAGTTGTAGCGCGTTCGCTTCAGGTGCGAGTGGCCTGGAGTTCGAGCCCATCTGGAGCCGTTATGCAAAGCATTTAAAGTCCACGTTGTCTCTTCTCTCTCCCACGTGGCGATGGATTCCACAAGGAATCAGGTCTCGAGAGTGATTAATATAAGTTGTAAGAACTCTCGCAATCGAGCTAAAATATATGTGTATCAACTAAATGCGGTTATCCGACGAAACGGATGACGATCTGTTAACAGACCAAAAAGACGGGAGATAGACAAATGATGAGTTGTTACCAGATACGCGCGGACGAATATAATATAAGTTCAGTTGATCAATGAGATTATTCCTTGTCACTCATTCGCTTTCCTCTATGATTGATCTAATTTCCGTTAGTAATCTGGCACTATGCGATAGCAGTCGTAACCCTCCTGAAATGTATTGGTGAGTAAACAAGAGACTTTTCTGTCAATACACCAAAAATCACAAGTCTTAGCGTAATCTGTGACACCCATTATTGATGCTCTCTAATTGGCAGGACAGAGGAAATCGCTGTGTGGTTCTACCAAATTAGCATCGTCTTCATTCCAAATTAAAGCAATGTTAACTCTTTTCCGTTTGCTTTGCTTAATATAAGTATAATTATATTCATTCTCCTTGGCCAAGTGGTTAATGCGTCCACCTACGGAGCGGGAGGTCAATGGTTCGTTCTGATATAGTCGATGGAAGTCGTGATAGCGCTGTGAATGACCAAATCTAGTGTATATATATATATCGTTATTTGACCAAATCTAGTTTCACTAACAGTATCTAGAAAAATGATGGCCTTAATCAAATTGCTACCATGGCAACAGTAAAAAATTAAATAAAATGGAATAAAACTTCAATCGAAAATAAAGAAGCGATAATTTTGTGGATGCCCGTTCGCTTCATGTGCGAAATGTCCGGAGTTCGAGCCCCGCTGGAGCCGTTATGAGTGTGCCCTTAGGCAATGCATTTAAATTCCACGTTGCCTCTTCTCTCTCCCTCATGGCGATAGATTCCATCAGGAATGAGGTTTCGAGAGTGATTAATATAAGTTGCAAGAACTTGTTTCGCAATCGAGCTAACATAAATTGTTATAATAAAATAATACAGCCGGTTGGTGAGCCACAAACTAGTTAAATAGTGGTTACCGATCAGCATGGCGCCAAGCCTACAAGGATATGACTCTGGAAGCACTCATGTTCACAAAAAGGTGTATCATGAGTCAGTAAGGGCTGGCCCTTTCAATAGGGGTGTCACTATAATAAACACACACTTTACTTTCCATTTATATTATTGTTGCTTACACTTTAATCATATAGTATTGCCTAATGCCAGCCATCGCTCTCTAAACCTAATTACTCATGGAATCCATCACCACCGGGGCAAGAGAGAAGAGACACTGTTCATTTATATAAATATCTTGTCACAGGTTACAACAACTGCGGTTCATGCGGGGATCGAACTCGCTGCGTATCTATTACGGTGCGGACACCGTATCTAGTCACCACGGAGGCTCCTCTGAAAATATATGTGAACATGTTTTATTGGTGTTTTTATACTTTATTTATTATACAACGATTGTGAAGCAAGTTTTAACAACCTATATTAATCACTCTCGTTGGCTCGGATGAAAGCGTATATGTGGTCATTCATTCATGTGGGAGAAAACCGGAGTACCCGGAGAAAACCCACCTGTACTGAACATGTTAATGCTACTATAATAGTCGACACTTCCAATTGGATTCGAACCTATTTAAATGTTGGTCTTCGTTATGCAGTAAAAATGTAATTACTGTAGACTGAAACTGTTAAGTTCGCGTGTTTATTGTGGTGGGTGTGGGTTTAATAGTCGTCTAATACAGCAACACTATATTTGGGTTTCAGTGTGGTGTTGATGATTGGAACATAATTGAACAATTCTAGAGACTGAGTAATGTTTATACCTTGTCTTGTATATACATGATCTTACACGAGTTGTGATTTCATACAATATTTTATGAAACGAGTTTTGGAATTTCCAAACGAGTTTCATAAAATATGGTATGAGCTCACCATGATTGTAACATCGTTTGTATCACATTACATTGGTTTTCATCAATTTGTGTGCACAAAATAACGCTGCTACTCTCATTGTGACATCAAATTTCAGCGCAAATTGTCATGACGTCACAAAAGTACCATGACGTCACTACGGAAAACAGCATTATATTTATGCTATAAATAGCGTTTTAATTGCGTTGAGACTTCTTTTAAATCGTAGCGTGTCTTACCATTAACGTTATGTATCAATTCTAATAGAAATATGCACACTTAAAAGTTTAATTAAACGAATTATAAGGCTTTTTTCTCTCAACCAATCAGAATCCTTCCAGGTTTTATTACACGTGTGCACATATAAGAAAATATGATATGGTGCTATTACACTGAATACAAGTAAAGTTATGTGATAAATATAAATTATATATGTACGTCATAAGTAGTATAGGCCTATAATGAGTCGCAGATATGCCGACCACATTTATTTTGTCCTGTAAAAATATATATGTACAACCTATCAGAAATGTAACACGTCACCTGCATGTCAGATATATATAGAAAATGTGTATTGGCATTTGTTTTTATATATCTGACTGTTTTAGATATAACATCGTTTTTTTATACTTTATTTATTTTACAACGATTGCGAAGCAAGTTTTAACAACTTATATTAATCACTCTTGTTTGCGCGGATGAAAGCGTAAATGTGAGCACTCGTGTAGGAGGAAACCAGAGTACCCGGAGAAAACCCACCTGTCCGATCTGGCGACCATCGTACCATCTCACATACTTCCCGGTCCGAAGATTGAACCCGGTTTGCACATATCACCGTTTTTACATATCTGACCCTTTATTTACATATAACACCGTTTTTACATAGTTGACCCTTTATTTACATATAACACAGTTTTACTGTACATATCTGACTTTTGACATATAATTTAACACTGTTTTTATATTTCTGACTTTTGACATATAATTTAACACTGTTTTTACATATCTGACCCTTTATTTATACATAACACAGTTTTACATATCTGACTTTTGACATAATTTAACACTGTTTTTACATATCTGACTCTTGTTTTACATATAACACCATTTGTACCCATCTACAGGGTTCCAACAATCCTGCGACAATAATCCTGCTAATATTTAATGTTAATATGTCTAGTCAAGAACAACTTAAATTCATATTCACAAATACACCTATTATTAGATTAACTGCCAAATCCTGTTTTAGTATTTTACAACGACGTACCTCTTATCTTTGTAAATAATGCCTGTTGTATATGTCGTATTGATATTGTTACCTACGGCCTTTGCATACGAGGACGGGAACACAGACGAAAAATAATGATGGACATTTCAACACTTCTTTTAATATTATTCAATTTATTGACAGAATGGATTTACGAATTTCCCATTTATATAGAATCTTTAGCGGATTTATGTCTTCGTTGTTAAATCGGAGAACGAATATTTTGGAAGCTGTCGAATTTGTGTTGTTTATGTATATTTATCGTTGCTACCGGTTGCCCATATGAGGGACGCCTCCTGAAGAGATTCGTCATTGATGATTTTTGCAGTATAATGCAATGATACAGACAGAAACCCATTCCAGAGTCTCCTCTGGTTCTTTTACGTGCACGATGTACAGCACCGACACGAGATCTCGGTTTAACGTCCCATCTGAAGTGATCTTATTTGGTCATTAGTTCGTATTTAATATTTGATTTAAGCGACATTACATCCCAAAAAGCAAATAAAATGCATTTTTACGTATTAATTGAAATAAAACACCGAATAACATTCGTACACTAATATTGAATCAATAAACAGTGTTTTTGTGGATTGAAAGTATAATTTCATATAACGGTCGTCGATGGTCCTGTATTGACGTTTGCTTGTCATCGGAGTCAATACTAAACGCGAGATAGAGATAATTTAACTAAGAATAGTCTACAAATAAATAGGCACAACTGTGAGATATAACGATAAATCTGTACCATAAATCGTGTTATTCAGGATACACTAGTTGTATTACGCATGAATGTTTACATTATTTTGCTATGTCAACAAACCGCGTATACGACGTTTGTTTATTAGTTGAAATACTCAGTATTTGAGGCAAATATCTGGAAATAAATTATACCATATAATAGGAAAATACTGTTAGAGTATAGAAATTTGTGTTTTCACTGATGTAGTGTCGCTTTAACAGTTTCCACAGTAAAGCTCACACTATCGCAGTGTCATTAGTATTCGCGTATAGTCCTCACCTTACACTATTGTATTACATCTGAAAAACATTTGCTAATTAGGCTAATCCCAATCTGATTGGAATTGGTATTTGATCTTTTAAAAATAGTTTGCGCAGTAGTACTTATTTTGCTTTCAGTATTTTTCATTCCATTTCATCTTAATAAGATTGTAAATTTCAATTAACCACTGCTTTTAAGCTTTATCTCACACACGTAGTTATCACATGTACATGTATATACTATAGCAGTGCACTATGTTATAGATGAATGTTGAATAGATACATATTCTCGTGTAACTCTGAATTGAGTGGCAATGTAATTGTTAACCCATTGCATTATGACGTCACAAAACTTATATTCGGCACTGACTAATAAAGCAATGTTTATCAGGCATGGCGGTTTTTAACCATTATTTCGAATTACGGTAGGATAAATAATCCTACAATACTCTACCGTATGACGTCATAACCCAATATCTGCACGACACCAGTCTTAGCGCTCTTACAATGTTGAATGATACAAATCATAATTACATTTCCTGATCAGCCGGAAGCCATCCAAACGTCACGAATGCGTGGAGATTCACACGCGTAAGAATTTATAAAATGAGGTGAAACCTAACACATTCGGAACGACGTATGCTCATCATTAACCATTATGTGTTTATTACGAAACACTTGCCGAGAACACAAGCTGTCCGATTAGCACAGTGGTTAGCACGCTCGATTCTCACAAATGCAACCTCGGACTGGGAATTACGTGAGATGGTACGGTGGTCGCCAAGAAGGTTTTCTCCGGGTACTCCGGTTTCCTCCCACACGAATGACCGACAAATACACTGTCATCCGCGCCAACGAGAGTGATCAATAAGTTGTTACAGCTTGTTTCGCAATAGTTGTAAACTAAATAAAGTTTAAGAAGAGAACAGAATCTCTAGCTTGGTGAATGCTGTAACAATATGCCTCAACTTGTTTATCAACCGACACCGTGTTTCCTTACTATCCGCGTCTTCTGCGTTAACATATCGTCACTACCGGTTACCCATATGAGCGACACCTCCTGAAGAGAATAGTCACTTTAGATTTTGGAGGATAATGCAATGATACAGAGAGATACCCATTCCAGCGTATCATCTGGTTCTTTTACGGGCACGGTGTACAGTACCGATACGAGATCTTGGTTTAACGGGGGATCGAATTGCGAAACAAGTTCTTACAACTTATATTAATCACTCTCGAGACCTCATTCCTGGTGGAATCCATCGCCACGAGGGAGAGAGAAGAGGCAAAGTGGACTATGATATGAGTCATTTTAGATTTTAGATCTGTAAGAGCCGGATGAGAACCACAAAGTACATAATTATATGTTTGTTTCAAGAAACAACTAAACAGAAGATGTGGTGTAGGTGTGGCATCAACAATGGCAACCTCATATTTTATTTCATGACATATACATGCAATTCAATTCATCCTTTCTCTCTCTATCATGGTTCCGCGGGGGAAATGGCGCCACAAAGTGTGGCTGAATAAGTCTTTAACATTTGTAGAAGAACTATACGAGAGATATGGTGCTCTCGTATGACAATGTCCAGAACCATGAATGCACGCACATAACACATTCAACATCGTATATCTCACTTCCACGTCCGTCTCAATAATGACAAGAAATCATTATAACTGAAAATACAAGTATAATGTTAGATTCCATAATATGGTGGGTGGGAAATAGTATGTCTTATCGTCGCCATGTTGAGCATTCGAATGAAATATCATGCGATATTTCCCACTCATAAACCACGTTACACAATGTAATGCTCTATTGCACAATAGAGCACGTTTATACAGGTAAACCGTGAAACCATGTACCCGATAATAAATACATTTATTGACTGTTTGCCTATGGACATTTTGCATTTAGTAGTCACGTGAGGTATACTAATACATGTTAGTGCATCGTACGTCCATGAGGCTGGCTATTGTATGAGAGGCATCTGTAGTTTTCTATTGCCTCCCTTGGCAGATAAAGTCTGAATTATTCCAATATGTGAATAGGTCATCTTAGTTAGAATCCTTTGTTTTTTACTGTTGTGCCCTAACCAGACAATCAGTAAATCGAGTATGACTTTGATTGTAAAAGGGAGTGCTGGAAATAACTGCCTTTATTCCCTAATTCGCTCCGCTCAAACGTAAATAAATCATATATCCCATAATCAAGTAATTCTAGGGGGGAAAGAATCACAAACAAGATTTTAGGATGAGCCATTTGCATTACCATGTTAATCATTTATTAATATATACATGTATAAACATTCTCTTCAATTTTAAACCTGCGACCATACAAATAACTCTGTGCGAATATGGATGCTTAAAAACCTAACAACATAAATAAATCAGTGTGTGATGTAAAGTACACCATACTCTGTGTAAAAAGTATACATCTCGATATAAGACAGCCACGTAAATACGAAACTGTAGTGCCGGCTGCCCCAACCCACTCCCCTAATTATATTATATATAATATAATCTCCTCATCTTTTTCTATTATTTCTTTTTTGTGGAGGAGGAGGGGGGAGGTAGAAAGAAACCATGCAACTATCCAGTGTGAAAAGGCCTTCTTTGCTGCCCCGTGACTCCCAACGAGCAGTATAACAATAAATGGCATCATAAATTAAGAGGCTAAAAACTGTTAACATCTATTATATCATTTTTGTTTTCGGCTCAAATCGGTACCGCAACGTAGATTAAACCTAATATAACATGTCTGAACTAACAGTCTTAGAACTTAAATCACATACATTGTATTTGAGAGTAGCTAGGTGACAAAGTAAAAACATAAAGCTAAAGTCCGAAATTAATTTTCTAAGCCGCCATTTATGTAGATGCCATTCCTGACGATTCGTCTCTTTGTAATCAATCACTGGATATAAACGCTTGGATAATCCTGGTAACGGGCGTCGAACCTGTCGATAAATAAATTCCGATTTTAATACAATTACCAGGTACCCCCAAGATCTGCAACGATCAATACCCTCCACTTGCTGCCATTGCAAACAGAATATTTTCATCAAAAACAGAACCTTAATCTTTCGAGACTGACGTATTCAATTCAGGGTGGGTGGGCGGGGGCCAATAAACTGACGTGTATAGTGTAATGCAAACGACTTCGAATGGAGATAACTATCTACATTCCACTGTTTATACTAACCGAAAATGCACGAAATAATCGTGCATATAAACACAACACGTGATTACACACCATTACCCGAATTACTGTAAACCTAGGATAAATATATATACAGTGTGTCTATGTTGAAATATCAAAACTTGTTATCTCTATTTTAAAATCGTGACAATGAGTAAATCGAGTATGACATCTGAACAGAATGTGTAATAGGTCGCCGTGTGCTGGACTTCTCTCTATGCATCGAGATATCATCAAACTGTATGATTGCAGAGAAGACGTGACATAGCATCGGAAACCATAAGGATATATATCAGATGCGCAGGCGGCTGTGATATCGAAGAGCTTCGCCACCGCGTTGTCGATTCTTTGAAATGGAATATTAAATAGCGTTTGAAACATGCCATTGCTCAGGAATTATAAGAACGGATATCTGCATTCATTCAGTAAACACAGGTATGGTTGCATCTGTTTGGTCGTTATTTAAGTCATAGTGGAAGTCGTGATAGCACAGTGGATGCGCTTTCGCTTCAGGTGCGAAAGGTCCGGAGTTCGAGCCCCCACTTGTTCGCAATCGAGCTAAAATAAATTTGTATAAACTAAGTCATAGATAGCTTTCAGTGACAAATCGCTGGATTAAAAAAAAGAAATTATACCCCTTGAAACTAGCATATTGAGAGTATCGATATATTAGTTTGATTAATTTCGCGTAGTAAAATATATAAGGGATATTGTTTTCAACTTAAAATAAAATTACGTTTATATGTATATATCTAAATTAAAATTCAGGTAACCTCAACTTCAATTTATCCTCGTTAAAATGACATGCATTTTAGCAATGTGAAAATTATCGTCATGCATCCATAAACAACAATAACAACAACATGTATTCGACACTAAGCTGCAGTGCTTCTAGTCTATAATATATATTATATACAATTATAAATATAAATTGTTCAATTTTAGTCGAGATTTACTACTATAATACATTTTAGCTGCCATATCCACGTAATGATAATTAGTATGTAGTGGAGAGCATTACCATAAGCTCCTGTAGCTTTCAATTCAATCCACTTGTCTTGATAGTTGTATTGTATGGATGTTATATGTACAGATGTTATATGTCATCTTTATTTTGGTAAATAAAATAGTTATGTTTAAACCAAATATAAATTGCAATGTAAACATTATAATAGTATTATTGTCAGAGACTGCTTTTCTCTATTGAAACTATAGTAAAAAGGTGAACAATGTACACATGTGAACGAATGTAACAATTGCATTGTGGACGTCGTGATAGCGCAGTGGATGTGTGTTCGCTTCAGGTGCGAAAGGTCCGGAGTTCGAGACCCGCTGGAGCCGTTACGATTGTGCCCTTAGGCAAGGCATTTAAATTCCACGTTGCCTCTTCTCTCTCCCTCGTGGCGATGGATTCCATCAGGAATGAGGTCTCGGGAGTGATTAATATAAGTTGAAATAAGTTGAAATAACTTGTTTCGCAATCGAGCTAAAATAAATTTGTATAAACTAACAATTACATTGTGCAATAAAGGTGGTATTTAGGTATAGCACACTATATATTAATATACTGTGGTGAACACATTAGACTGACAATCCAGGGATCGGAGTTCGATCCTAACCCTAATAAAACTAACAGATCTACTAAATGAATAAGTCTTTCAGATGTGACTTTAAACCGAGGTCTCGTGTTAGTGCTTTACACCGTGTACGTAAGAGCAGCAGAGGAGACTCTGGAATGGGTATATGTCTGTATCGTTGCATTATCCTCCAAAAATCTAAATTAGCGAAGATAAATAAACTCGAAACACACACATACTATTTTACCTAACATTAATGTAAGACATATATGGGAGGGTATTACATATATAGCGGGAGCGCCGTTGTTTGGACTTGACCTACGACACTCGGTGATGCAATGTTCGGAAGTGGACACTGGCGCTGGGCTATTATGTCATCACAGACAGATGTATATAATTCTATTACAACATTACGTCCATGTCGTATTATCACTGAAACGATCCAACTATTAAGTGTTTTTTTATTTATTTAAGTTTATTTAACGTCGCTACCGGTTTCCCATTTGAGCGACACCTTTCCTGGGCAGGCTCCAGCGGTTAACCAGTACTTGGTGCACCAACCTCCGTAAGAAACTTCCAACTTGTTCATATAAATGAGACACGGTCTGAGCGGGGCTCGAACCCGTGACCATCAGAGATGATAGAGCTATTAAATAATCATGTAATTAAAATATATATCTCCATTTTTTTTAAAACTTTATTTATTTTACAACGATTGCGAAGCAAGTTTTAACAACTTATATTAATCACTCTCGCTGGCTCGGATGAAAGCATAAATGTGGTAATTCGTGTGGGAGGAAACCGGAGTACCCGGAGAAAACCCACCTGTCCGATCTGGCGACCATCGTACCATCTCACATACTTCCCGGTCCGAGGATCGAACCCGGGTCGCACTGGTGAGAAGCGAGCGCGCTCACCACTGTGCTAATCGGACAGCCTATCTCCATTCGGTATGATGTGGTCGGTTACCGGCACTGCGATCAATATGACTATTAAATTATGTTGGTGCCGACGATTGACAACATTGTACAATGTGTACCATGTAAATCCAAATTGAATGTAAAAACAATAAGATGATAAGAGTCTACTATTAAAACGCATATTCTTATAGAATGTTGCTGTACTCGCTTTTTAACAATTTATTTATTCACGTCATATTATCGTACTATTGTATTGGTGACATATCGGCCCATTGGTCCGGGTGTTGTATGTTAATTGGTGTTGTTAATATGCGTTTGTTATTATGCGCATGTCACAATAATAAATCATTTACTTACTTACTTGCTTGCTTGCTTGCTTGCTTCCTTGCTTACTTACTTACCTAGCCTGGGTACCAGTCTGTCGATTGTTCACTTTTTAACTTCTGGCAAAATGACACGTTGATATGATCAGAAACTCAATACGGCCCAATTAATAGTATCGATGTTAAAATATATGTATTTGACTGACAAGGCAATATATATCGACGCCTGTTCACACGCTATTACCTACCTATAGGATCATACATGAACAGAATAGAACAAATGTTTATTTACAAGACTTGTACATATATATAGTACATCGTCGAAAGACACACTCATTTTGACAACAAAATTCCTAATCGGTCATCTGGTGTTTTATAATATTTGGAGCAAACTAATAACCACACAATATTATTTTTTACCGGAGATTAGCTCAAAATGCGCTGAACATATTCCATTTCATTTCGTTTTTTTTTACCGGAGATTAGCTCAAAATGCGCTGAACATATTCCATTTCATTTCGTTGTAACTTAGAATATACAACAATGTAATAGGAATGAATACATGCATGAATGGGTGAAATGAAAATTAATGAAATGAGTGAAGTGCGCATGCTCCACAATCGGTGATAGTTTACACAAATTTACGTTAGCTCGATTGCGAAACAAGTTCTTATAACTTATATTAATCACTCTCGAGACCTCATTCCTGATGGAATCCATCGCCACGAGGGAGAAAGAAGAGGCAATGTGGAATTTAAATGCCTTGCCTAAGGGCATAATCGTAACGGCTCCAGCGGGGCTCGAACTCCGGACCTGAAGCGAACGGCATCCACTGCGCTATCATGACTTCCACACAATCGGTGATATTCCTAGGTCGAACCCTAGACAGATATCAATTTATCGAATTTGCTTGAAACTATTGGTCAATTTCTTGAAGTTTGACATTTGTTCCGGAGGTTACGAAATATATGTCTTAAGAAACCTAGTCTGGCTATAATTGAGTATGCGAATAATGTAGGACAAGATGCTGAATTTGTAATCCACGAATCGTGGGTTCGCTCCCACGGTATGTCATGCTAATACGGGGATATGGAATAAAGTTTACATCAATGGTTGATGTGGACGGTTGTAAGAGGAACATACATGCAGAAAGACAGTACTAAGAATAGTGTTGAGGATAGTGTATGGTAGTATGGAGGATATTGCAGGATAGTGTGGAGGATAGTAGTATGGTAGTGTGGAGGATAGTGCATGGTAGTGTGGAGGATAGTACATGGTAGTGTGGATGATAGTACATGGTAGTGTGGCGGATAGGTCAGGGCAGTGTGGAGGATAGTACAGTATAGTGTGGAGGATAGTGTATGGTAGTGTGGATGATATTGTAGTGTAGTGTGGAGGATAGTACAGGGTAGTGTGGAGGATAGTGCAGGGCATAGGTCAGCATCAAGTTAGAAAACAGAACAGAACATGTGGTTTATTAGACTTAAGCATTATTATACAACTGCATGCAATGGGGAGAAATAATAAGTCATTAATATATGAAGAGTCGTATGGCCGCCTTCGTGGTCGAGTGGTTATGGTCGCTGACTTGAATGCCACTGTAATATATCATCACTAATGGTTACTGATTCTAACCCTGCTCAGGCCGTGTCTATTTATATAAACATAGTATGCAGTTTCTTACGGACGTTAGTGCACCAAGCAAGTACTGGTTAACCACTGGAGCTTGATGTTTTGGAAATTACTTTAAGTTTCCAGTTATCACAGTACTGTTCGTAATCATTAAGTTTCTGACATAAGAACTGTATCGTCTGCATACAATAGTAAAACTAAATTTAACAAGTTTTGTATTCCATGTACATGCTCTTTGCTAGACTGTAATATAAAACCATGGGTATGCTGTAATTCAGAGCTATCAAATTTCTTCACAAGCAATATTGGCGTAAGACAGGGAGAGAACCTTTCGCCTTTACTTTTTTTCTGTATTCCTCAATGACCTGCACACTGTTTTAGAAAATAGTAATAACATGCAAGGGGTAAACATACCCAGCAACGAGCATGTACATGGTATACAAAACTTTTTTTTATTATTGAATATATTTATTTTGTTATTTAAACACATTTCACAAACATTATACATTTAACAGTTTGATAATAACAGAAATTATTTGCAAATGTGTACATATTTATCAAATGTGGTTAAGTTACAAAAATATTTAAATCTATCATTCTCGCTTTCTCTCTCACATACATAGCCTCGTATTCACACTTACACCCCCCATTCACTCACACAACCAACACCCACGCACGCATTCAAACCCAGCAAGTACAGAAATATAGGGCGTAGCTGTATTTGTTTTTTAAGGAATAAATATGCATGTTGGACAGGAGGCATCATTTTTCACTCACTGTTTGTGTGTTATCATTTTTTGGTATTTGTCAGTTATGTTAGGGGTATATTTTTCCATTTTTTATTATGTTTTTCTATTTTATCTCCTGAAAAGGCGATATGTTGTTCTATGTTTATTCTACTCTTTAAGTACTTTTTAAAGACTTGTAAATTTGGTAACGTTTTTCTAAACTTATTTATGAAGATATAATACTTTGCTAAGAGCAATATAAAGTGTTTGGCATCAGCGTGATTTGTCTTGTCTGTGTGTAAGAAGCAAACTAATTCATAATGTATACAGAAATCAAAGCCTTGTTGCTTGAAATAGTTACACAAATCATTCCAAAATGTTTGGATTGGCAAGCACTCCCAAAGCAAATGCTCTATGCTTTCGGTATACATAGAACAAAAGTCACATAGATTGCAATTTACTATATGTTGTTTCATTAATAACTTGTTTGTTGGAATCGCTCTATGTAGAAATTTGAACTGAACGTTTCTAAGTTTTGTGTCAATAGTAGATGTGTTGACAATGTGTTGCTGTAAATAGTTGTCCAATTAAATTTACTGTTTGATATGATTGTTTCCCATTTAATATGCGATGTTACTGGACTAGTTGCCTCGTGTTTCAATTGGAACTGATATAGATATTTGTTTACTCTCAGTTTGTTTATGAATTCATTTAGTGTTCTTGCATGTTGAGGTTCGACGTATACTTGTTCCAGAGATATTTTAATTTTGAAATGGTTAGGTAGATTTTAGATTTTATTCTTTATTTACGTCTCATCAATGTACAACAAACAACATTCAATATAATAAAAACATATCGATGCACTCAATAATGAATTATAAGAGACAGTAACAGTAACAATTCACAATATAACACGATTCAACATATAAGTTTCTTAAAACTAGAGGCTATATAGGTTGATCCAGACCGACAGAAGTCAATCGTCAAAATGGTGACGAGCACATTGCCACCATTACACCACAGCCGCAAA
>CM026402.1:55758408-55773829 GCA_014843695.1 Archivesica marissinica
ATACATAACATACATAACATACATACATACATACATACATACATACATACATACATACATACATACATACATACATACATACATACATACATACATACATACATACATACATACATACATACATACATACATACATACATACATACATACATACATACATACATACATACATACATACATACATACATACATACATACATACATACATACATACATACATACATACATACATACATACATACATACATACATACATACATACATACATACATACATACATACATCCATACATACATACATACATACATCCATACATCCATACATCCATACATCCATACATCCATACATCCATACATCCATACATCCATACATCCATACATCCATACATCCATACATCCATACATCCATACATCCATACATCCATACATCCATACATCCATACATACATACATACATACATACATACATACATACATACATACATACATACATACATACATACATACATACATACATACATACATACATACATACATACATACATACATACATACATACATACATACATACATACATACATACATACATACATACATACATACATACATACATACATACATACATACATACATACATACATACATACATACATACATACATACATACATACCTACATACATACATACATACATACATACATACATACATACATACATACATACATACATACATACATACATACATACATACATACATACATACATACATACATACATACATACATACATACATACATACATACATACATACATACATACATACATACATACATACATACATACATACTACATAACATACATACATACATACATACATACATACATACATACATACATACATACATACATACATACATACATACATACATACATACATACATACATACATACATACATACATACATACATACATACATACATACATACATACATACATACATACATACATACATACATACATACATACATACATACATACATACATACATACATACATACATACATACATACATACATACCATACATACATACATACATACATACATACATACATACATACATACATACATACATACAGTGTATGTTTTCCTTTGGTTTAAACATAGTTATTCCACTATATACATTCACAAAACAATACATGCACACACAATCAAAGAATAGGAAAGGGATCAAAACGGAAGCAGAGCTTAAATAGTTTCTCTCCTTGCAGTTCAAAATACACTACTATTTTGGACGGTGTGGAGCTAATACATGTATACCAAATGTGAATATTGCTTAGAAATGACAGGAATATAATACCGGTAAGAAAGCAGAAGAAAGAGAAGATATTTGAGAATGTAGCGCAGGCAGACAGGGGTAAAGTCATCATGTGCACGTCATATATACATGGGGTCTTATATGCATGAGGTTTCACTCAAAGAATCGTTTTGTATCACGAATGAAGTTATGGACATATTCAAATATTATTTTGTTGATGTCATCTGTTTTCCTTTAACTCTAATTGACATTGACGTCATTCATACAAAATACCAGATACTCTAGAAAATAAATCATGACAAGTAATTCAATGTGATATGACAATATGTACTGCCTGCTATGCTAGCTAATATTCTAGCTTATAGACCGTGTACTGGTGTTTTTGTTTCGTCCGTGTTGACGCTGGATTGGGGGAATCGAGCAACATGTGTTGTATTGGGCACTAAACAGCCGCCGTCCGTTCATAGCAAACCCATTCCTCAGCTAACTTGTTAATGGCGCAATAATGACGTTCACGTGTTGACTATAGTAAACTCGTCCGTGTTGACGCTGGATTGGGGGAATCGAGCAACGTGTGTTGTATTGGGCACTAAACAGCCACCGTCCGTTCATAGCAAACCCATTCCTCAGCTAACTTGTTAATGACGTAATAATAACGTTCACGTGTTGACTATAGTAAACTCGTCCTTGTTGACGCTGGATTGGGGGAATCGAGCAACGTGTGTTGTATTGGGCACTAAACAGCCGCCGTCCGTTCATAGCAAACCCATTCCTCAGCTAACTTGTTAATGACGCAATAATGACGTTCACGTAACTCTACTGTCAACAAGCTCTGTCTACATCCAATGTGCATTTGATTATTTCCTTTATTATAATTATGTTAATATGTTCCCATTATTTAACTCTATGTATTCCCAGAACATAATATATACGCTCCGACAAAGTGTGTTTTACGTTTATTTATCGTCGCTACCGGTTGCCCATATGAGCGACGTCTCCTGAAGAGATTAGTTATTTTAGATTTTTGGAGGATAGTGCAATGATACAGAGAGACCCATTCCAGAGTCTCCTCTGATTCTTTTACGTGCACGGTGTAAAGCACCGACACGAGACCTCGGTTTAATGTCCAATCTGAAAGACTGTTAATTTTATTAGGGTCAGACGATCCCTGGATAACCAGTCCAGCGTGTTACCACTGGACTACATATCCTCTCCAACAAAGGTTTAGCACCACCCAATATATATGATGGTGGAGACGTCTAATTACAGTGCGTGTGCTAATGTGGCCTCCAAACGCTAAATTACCAGGAAGTTCACAAGCTGTACTGAACGCCCGTTGCCGCGCCTGTCTGGATATGAGCCGGTCCTCTCATTATTAGAAAAGATATTATTGAAACAAGTCAAGTCGTGCTTAACTTTTGTCGGAGTATATATATATATATATATATATATATCACCCTTTGATGCTAACAAAGTTTTTTGAAAAATACAATGGTCTTTGATTCCCTGAATATATATATCCACTATGGGTGATGTATGCATGCTGGGGCCCTGGCGCTACATTGTGAGCCCTATTACTAGTATGTTCTTAGTTTAGTATAAGTATATTTAATTTATACAATTTATTTTAGCTCGATTGCGAAACAAGTTCTTTCAACTAATATTAATCACTATCGAGACCTCATTCCTTGTGGAATCCATCGCCACCAAAGCATATTTTATTCAGTGCATACATTATATGTACAGTATACAATACACAGACTATTTGAAGTAGATAGCAAAACGCCATTTTCGTTGTGTATACAATGTATATGTAATGTACATTATTATCGAATAAATATGTTTAAACCAACGCTTATGTAAAGTCCCACTATGTTCCCGGGGGAAATACTCGATGGCGAAACAAGTTCTTACTTATATTAATCACTCTCGATACCTCATTCCTTGTGGAATCCATCGCCATGGGGGAGAGAGACGAGGCAATGTGAAATGTAAATGCCGTGACTAGGAGCATAATCGTAACGGCTACAGCGGGGCGCGACCTCCGCGCATTTTGCACCTGAAGCGAACGCGCTACCATTGGGCTATCACGACTTCCACACACCATTAAGTTCCAGTCCTATTCCGTTCATTACATGTTATAGTATTTGTGATTAAACTATGTTTAAACTAAGCAGTAGATAGTATCACGTCAAAGTGATAACAATACTGTCCAGTGGGTAACACGCTGGACTGGTAATCCAGGGATCGCAGGTTCGATACCCTGACTGACCCTTAAAAAACACAGTCTTTATGTTGGGACTTTAAACCAAGGTCTCGTGTCGGTGCTTTACACCGTGCACGTAAATGAACCAGAGGAGACTCTGGAATGGGTATCTGTCTGTATCATTGCACTATCCTCCAACAATCTAAAATAACTAATCTCTTCAGGAGGCGTCGCTCATATGGTCAACCGGTAGCGATGATAAATACACGAAACACACTCATAAATACTTCAGTTTAGCCAGCAATATTCTTCAGATTACCGGTGATATAACCGATAACCTGTGTATTTGTGCAAATAATGTTCACTCTCAATTAAGCCACACTGATAGTTCTTAATATATTGTATTCAATATCAGTTGGTAAGAAATAAATCATAACTGAATTGAAAGCAGCAGTATTAACCTCCATCTTTTATTTACGCATGGATACCAATCATCGGTGACAATATAATGTCAGAAAGTGTACTACTGTATTGCTTGGGAACAGGCATTGATATATTAGGTCAGTCATATAAATATATTTTAATACCGAAATCATTAATTGAGCCGTATTGAGTTTCTGATAATACCAACGCCTAGGGAAACTCGACGGGTTTTCCGTATAATTATTGATCATCATTAATCTTATTCATAGACCTATTAGCACGTGACTTAATTAATGACGTACTTTAATTGAAAACGAGGAACTGCAATGTTGATAAAACTGTATAATTGGCCGCCATTGTTTACGGGTCAACGGAACGATACATAGTTTTAAAAAGTACAATGTGCGTCTGATTTGATATAACACAGAAACGGGACATTATAAGTTTGCAATGTAAATGAGGTTACGGGAGCATTCGTGTATTTTCGGAAATGATCGTGTATAATCGTGCCTGTTCGGTGATTTCCGAAAATATTCCGTTTCTAGTTTTAGCGATCGTATCTTGCAGATAAAAGTTGTCGTTCTTCAATCAACACCATAGACAATATGTGTGTAATGTAGGTGGAGCTACTCTCGGAAATCGAATTTCCCCAGGCTGTCATATTGCAAGAAGTAAATTAGTGAAATATCGACAGACTGGAACCCAGGCTAGGTATTGCTATTCACAGTTTGATAACATACACATTTGATCGAAATGTTGGATGGTGTACAACAATATATCCACAGCATGCTATGCAACCCAAACAATGCAACGACATTTACGATTTGCCGTTGTTTCTCAACCAATCAATAGCCTCTATTTCATTTAAAAGTGGCGAAATTATTTCCATATTGTAACGTGTGTGTGTGTGTTATGCCAACAATATATTGGACGCTCCGGACACCGAGTTGCAAACATTATGCGCATGCGCAACTCGGATAGGGGAGCCCGAATGTACTCATTGTACAACACATGTAGATATGTGCAGACAATAGACATGATAACAAATTGGGCCAAGCAAACTAGCACTTTGCATTGTAAATAAGCGAAGGTGTGTATGCCTAAATCTATTAATTGCGCATAACACAGTGAACATCAAAATCAAAGTAATGATGTAATTGTGGGCTGGGAAAACTGTCAGTTTCATATTGACATATATAACAGTACCGTGGCCAGCGGCAAATTTCAACGAAGCAATCTAGGGGGTGCGGGGGTATGATCACCCTTAAAATTGTTGGGGTATAGAAACGATGTCCTGCGTTTTCTGATTTAATGAGTTTAGACGTATAATTATGTACTTACCTTTCAGCTCTATAGCAGTCAACATTTTATACAGCAAAGCGATCTTTTTTGCATGTTATTTATTTTATTTTTTGGGCTTTGGCTTTGGCAATTAAGGCCGAGGCAGCTTCCTCGGTGTGCCTCAGTGTGGCTGCGGGCCTGCATAAGTTATATAAAAATGTGTGCTGAGGTTCGTTAACGCTCACTTGTACCTAGTTTGCATATACTACTGTACACGATCAATAGCCTATACGAATAGTGCGTTTTACACTGAACTGAAACAAGAACAAACTGTATTTTTATGAACAACATAAAACACATAAAATTGTTTATATTGACCGTGCTTATGTTTCAGAACATTGCTATATGTTGTTTATATTGACCGTGTTTAGACTTTCAGAACATTGCTATATGTTGTTTATATTGACTGTGCGTAGGCTTTCAGAACATTGCTATATGTTGTTTATATTGACCGTGTTTAGGCTTTCAGAACATTGCTATATGTTGTTTATATTGACCGTGTTTAGGCTTTCAGAACATTGCTATATGTTGTTTATATTGACCGTGTTTAGGCTTTCAGAACATTGCTATATGTTGTTTATATTGACCGTGTTTAGGCTTTCAGAACATTGCTATATGTTGTTTATATTGACCGTGTTTAGGCTTTCAGAACATTGCTATATGTTGTTTATATTGACCGTGTTTAGGCTTTCAGAACATTGCTATATGTTGTTTATATTGACCGTGCTTAGACTTTCAGAACATTGCTATATGTTGTTTATATTGACCGTGTTTAGGCTTTCAGAACATTGCTATATGTTGTTTATATTGACCGTGCTTAGACTTTCAGAACATTGCTATATGTTGTTTATATTGACCGTGCTTAGGCTTTCAGAACATTGCTATATGTTGTTTATATTGACCGTGCTTAGGCTTTCAGAACATTGCTATATGTTGTTTATATTGACCGTGCTTAGACTTTCAGAACATTGCTATATATTGTTTATATTGACCGTCCTTAGGCGTTCAGAACATTGCTATATGTTGTTTATATTGACCGTGCTTAGACTTTCAGAACATTGCTATATATTGTTTATATTGACCGTCCTTAGGCGTTCAGAACATTGCTATATGTTGTTTATATTGACCGTGCTTAGACTTTCAGAACATTGCTATATATTGTTTATATTGACCGTGCTTAGACTTTCAGAACATTGCTATATATTGTTTATATTGACCGTCCTTAGGCGTTCAGAACATTGCTATATATTGTTTATATTGACCGTCCTTAGGCGTTCAGAACATTGCTATATATTGTTTATATTGACCGTGCTTAGACTTTCAGAACATTGCTATATATTGTTTATATTGACCGTCCTTAGGCGTTCAGAACATTGCTATATGTTGTTTATATTGACCGTGCTTAGACTTTCAGAACATTGCTATATGTTGTTTATATTGACCGTGCTTAGACTTTCAGAACATTGCTATATGTTGTTTATATTGACCGTGCTTAGGCTTTCAGAACATTGCTATATGTTGTTTATATTGACCGTGCTTAGGCTTTCAGAACATTGCTATATGTTGTTTATATTGACCGTGCTTAGGCTTTCAGAACATTGCTATATGTTGTTTATATTGACCGTGTTTAGGCTTTCAGAACATTGCTATATGTTGTTTATATTGACCGTGCTTAGGCTTTCAGAACATTGCTATATGTTGTTTATATTGACCGTGTTTAGGCTTTCAGAACATTGCTATATGTTGTTTATATTGACCGTGCTTAGGCTTTCAGAACATTGCTATATGTTGTTTATATTGACCGTGCTTAGGCTTTCAGAACATTGCTATATGTTGTTTATATTGACCGTGCTTAGGCTTTCAGAACATTGCTATATGTTGTTTATATTGACCGTGCTTAGGCTTTCAGAACATTGCTATATGTTGTTTATATTGACCGTCCTTAGGCGTTCAGAACATTGCTATATGTTGTTTATATTGACCGTGCTTAGACTTTCAGAACATTGCTATATATTGTTTATATTGACCGTCCTTAGGCGTTCAGAACATTGCTATATATTGTTTATATTGACCGTGCTTAGGCTTTCAGAACATTGCTATATGTTGTTTATATTGACCGTGCTTAGGCTTTCAGAACATTGCTATATATTGTTTATATTGACCGTCCTTAGGCGTTCAGAACATTGCTATATGTTGTTTATATTGACCGTGCTTAGACGTTCAGAACATTGCTATATATTGTTTATATTGACCGTCCTTAGGCGTTCAGAACATTGCTATATATTGTTTATATTGACCGTGCTTAGGCTTTCAGAACATTGCTATATATTGTTTATATTGACCGTGCTTAGACTTTCAGAACATTGCTATATATTGTTTATATTGACCGTCCTTAGGCGTTCAGAACATTGCTATATATTGTTTATATTGACCGTGCTTAGGCTTTCAGAACATTGCTATATATTGTTTATATTGACCGTGCTTAGACTCTCAGAACATTGCTATATATTGTTTATATTGACCGTCCTTAGGCGTCCAGAACATTGCTATATATTGTTTATATTGACCGTGCTTAGACTTTCAGAACATTGCTATATGTTGTTTATATTGACCGTGTTTAGGCTTTCAGAACATTGCTATATGTTGTTTATATTGACCGTGCTTAGACTTTCAGAACATTGCTATATGTTGTTTATATTGACCGTGCTTAAGCTTTCAGAACATTGCTATATGTTGTTTATATTGACCGTGCTTAGGCTTTCAGAACATTGCTATATGTTGTTTATATTGACCGTGCTTAGACTTTCAGAACATTGCTATATATTGTTTATATTGACCGTCCTTAGGCGTTCAGAACATTGCTATATGTTGTTTATATTGACCGTGCTTAGACTTTCAGAACATTGCTATATATTGTTTATATTGACCGTCCTTAGGCGTTCAGAACATTGCTATATATTGTTTATATTGACCGTGCTTAGGCTTTCAGAACATTGCTATATGTTGTTTATATTGACCGTGCTTAGGCTTTCAGAACATTGCTATATATTGTTTATATTGACCGTCCTTAGGCGTTCAGAACATTGCTATATGTTGTTTATATTGACCGTGCTTAGACTTTCAGAACATTGCTATATATTGTTTATATTGACCGTGCTTAGACTTTCAGAACATTGCTATATATTGTTTATATTGACCGTCCTTAGGCGTTCAGAACATTGCTATATATTGTTTATATTGACCGTGCTTAGACTTTCAGAACATTGCTATATATTGTTTATATTGACCGTGCTTAGGCTTTCAGAACATTGCTATATATTGTTTATATTGACCGTGCTTAGACTCTCAGAACATTGCTATATATTGTTTATATTGACCGTCCTTAGGCGTCCAGAACATTGCTATATATTGTTTATATTGACCGTGCTTAGACTTTCAGAACATTGCTATATGTTGTTTATATTGACCGTGTTTAGGCTTTCAGAACATTGCTATATATTGTTTATATTGACCGTGCTTAGACTCTCAGAACATTGCTATATATTGTTTATATTGACCGTCCTTAGGCGTCCAGAACATTGCTATATATTGTTTATATTGACCGTGCTTAGACTTTCAGAACATTGCTATATGTTGTTTATATTGACCGTGTTTAGGCTTTCAGAACATTGCTATATGTTGTTTATATTGACCGTGCTTAGACTTTCAGAACATTGCTATATGTTGTTTATATTGACCGTGCTTAAGCTTTCAGAACATTGCTATATGTTGTTTATATTGACCGTGCTTAGACTTTCAGAACATTGCTATATATTGTTTATATTGACCGTCCTTAGGCTTTCAGAACATTGCTATATATTGTTTATATTGACCGTGCTTAGGCTTTCAGAACATTGCTATATGTTGTTTATATTGACCGTGCTTAGACTTTCAGAACATTGCTATATATTGTTTATATTGACCGTCCTTAGGCGTTCAGAACATTGCTATATATTGTTTATATTGACCGTGCTTAGGCTTTCAGAACATTGCTATATATTGTTTATATTGACCGTGCTTAGACTTTCAGAACATTGCTATATATTGTTTATATTGACCGTCCTTAGGCGTTCAGAACATTGCTATATATTGTTTATATTGACCGTCCTTAGGCTTTCAGAACATTGCTATATATTGTTTATATTGACCGTGCTTAGACTTTCAGAACATTGCTATATATTGTTTATATTGACCGTGCTTAGACTTTCAGAACATTGCTATATGTTGTTTATATTGACCGTGCTTAGGCTTTCAGAACATTGCTATATATTGTTTATATTGACCGTGCTTAGGCTTTCAGAACATTGCTATATATTGTTTATATTGACCGTGCTTAGGCTTTCAGAACATTGCTATATATTGTTTATATTGACCGTGCTTAGACTTTCAGAACATTGCTATATATTGTTTATATTGACCGTGCTTAGGCTTTCAGAACATTGCTATATATTGTTTATATTGACCGTGCTTAGACTTTCAGAACATTGCTATATGTTGTTTATATTGACCGTGTTTAGGCTTTCAGAACATTGCTATATATTGTTTATATTGACCGTGCTTAGGCTTTCAGAACATTGCTATATATTGTTTATATTGACCGTGCTTAGACTTTCAGAACATTGCTATATTTGTTTATATTGACCGTCTTAGGCTTCAGAACATTGCTATATGTTGTTTATATTGACCGTGCTTAGACTTTCAGAACATTGCTATATATTGTTTATATTGACCGTCCTTAGGCGTTCAGAACATTGCTATATGTTGTTTATATTGACCGTGCTTAGACTTTCAGAACATTGCTATATATTGTTTATATTGACCGTCCTTAGGCGTTCAGAACATTGCTATATATTGTTTATATTGACCGTGCTTAGACTTTCAGAACATTGCTATATATTGTTTATATTGACCGTCCTTAGGCGTTCAGAACATTGCTATATGTTGTTTATATTGACCGTGCTTAGACTTTCAGAACATTGCTATATATTGTTTATATTGACCGTCCTTAGGCGTTCAGAACATTGCTATATATTGTTTATATTGACCGTGCTTAGACTTTCAGAACATTGCTATATATTGTTTATATTGACCGTCCTTAGGCGTTCAGAACATTGCTATATGTTGTTTATATTGACCGTGCTTAGACTTTCAGAACATTGCTATACGTTGTTTATATTGACCGTGTCAACACAAAAACCTGCTTAGACTTTCAGAACATTGCTATATATTGTTTATATTGACCGTCCTTAGACGTTCAGAACATTGCTATATGTTGTTTATATTGACCGTGCTTAGGCTTTCAGAACATTGCTATATATTGTTTATATTGACCGTGCTTAGGCTTTCAGAACATTGCTATATATTGTTTATATTGACCGTGCTTAGGCTTTCAGAACATTGCTATATATTGTTTATATTGACCGTGCTTAGGCTTTCAGAACATTGCTATATATTGTTTATATTGACCGTGCTTAGACTTTCAGAACATTGCTATATATTGTTTATATTGACCGTCCTTAGGCGTTCAGAACATTGCTATATGTTGTTTATATTGACCGTGCTTAGACTTTCAGAACATTGCTATATATTGTTTATATTGACCGTCCTTAGGCGTTCAGAACATTGCTATATATTGTTTATATTGACCGTGCTTAGACTTTCAGAACATTGCTATATGTTGTTTATATTGACCGTGCTTAGGCTTTCAGAACATTGCTATATATTGTTTATATTGACCGTCCTTAGGCGTTCAGAACATTGCTATATATTGTTTATATTGACCGTGCTTAGACTTTCAGAACATTGCTATATATTGTTTATATTGACCGTGCTTAGACTCTCAGAACATTGCTATATATTGTTTATATTGACCGTCCTTAGGCGTCCAGAACATTGCTATATATTGTTTATATTGACCGTGCTTAGACTTTCAGAACATTGCTATATGTTGTTTATATTGACCGTGTTTAGGCTTTCAGAACATTGCTATATATTGTTTATATTGACCGTGCTTAGACTCTCAGAACATTGCTATATATTGTTTATATTGACCGTCCTTAGGCGTCCAGAACATTGCTATATATTGTTTATATTGACCGTGCTTAGACTTTCAGAACATTGCTATATGTTGTTTATATTGACCGTGTTTAGGCTTTCAGAACATTGCTATATATTGTTTATATTGACCGTGCTTAGACTCTCAGAACATTGCTATATATTGTTTATATTGACCGTCCTTAGGCGTTCAGAACATTGCTATATATTGTTTATATTGACCGTGCTTAGACTTTCAGAACATTGCTATATGTTGTTTATATTGACCGTGTTTAGGCTTTCAGAACATTGCTATATGTTGTTTATATTGACCGTGCTTAGACTTTCAGAACATTGCTATATGTTGTTTATATTGACCGTGCTTAGGCTTTCAGAACATTGCTATATGTTGTTTATATTGACCGTGCTTAGACTTTCAGAACATTGCTATATATTGTTTATATTGACCGTCCTTAGGCGTTCAGAACATTGCTATATGTTGTTTATATTGACCGTGCTTAGACTTTCAGAACATTGCTATATATTGTTTATATTGACCGTCCTTAGGCGTTCAGAACATTGCTATATATTGTTTATATTGACCGTGCTTAGGCTTTCAGAACATTGCTATATATTGTTTATATTGACCGTGCTTAGACTTTCAGAACATTGCTATATATTGTTTATATTGACCGTCCTTAGGCGTTCAGAACATTGCTATATATTGTTTATATTGACCGTCCTTAGGCGTTCAGAACATTGCTATATATTGTTTATATTGACCGTGCTTAGACTTTCAGAACATTGCTATATATTGTTTATATTGACCGTCCTTAGGCGTTCAGAACATTGCTATATGTTGTTTATATTGACCGTGCTTAGACTTTCAGAACATTGCTATATATTGTTTATATTGACCGTCCTTAGGCGTTCAGAACATTGCTATATATTGTTTATATTGACCGTGCTTAGGCTTTCAGAACATTGCTATATATTGTTTATATTGACCGTGCTTAGACTTTCAGAACATTGCTATATATTGTTTATATTGACCGTCCTTAGGCGTTCAGAACATTGCTATATATTGTTTATATTGACCGTGCTTAGACTTTCAGAACATTGCTATATGTTGTTTATATTGACCGTGTTTAGACTTTCAGAACATTGCTATATATTGTTTATATTGACCGTCCTTAGGCGTTCAGAACATTGCTATATATTTTTTATATTGACCGTGCTTAGACTTTCAGAACATTGCTATATGTTGTTTATATTGACCGTGTTTAGACTTTCAGAACATTGCTATATATTGTTTATATTGACCGTCCTTAGGCGTTCAGAACATTGCTATATATTGTTTATATTGACCGTGCTTAGGCTTTCAGAACATTGCTATATATTGTTTATATTGACCGTGCTTAGACTTTCAGAACATTGCTATATATTGTTTATATTGACCGTCCTTAGGCGTTCAGAACATTGCTATATATTGTTTATATTGACCGTCCTTAGGCGTTCAGAACATTGCTATATATTGTTTATATTGACCGTGCTTAGACTTTCAGAACATTGCTATATATTGTTTATATTGACCGTCCTTAGGCGTTCAGAACATTGCTATATATTGTTTATATTGACCGTCCTTAGGCGTTCAGAACATTGCTATATATTGTTTATATTGACCGTGCTTAGACTTTCAGAACATTGCTATATATTGTTTATATTGACCGTCCTTAGGCGTTCAGAACATTGCTATATGTTGTTTATATTGACCGTGCTTAGACTTTCAGAACATTGCTATATATTGTTTATATTGACCGTCCTTAGGCGTTCAGAACATTGCTATATATTGTTTATATTGACCGTGCTTAGGCTTTCAGAACATTGCTATATATTGTTTATATTGACCGTGCTTAGACTTTCAGAACATTGCTATATATTGTTTATATTGACCGTCCTTAGGCGTTCAGAACATTGCTATATATTGTTTATATTGACCGTGCTTAGACTTTCAGAACATTGCTATATGTTGTTTATATTGACCGTGTTTAGACTTTCAGAACATTGCTATATATTGTTTATATTGACCGTCCTTAGGCGTTCAGAACATTGCTATATATTTTTTATATTGACCGTGCTTAGACTTTCAGAACATTGCTATATGTGTTTATATTGACCGTGTTAGACTTTCAGAACATTGCTATATATTGTTTATATTGACCGTCCTTAGGCGTTCAGAACATTGCTATATATGTTTATATTGACCGTGCTTAGACTTTCAGAACATTGCTATATGTTGTTTATATTGACCGTGTTTAGACTTTCAGAACATTGCTATATTGTTTATATTGACCGTCCTTAGGCGTTCAGAACATTGCTATATATTGTTTATATTGACCGTGCTTAGACTTTCAGAACATTGCTATATGTTGTTTATATTGACCGTGTTTAGACTTTCAGAACATTGCTATATATTGTTTATATTGACCGTCCTTAGGCGTTCAGAACATTGCTATATATTGTTTATATTGACCGTGCTTAGACTTTCAGAACATTGCTATATATTGTTTATATTGACCGTGCTTAGACTTTCAGAACATTGCTATATATTGTTTATATTGACCGTCCTTAGGCGTTCAGAACATTGCTATATATTGTTTATATTGACCGTGCTTAGGCTTTCAGAACATTGCTATATATTGTTTATATTGACCGTGCTTAGACTTTCAGAACATTGCTATATATTGTTTATATTGACCGTCCTTAGGCGTTCAGAACATTGCTATATATTGTTTATATTGACCGTCCTTAGGCGTTCAGAACATTGCTATATATTGTTTATATTGACCGTGCTTAGGCTTTCAGAACATTGCTATATATTGTTTATATTGACCGTGCTTAGACTTTCAGAACATTGCTATATATTGTTTATATTGACCGTCCTTAGGCGTTCAGAACATTGCTATATATTGTTTATATTGACCGTCCTTAGGCGTTCAGAACATTGCTATATATTGTTTATATTGACCGTGCTTAGACTTTCAGAACATTGCTATATATTGTTTATATTGACCGTCCTTAGGCGTTCAGAACATTGCTATATATTGTTTATATTGACCGTGCTTAGACTTTCAGAACATTGCATATATGTTGTTTATATTGACCGTGCTTAGGCTTCAGAACATTGCTATATGTTGTTTATATTGACCGTGCTTAGACTTTCAGAACATTGCTATATGTTGTTTATATTGACCGTGTTTAGGCTTTCAGAACATTGCTATATGTTGTTTATATTGACCGTGCTTAGGCTTTCAGAACATTGCTATATTTTGTTTATATTGACCGTGCTTAGGCTTTCAGAACATTGCTATATGTTGTTTATATTGACCGTGCTTAGACTTTCAGAACATTGCTATATATTGTTTATATTGACCGTCCTTAGGCGTTCAGAACATTGCTATATGTTGTTTATATTGACCGTGCTTAGACTTTCAGAACATTGCTATATATTGTTTATATTGACCGTCCTTAGGCGTTCAGAACATTGCTATATATTGTTTATATTGACCGTGCTTAGGCTTTCAGAACATTGCTATATATTGTTTATATTGACCGTGCTTAGACTTTCAGAACATTGCTATATATTGTTTATATTGACCGTCCTTAGGCGTTCAGAACATTGCTATATATTGTTTATATTGACCGTGCTTAGGCTTTCAGAACATTGCTATATATTGTTTATATTGACCGTGCTTAGACTTTCAGAACATTGCTATATATTGTTTATATTGACCGTCCTTAGGCGTTCAGAACATTGCTATATATTGTTTATATTGACCGTGCTTAGGCTTTCAGAACATTGCTATATGTTGTTTATATTGACCGTGCTTAGACTTTCAGAACATTGCTATATATTGTTTATATTGACCGTCCTTAGGCGTTCAGAACATTGCTATATATTGTTTATATTGACCGTGCTTAGGCTTTCAGAACATTGCTATATGTTGTTTATATTGACCGTGCTTAGACTTTCAGAACATTGCTATATATTGTTTATATTGAC
>CM026402.1:55774829-55799965 GCA_014843695.1 Archivesica marissinica
CTGAACACTGCCTGACCATTGCATGGCCATACTGACCACTGCCTGACAATTACATGGCCATACTGAGCTTTGCCTGACCATTGCATGGCCATACTGACCACTGCCTGACAATTACATGGCCATACTGAGCACTGCCTGACCATTGCATGGCCATACAGACCACTGCCTGACCATTGCATGGTTTATTGAACACTGCCTGATCATAGTAGTTTCGTCAAAAAGCACTCTCTGTCCACAATTGCATATCCAATATTGTATATTTTGTGGAGGGCCGTAACTAATGTTGTTAAAACTTGTTGCCCAACCCATTTGCGTCAACATTTATTGACAATTATTGCGCACAACAATGACATAAATCGTATATACTATGCATAATTATACACGTGGGTTCATTTGTTTTGTTCTGTACATTGTATATATAGAATGAATGCAGTACAATATGATTAAACTGATTGTATGTCCTCCAAAACCATTGCCTTACCATTGAATGGACGTAAAAATAACCCACTGACTGACGATTATATGGCCGTCAAGATTCACTTAATCGCCGTCAAAAACAACTAACTGAACTCTGTATGGACGTCAATAGCCAGTTACTGACCATTATATGACTGTCAAAAACCACTGCCTGACCATTGTATGACTGTTGAAAACCACTGCCTGACCATTGTATGACTGTTGAAAACCACTGACTGACCATTGAATGACTGTTGAAAACGACTGCCTGACCATTGTATGACTGTTGAAAACCACTGATTGACCATTGTATGACCAATCAACAAACATTGGCTAACCAGTGTATGGCCGTCAAAACCCGCTTACTGAATATGTAAGGCAAGTCACAAACCCGCCATCAAAACCCGCTGACTGACCATTTTATGGTTGTCAAAAACAGCTGTTTGACCGTTGTATATCCATGTAAATTACTGTCCGACTATTACATGGCCGTAGTCCAATGGTATCACGCTGGACTTGCAATCCAGTGATCGCAGGTTCGATCCCCCGTCTGACCCTAATAAAATTAACAGTCTTTCAGATGGGACGTTAAACCGAGGTCTCGTGTCGGTTCTTTACACCGTGCACGTAAAAGAACCAGAGGATACCCTGGAATGGGTCTCTCTCTGTATCATTGCACTGTCCTCCAAAAATCTAAAATGACTAGTATCTTCAGGAGGCGTCGCTCATATGGGCAACCGGTAGCGACGATAAATAAACGTAAAACACCAAATTCCAAAATGTTTAAAACTATTTATTTATATAGTTATTGTTTTTCATGTAAAAACACACTTATCCGAAGTGTACGTTTTCTACGTCCTCTAGTATATTTTGCAACTACATGCATGTTCAAGTACGTAAACTATGTTTAAACGGATGGATATCGTTACTGTAAATTCGTGTATAACTTACTTTATAGTGAAAACAATTGTATGAAGGTAACTTTTTCTAGAAATGGAATCAGTGTAAACATGACTATATCTTTAATAAAACACATACATAATGAATTACATTGATTTGCCAAAGTTGTTGCATGGACAGCACAGTATTGTAGCATAATTTATATTTACTTACAAGATACTATGTAGAATGCATTGGTAAAAGCTACCAATTTGTGTTGTTGTAACATCACATAACATGTGACACACTAGTCATTTGTACTATACATGGCTTGTACAAAAATATTTATTTGATATATATATATTACTATTGTACTATAAAAGAATCTATCTATCTATCTCAAATGTGCGATTCATGTGTGACATATAGGCCCATTGGGCCGGGTGCTTGATTATGTTTTTAACTATTGTTCTTTGTCATTGTATATATGCACATGTCACTATAATAAAAAAACATTTACTTAAATTTACTTACAAGAAGGAAATAACCGTCCGAATTTATCCATCATACCTTCTTCTCGAAACTCATTCACTAAACTGTTCGTAAATCGTATGTTAGCTATTGTGTTCTTGCCAACTTTCAGACAATACAATATTTGCAAATGCATAAATTAATAATTTGGGATGAACACCAAGTCATTTATGATTGGTGATTTTAAATGACCTCGGGTTATTTGAAATGCATGGAATTTTACATCCAAATGTATTACTATATTCGACCCAATATATATTGAAACCAAAAAGAAACCGAGCACATGTCCTGGAAACAAATGTATCCTACCTTCATGCAAAATAACGTACAAAAACGGCCTGCCTAATAAATTTTGCTTTATTAGTCAGTGTCAGTGCCTAATAAAGCTTTCGCGACGTACTACTTTTATGACCCTGATTACGGTTTGTAAATCAACAAAGCGTCTGTCGTCACATTGTGTTGTCTGCTGAGTTTGGAAAATGTCCCAAGAAGAAAGTCGTGTACACGCAAACTTTCAGGTTGTTTGGGATGAATTAACAGCACTCGATGAGACCCCTCTGGAAACTACTGTTGTCAGAGAAATGTCATTTATCATTTATCTATAAATAGAAATATCAATGTGCAACATATTACCAAGTGCGTAGCGAGCGAGCTGTCATGGCTAGTTTGTTTGTTTTTGTGTCGGGTGCACACTCAGAATGTAGGATAAATATAATATTAGGTTACTGTCTTATAAATTTTAATTTATTAGGCTCGTCTCCGAAAAAATACAAGGCTCGGTAGAGCCTCGCCTTGTATTTTTTCTCCGACTCGCCTAATAAATTAAAATTTATAAGACAGTAACCTAATATTCTCTATTTAGGCACATTTGGTGTTCCGTAAAGAAAGAATATGAGTAATTAACGTTACTGTTTTGGAAATGTTTTACCGGAATACCAAATTTGCCAATATTTAAATTCTAAAAGGACATAAAGAATTTAATCTCTATAAAGGCAAGTGCACCGTTTCTTTTTCGCGTAAGTATATTAATTTTATAATTGCTTATATTCATAATATACATACTAGAAACGTGTTTAATTGTGTACAATCTGCAATGATCGAATTACCTCAGGAATATTGACCTACTGACAAGCATGTCACCTTACAAGCATCAGTACAATCGCATGTATGCAGAATGCATCGAACAATTACAAATAATACCAAATTCTATCATTTAAAACACTGCCGTGACGTCATACCTTTGTACTTGCAGTGCATTATTATTAATAGTGGACTGATGTCAAAAGGCCAGAGTATTATATTAAATCCTACGCGTACATGAACGAAATTAACAATTAGTAGGATAGTGTTGTATAAGCGTTTTAAGTAAGATATAAGCTTCAAATGGATCCAATATGTAAAATATTGGTACTGTCTTCGGCGCTACGTGCCTCATATAGTCCAACATGTTACATATTGGATCGTTTTCGGCTTATATCCTATACATAAAAGTTAAGACTTGTAAGATTTTCTTGACAAATATTAGCACATACAACATTATATAGACACTACAATTAAATGTATGCGAATACAAACCAGGCGATATACGACTCGAATACTAAGAACTGAATATAAGCGGAAGATATGGGCAGTGTTAGTTCGATCCCCCGTCTGACACTAATAACATTAACAGTCTTTCAGATGGGACTTTCAACCGAGGTCTCGTGTCGGTGCTGTACATTGTGAGTGTAAAATAACCAGATTAGATTCTGGAATGTGTCTCTGTCTGTATCATGGGACTATCCTCCAACATTCTAAAGTGATTAATCTCTTCGGAAGCGTCGCTCATATGGGCAACCGGTAGCGACGATAACGTAAACGTACAATTCATATATTGATACTACTTTCCATGCATAGGGTTAACTCTGCTGTTAATGTTGACAGACAATGAAATTGTGTATTGACAATTATGTCCAGAATAGATGACTACATATGTGACCATGTAGTGTTGAAGACATACACTCAAATGTACACACTCCAAACAATTCTGACATTTTGTTTATATAGGGGGTCCCCTGTGACGTTTATTTTGCATATGAGCTTGTGTATTGACAATTAAGTCAAGAATAGATGAACACACATTTTCCACGTAGTTTTTAAAACATACTCTCCATTTTCCACAGTCTACAAAATTCTGACATTCTGTTTATAGAGTAATTTCATTGTGGGCATCATGAGCTTCTCGTCCACGTTCTCCTTGAACTTCAACAGGATTGGCTTGTTCAGCCGAAAAGGCCTGATCGAGCTCGTTGTGGCAGTAGTTATTGGCACAATTATTTCGTGATAGAACCACGACCACAACTGACGCTCTCTCTCTCTAAACAGTTGACAGTTTCGTCTAGAACCAGGAAGCCTGGTCGTAAGTTGTGGTCTCCGGTACTGATGAGTTCTCGTTTAATGCCTGTTAGCAATTCCAAATGTTCACTAAGCTGCTTGTGAACACAGTTCTGCACAAAATTTTCATCATTGCTACTAAACGCAAGAAAAACTGCTGCACAAAATCTTCATCATTGCTACTAAACGCAAGAAAAACTGCAAACTCGTATGGTCCCTGGTGAGTTCTCGTTCAATGCCTGTGAGCAATTCCAAATGTCCACTAAGCTGCTTGTGAACACAGTTTTGCACACAATCTTCATCATTGCTACTAAACGCAAGAAAAACTGCAAACTCGTATGGTCCCTGGTGAGTTCTCGTTCAATGCCTGTGAGCAATTCCAAATGTTTCACTAAGATGCTTGTTAACACAGTTCTGCACAACATCTTTATCATTGCTACTAAACGCAAGAAAAACTAACTGCAAACTCGTATGGTCCCTGGTGAGTTCTCGTTCAATGCCTGTGAGCAATTCCAAATGTTTCACTAAGCTGCTTGTTAACACAGTTCTGCACAACATCTTCATCATTGCTACTAAACGCAAGAAAAACTGCAAACTCCCTGACCTTCATTTAACAGATGGATCACATGTTCTCTGTCTCTAACTTTATGAGTACGTCTTTTGTGTTTGTAAAGTAGGATCAAGGATATAACAATAACAAGAGCAATGGTGGCAGTAGAAATACTCGCAGTGGTAATCATAATTCGTCGTGTACACATTTTCTGCACAAGATCTATTGTGTCAGTTGTGATGTTCGTTAAGACTCCATTTTCGTTGGTGCATGGCATACGTGTGTCGACGTCTACAAGATCCGTCTTGGGAAGCCATTCTATGAAAGGTGTGTAGTCACATGTTGAACACGATATCGGATTTCCCTTTAACACAACGTGTGGTTTTGAATCAGTTTTGTTATGATACCGTGGAATTGAGTCTAATATACGAATAGAAATTGCATCCAGTATAGTGATTGCATTGTTACTAAGATCAAGGTGCTTAAGACTACTTGCCCGGCTTATGGTGAACCCTGACCTGCTCACTGCTGTTATTGGACATATCTATAAACATCAATTCAACATTGTGTTCAAACATTTCCCCTGGAATGGCCTTCAAATTGTTTCTTGATAAACTAATAGAGTATAACTGCTGTAGTGGGACTCGACGGATATGTAGTCCAGTGGTACCACGCTGGACTGGTAATCCAGGGATCGCAGGTTCGATCCCCCGTCTGACCCTAATAACATTAACAGTCTTTCAGATTGGACATTAAACCGAGGTCTCGTGTCGGTGCTTTACACCGTGCACGTAAAAGAACCAGAGGAGATTCTGGAATGTGTCTCTGTATCATTGCACTATCCTCCAAACTCTAAAATAACTAATCTCTTCAGGAGGCGTCGCTCATATGGGCAACCGGTAGCGACGATAAATAAACGTAAAACACACACGCAGTTTCTCGAATAGCGAGAAGTCCTCTTGAGACATCGTTAGTAGTTTGTTTTGTGACAAGTCCGATCGTTTGATATTTGGCATGAATGAGAGCACAGATGGGTGTAACTATTCAAGCCAGTTGTCTGCTATATCTAAATGTCTGACTGTGTGAGCAGTATGATTAAAACCAGACGTTCAGCCGATTTAGATTATTTTGCCGTACTATCAGTTCTTGTCCGCCTCCGTGGTCGAGTTGTTAAGGTCGCTGACTTGTATACCACTGTAACCTATCATCACTGATGGTCACGGGTTCGAGCCCCGCTCAGGCCCTGTCTCATTTATATGAAAAAGTTGGCAGTTTCTTACGGAGGTTGGTGCACCCACTGGTTAACCGCTGGAGCCTGCCCAGGAAAGGTGTTGTTAGGTAAACTGACCGCCGGCGATATAGCCCAAAATGGTGCTGATGCAGGCGTAAAACTCGAAATATAACGAAATAACTATCAGTCCTTCTACATTCCATGGAATAACATAATCTACAACCGCAGTACAGTTTTCCAGCGATATTGGCGACGTTCCTTTTCCTAATTTAGGAAATATTCCGGTTACATTTACGACTTGAACTTACAAAACCTGTTTCACGATATTTATAAGAAACAAAGACTGTATGAAGAATGATACATTCTGATTAATAACTCTAATTTACCGGCATCCACGTGCTGCTACCAGGTTTGGGGGAACAATATAGCTTGCATCCAACATTTTTAAATGCCGTAAATCGCTATCAGGGCAATCTACATTCCCGTCTGATATACTTGAAAACGAAATGTTGAATACCTCTAACTTCATTCATCGCTGCAACTCACGTATGCTTAGATAAAGAATAGCTGCATTACTAATGTCAAGGTATCGCAATTGCATATGCTCCAGAGGTTCGGAAAAAGAGCTATCGATATTTACAGTTCCGGCCTTGTAATTTATTCCCGATAGTAGCAATTTATTCAAGGCTGGAAGTTTGGCTGGTCCAGTTATTGCTGGTAGCGAGTTAGACAACGAATGTCTTCCACGGTAGCTCAAATCTAGCATTGAGACGTTGCTTAATCCAACAAACGTCTCATCATCTAGTTGAACATCAGCTAATAAGTGCAGATGTAACTCCCGTAGCTGTTTAAGGCCACTGAAACACTTTGCTTTAAAATGAATAGTCAGAGTTCTGGTAGGTTCACTATCTGACTTATCCGTAAGCTGTAAAATGTTCACACCATTCCAGTTTGTCGACTGAGAATAGGAACTGTTTATTTCAAACTCAGCTGCTACGCCCATGAAATCCGCAATTTTTACTACCGAAATTCCAAATGCAATATCTTTTGGAAAATAGTTGCACAGATGGGACATTAAACCGAGGTCTCGTGTCGGTGCTGTACACCGTGCATGTAAAAGAACCAGAGGAGACTCTGGAATGGGTCTCTGTCTGTATCTTTGCAATATCCTCCAAAAATCTAAAATGACTAATCTCTTCAGGAGGCGTCGCTCATATGGGTAACCGGTAGAAGTACAGGCGAGCTTTAAATACCGGGGAAGTTGTTTAGGTTTGATAGAAGTGTCAGTTTACAATGACAGATACGATTGTTGAATGGGTGTGTATACATGTATGTATTAATAACAAATAACAATTCTAACTTTAACCCATTCAACCCCAAGTAACTGACATGGACTGGTGCATGACATTTTTAGACCAAGAAAATTACCTAGACCAGTTCATTGATAAAAATGGGTAATTTTATCTAAAAATAGTAATAATTATTACTGACAAAAAGTGCAGATCCTGATGAGACGGCTCGTTACGAGCCGGCTCATCTGGATCTACACTTTTCATAAGCATATTTAGAGGCCTGTGGTGTTGAAAGGGTTAAAGTCGCATTCCTGTTCAAATGTATAATAGCTGGATTGTTGTCATATGACCTATTTAACTGTCGGTGCGAAGCTAAACCCAGCTGATCTATAAGTATGTAGAATTATTGTGAATGTGAGGTCGTGGTCTGTATTATGTTCCGTCCACTGCTGCATGTTCTAGTCCTGCAATATATATACCAGAAGTACATGTGAATACACGTGGAAACGACACCATATTTTACGAGTCTAAAAATCTCATAACTTACAAATGTACGAAAATTGAGAAAAATGTTTATAAATGTCTGTTAAACTTATAGCTGGTGATATTTACAATCTCACATAGTTCCCAGGTCGAGGATCTAACCTTGGTTGCTTTGGTGAGAGCCTAGTGTGTTGATCACTACGCTAATATGATATACATCATGATTGGATTTGATCAAGTTTCAAGATTCAAATGTATTGGCATAATCAGCAACTATATTACCTTTGGCGATTTATAATGATAGAAATATTATGGTTTATTGGGGAGGGCACTCGCTAATGTTGGTCAAACTTGTTGCCCAACCCATTTGCTTCTAGATTTTATTCGTGCACTATGCAAGTATAAGCATAGCATTGCAGTTGTATCAGTTTGCTTATATATTTACCATGTTTATATTTGTAATTGCATTGTATATAAATAAGCAATACAATATGATTAAAATAGAAATATGGCAAAGACATCACAAAACATGTTACATATATACATATATAAACAAATACAATACATTTAAGAAACAGTAGTAATTGACAGGGTATTACATACATAACTACATAGCTTCTTTGACGTACTTACAAACATTTATCAAATAGTTTTTATTTTTGCATGACATGATAGATATAAATTTATTTATTGATGGCCATGCTATGTAGCCCAAATATTTCAATCTTATATATCTGTACTTTTCACAACATAATACAAAATGGTATTCTGATTCAATTAGAATAACAATAACATAATTATTGAAACAGTTTTCTTTTTGTTGATAAACTATCCTACGATGTCGCTTTCCTCGTCCACAGGGATTCGGCACGTTTGGGGGTATTAGTATATATATTTAAGTACAGGGATTCTACTCTGTGGGATGTCAGATTTCGCATCGATCAGTAAAATGGCCCTATCTGAAACAATTGTGTACAAATCTGTCCAAAAATAACACATATTAAAGCGACACTACACTAGTGAAAACGCAAATTGCTACAGAATGTATTTTCCTATTATGTGGTATAATGTGTTTCCAAATATTTGCCTCAAATACTGAGTATTTCAACTAATAAACAAACGTCGTGTACGCGGTTTGTTGACATAAATCACAAAAAACACTGTTTATTGATTCAATATAACTATTCGAATGTATTCGGAAGAATTTGTAATTTGCGATATAATGTCACTTTAAACTGCAGGGCAAAAAACAGTGAGATTAAAGTGATATATCTACCTACTACTTTCCCTTCCAGAATAGGAATAGATCATGAAGAAGGTCGCCTGGAAACCCGATAGGCTGCTCCGAAGTTGTAACCGCTCGTATTCCAACAGCATGCCTTTCTATCATCCAAAAACTGCCGTCTGTATACAATTATTTCATATGACATGACTCAAAACGCATAATATTATACCGTAAGAAAACTGTGAACTGTTATTTGACATCACATGACGTCATATTCGCATATTTCCGCGATTCGGTTTCGTAACTTTCCGGAAGTTTTATGTATTATAACTACATTGTATATTTATAATGGTACATAATAAACTATTATTTATTTACTCTACATATACGACTCAACTAGATACAATAAATTGGTAAACCGGTGTTGTACCTGGTACTATATGGTGTGACGGCTTACCTTCGTTCCCATTATGCCGAGCAACCGGTGTTGTAACAGATAATGCATGCTGTGACGGCTTACCTTCGTTCCCATACTGCAGAGCAACCGGTGTTGTATCAGATATTGCATTATGTGACGGCTTACCTTCGTTCCCATACTGCAGAGCAACCGGTGTTGTAACAGATACTGCATTATGTGAAGGCTTACCTTCGTTCCCATACTGCAGAGCAACCGGTGTTGTAACAGATAATGCATGCTGTGACGGCTTACCTTCGTTCCCATACTGCAGAGCAACTGGTGTTGTATCAGATATTGCATTATGTGACGGCTTACCTTCGTTCCCATACTGCAGAGCAACCGGTGTTGTAACAGATACTGCATTATGTGACGGCTTACCTTCGTACCCATACTGCAGAGTAACCGGTGTTGTAACACATACTGCATTATGTGACGCTTACCTTCGTTCCCATACTGCAGAGCAACCGGTGTTGTATCAGATATTGCATTTTGTGACGGCTTACATTCGTTCCCATACTGCAGAGCAACCGGTGTTGTAACAGATAATGCATGCTGTGAGGGCTTACCTTCGTTCCCATACTGCAGAGCAACAGGTATGTAACAGATACTGCATTATGTGACGGCTTACATTCGTTCCCATACTGCAGAGCAACGGGTTGTAACAGATACTGCATTATGTGACGGCTTACCTTCGTTCCCATACTGCAGAGCAACCGGTGTTGCAACAGATACTGCATTATGTGACGCTTACCTTCGTTCCCATACTGCAGAGCAACCGGTGTTGTATCAGATATTGCATTTTGTGACGGCTTACATTCGTTCCCATACTGCAGAGCAACCGGTGTTGTAACAGATACTGCATTATGTGACGGCTTACCTTCGTTCCCATACTGCAGAGCAACCGGTGTTGTAACAGATATGCATGCTGTGAGGGCTTACCTTCGTTCCCATACTGCAGAGCAACGGTATTGTAACAGATACTGCATTATGTGACGGCTTACATTCGTTCCCATACTGCAGAGCAACCGGTGTTGTAACAGATACTGCATTATGTGACGGCTTACCTTCGTTCCCATACTGCAGAGCAACCGGTGTTGCAACAGATACTGCATTATGTGACGGCTTACATTCGTTCCCATACTGCAGAGCAACCGGTGTTGTAACAGATACTGCATTATGTGACGGCTTACCTTCGTTCCCATACTGCAGAGCAACCGGTGTTGTAACAGATATTGCATTATGTGACGGCTTACCTTCGTTCCCATACTGCAGAGCAACCGGTGTTGTAACAGATACTGCATTATGTGACGGCTTACCTTCGTTCCCATACTGCAGAGCAACCGGTGTTGTATCAGATATTGCATTATGTGACGGCTTACCATCGTCCCCATACAGCAGAGCAACCGGCGTTGTATCTGGTACTATAGTGTGTGACGGCTTACCTTCGTTCCCATACTGCAGAGCAACCGGTGTTGTATCAGATATTGCATTATGTGACGGCTTACCATCGTCCCCATACAGCAGAGCAACCGGTGTTGTATCTGGTACTATATGGTGTGACGGCTTACCTTCGTTCCCATACTGCAGAGCAACCGGTGTTGTATCAGATATTGCATGGTGTGACGGCTTACCTTCGTTCCCAAACTGCAGAGCAACCGGTGTTGTATCTTGTACTATATGGTGTGACGGTTTACCTTCGTCCCCATACTGCAGAGCAACCTGTGTTGTATCTTGTACTACATGGTGTGACGGCTTACCTTCGTCCCCATACTGCAGATCAACCGGTGTTGTAACAAATAATGCATGCTGTGACGGCTTACCTTCGTCCCCATTCTGCAGAGCAACCGGTGTTGTATCATGTACTACATGGTGTGACGGCTTACCTTCGTCCCCATAATGCAGAGCAACCGGTGTTGTATCATGTACTACATGGTGTGACGGCTTACCTTCGTTCCCATACTGCAGAGCAACCGGTGTTGTATCAGATATTGCATGGTGTGACGGTTTACCTTCGTTCCCAAGCTGCAGAGCAACCGGTGTTGTATCTTGTACTATAATAATAATAATAATAATAATAATAAAGACTTTATTTAACGAGAGTACTCATTTAACAAACGTTAATCTACCATGAGGCCCTCAACATATATACAATCAAATGCAATCAAAAGATAGCACTATAAGTGAGAACTGCACATTGGAATAATACAGCAATGCAAAAGCTGAAAGACAGAGAAACTATATTTAATATGTAATGGAATATGATGATATATGGAATTGGCTAGCAGAGTAGAAAATGGGAATGAGACAATTAATGATACTAGATCTATCTAACAATATGCAGATTTGACTTGTAGTGGTATCTTCAAAATATGTATGAAATCAACTTAAAGACAGCAATATTTACGATTCTAATAAATATAGCAATCGCAATACACGTTTATAATAACAGTAGAAGTGCGCGATTAGTTTGAATTGTTATAGTTCCACCTTAAGTAGAGAATTTTGAACTGTTGGATAGTTGGAGCATTTTGAACTGAGTGAGGCAATGAATTCCAAATAGATGATCCTGAAAATTCAAATGTATTACGAAATAATTCACAATTTGGTCTTGGTGTGTATAATTGATATTCTGAGGTTGATCTAAGAATTCTAGGATATGGTGTGACGGTTTACCTTCGTCCCCATACTGCAGAGCAACCGGTGTTGTATCGTGTACTACATGGTGTGACGGCTTACCTTCGTCCCCATACTGCAGATCAACCGGTGTTGTAACAAATAATGCATGCTGTGACGGCTTACCTTCGTCCCCATTCTGCAGAGCAACCGGTGTTGTATCATGTACTACATGGTGTGACGGCTTACCTTCGTTCCCATAATGCAGAGCAACGGTGTTGTATCATGTACTACATGGTGTGACGGCTTACCTTCGTCCCCATACTGCAGAGCAACCGGTGTTGTATCATGTACTACATGGTGTGACGGCTTACCTTCGTCCCCATAATGCAGAGCAACCGGTGTTTTATAATGTACTACATGGTGTGACGGCTTACCTTCGTCCCCATAATGCAGAGCAACCGGTGTTGTATCATGTACTACATGGTGTGACGGCTTACCTTCGTTCCCAAACTGCAGAGCAACCGGTGTTGTATCGTACATGGTGTGACGGTTCTTCGTTCCACTGCAGAGCAAGGTGTTGTATTTGTACTATATGTGAGGTTACCTTCGCATACGCAGAGCACGGTGTGTATATTGTACTACATGGTGTGACGGCTTACCTTCGTCCCCATACCGCAGAGCAACCGGTGTTGTATCTTGTACTACATGGTGTGACGGCTTACCTTCGTCCCCATACTGCAGAGCAACCGGTTGTATCTTGTACTACATGGTGTGACAGCTTACCTTCGTCCCCATAATACAGAGCAACCGGTGTTGTATCATGTACTACATGGTGTGACGGCTTACCTTCGTTCCCATAATGCAGAGCAACCGGTGTTGTAACAGATACTGCATTATGTGACGGCTTACCTTCGTCCCCATACTGCAGAGCAACCGGTATTGAACACACGAATGGTACGCAGCATAGCAGAATAAAGACTATATCTGAAATATAATGAACGATTAGAATGTCACACATATAAACGTATACATATATGTATTTATATTGGTGTTTATTTGTCTCCGTGATGGAGTGGTTACGGTCGTTGACTTTCAATCAGGTGCCCTCACATCTGTTGGTTCGAATACAACACATAATAATGAATACAGTATATATGAAAACTAGTTCACATATAGAAATAAAATATGACATAATAGTATGGGCTACCGTGGCGGAGTGGTTACGGTCGTTGACATTCAAGCACGTGTCCCTCACATCTGCTGGTTCGAATACCATGTCTAGGTCCCCGCAAGGGGTTTGACATTAATGGAACATACATACCGCACATAATAATGAATACAGTATATCTGAAAAATAGTTCTTATATAGAAATAAAATATGACATAATATTATGGGCTACCGTGGCGGAGTGGTTACGGTCGTTGACATTCAAGCACGTATCCCTCACATCTGCTGGTTCGAATACCATGTCTAGGTCCCCGCAAGGGGTTTGACATTAATGGAACATACATACCGCACATAATAATGAATACAGTATATCTGAAAAATAGTTCTTATATAGAAATAAAATATGACATAATATTATGGGCTACCGTGGCGGAGTGGTTACGGTCGTTGACATTGTGGGGGTGGTTGTGTTGACATTTAAGCACGTGTCCCTCACATCTGCTGGTTCGAATACCATGTCTAGGTCCCCGCAAGGGGTTTGACATTAATGGAACATACATACCGCACATAATAATGAATACAGTATATCTGAAAAATAGTTCTTATATAGAAATAAAATATGACATAATATTATGGGCTACCGTGGCGGAGTGGTTACGGTCGTTGACATGCAAGCACGTGTCCCTCACATAATTATGTTGGTTCGAATACCGCACATACTAATGACTACAGTATAATCTGAAAAATAGTTCACATATAGAAATAAAATGTGACATAATACTTCAATTGTTGCCTATGGGCTACGTTGGCGGAGTGGTTACGGTCGTTGACTTTCAGGCACTTGCTAAGGTCACCGACAGACTGTACATTTCAGTCGTATGCTGTTATGGAGGAATAATATGCATACGTTTTAATATGAGATTAGCATGTAAGAAGCTATATACCTTCATTGTCTTATGTTGCTGATAGTGCAGTAAATCTTTCTTTATTGTTTGTGTCTTATGGAAGTTCGATTGATCTACCCGCGTTCAGGTCGGTGTCTGAATAAATGTCGAATGTTCGAAGGGGCACCCGAGATGTACACCCGTCCCTCAATATTAGCTGGATAGTCGTCATGGCCCCGAGGTTATAACACTTTTCTCTGATCCCAAGCTAGAGCGTCAAGAAATTTGATCGGTTGTGTTTGAGATTTGCTCTTGGCCCAGCCAATTAGAACATTAATTGAGATTGAGTTTGAGATTGGACAACATTTATATGATAGTGCATTACGATAGAGCAAAAGTTTAAACTTTATATTTATTTTACAACGATTGCGAAGCAAGTTCTAACAACTTATATTAATCACTCTCGTTGTCGCGGATGAAAGCGTATATGTTGTCATTCGTGTGGGGAGGAAACCGGAGTACCGGGAGAAAACCCACCTGTCCGATCTGGCGAACACCGTACACTCTCTCATATTACCCGGTCCGAGGATCGAACCCGGGTTGCGTTGGTGAGAAACGAGCGCGCTAACCACTGCGCTAATCGGATAGTGCAAGATACGGACAACATTGCAATTTCTTAAGCATATGCGAATAGTTTACATTCCCTATGCACAGCACTAATTAATACGCGAGACATCGGTTTATAATCCCATCTGAAAGACAGTTAATATTACTAGGTTCAGACGGGGGTGGGGGTCGAATCTACGAACCCTGGATTCTTAGACCAACGTGCTAACCACTGGACCACTGACCCGTCTATATATCTGACTGTATATATGATCATAATTCAGGCGCGTAGATGCCATTAGGCCAAAAGGCCCGGGCCTGCACATCATTTTGACAATTTTTTTAAATATATATCATGTTTATTTGTTACAAAAACATGTCCGAATTTGTCTTTTAAATGCTGCAGAATGCTGGAAATTGCATCCTAAAAACCAAAAAATTCCGGGGGTGCATGCCCCCGGAACCCCCTAGCAACCTCGTTCGCTACGCTCACTCAACATTCTTTACCCGGGCCTGCACATAATTTGCCTCATGGCTACGCCCCTGCATGATATGACTCACCTTTACGTATTTTCCTAGCAGATTTCATTCTTTGTAACGTCAGGCTACACAACTAATTATAATTTACAGACCCACTCTTCATAACCATATCAAATGACGTCAATATTCATCGACATTCCTACCTGCTGAAATGATGCCTCAGTGAATACATGTGTTTGACCTGTGCCCTTATCAAATGACCCCCTAATATAATATACTATTAGGTCAGCCCAATTACCACTTATAAGGAACACAAGTTCATTCCATGGCGTAACGACACTGTTATACACCACGATTCAATGTCATCTTGAACAGCTTTGTTTTGTGTACTGCACTAATGTCGACTCACGTTTTTATTTACAAATAATTAAATAATCTAGTTTATACAAATGTATTTTTAGCTCGATTGCGAAACAAGTTATTACAACTTATATTAATCACTCTCGAGACCTAATTCCTGATGGAATCCATCGCCACGAGGGAGAGAGAAGAGGAAAACGCGGTATTTAAATGTCTTGCCTAAGGGCACAATCGTAACGGCTCCAGCGGGGGCTCGAACTCCGGACCATTCGCACCTGAAGCGAACGCTGCGCTATCACGACTGCCACTTAAATAATCTAGTTAACACAAGCAGTGTTTGGCTGTGTGTGCGTGCGTGCGTGCGCGCGCGTGCGTGCGTGCGTACGTGTGTGCGTGGTCAAGTAAGCACCGTGAACTGTGGACAGTTATTGGGAATAACACCAACGACTGAGGATATTTCGGCAACTGAGCCCATTCTAGTTGACAATAATCTCCAACCTTCTCAACATGCTTATTTTTGGCTAAAACATAAACAAATAGGTAATTACAAAATGTCGTTAGTATAGGTGCAAGATATTACCAGTGCTTGTCCGCAGAAAAAAATGTTTTTAGTTAGAGATTTCCGCGCACAAAGATGAGACGGTAGTGAACAGTTTTCGACGAACCCCATTTTCGCATTGGCCCATCATCATCATCATCATCATCATCATCATCATCATCATCATCATCATCATCATCATCATCATCATCATCATCATCTTTAGTGGAGATATTATGAAATAGTAGGTATGATTAACGTTTGAGTATATATGTATGACCTTTATAATAGTTATGTGTTGGTGACATTTCTTCTGGATGCTGAAAATGGATGTTTAGAAGTAGTGAACGTTATAATTTGTGACCTTGGTGGTACTGCATCGAGCGTGAGCTCGAAATGCGAAACTGAGGATTTCATGGCTCGGACGACCATTTGCAGACACAATTGAACCTATCTATCTTCCTTTAATGTCGAACCCCTCGCGGGGACGTAGACATGTTGCGCGTCAAAAACCGCAAAGAAGTTAAAAGTATGAGTAGTTAAAAGTATAATTTAAGAAGGTATGCAAATAAGTTGTGGTAAAAGTTTAAAAGCAGCTACGCAGAACAACTAGGGACTGGCATGTTCAATATGGCAAACTGCCGTATTGAATTGCTCTATGGTAGGGAGATGGACAATGTCAGGAGGGAGGTGGTTCCAATGATTGATTGTTCTTGGAAAGAAGGAGAACTTGTAGTAGTCTGTAGTTGCTGTAATTACCCTATAGCTTAAGGGATGGCAATGGCGAGTAGGACGGGAGAGAGGAACTAGGTAATTTTCAATGGGAATAGCAACAAGATCATTATGAATTTTATACATAAGGGATAACCTATTGTCAATACGCTGTTGATCTAGTCTGCGTAGATTTAGGGAATGTAGCATGTCTGTAACACTAGAGGTACGATAGAAGTCAGCCTTTATCCAACGGGCTGCTCTTCGCTGGACACCTTCAATTTGGTCTATCAATGTTTGGGTATGGGTCGACCAGATCTCGGAGCCATATTCAAGGTGGGGTCTCACTAGTGTCTGGTAAGCCATGGTCTTAAGGGGTTCAGATTTGACCTGGAGGTTTCTACGTAGAAATCCTAATGTTTGGTTTGCTTTCTTTGTTGACCTTTTTATGTGGGTGTCCCACGACAGGTTATTTGAGATATCCACGCCAAGGTATTTGGCTGAGGTGACCGACTCAAGTAGGACTCCATGGAATTTAACCCCTCCAAATGTCAAGTTATCCACGTCACCAGAAGGAAACATCCAGAAAGATCATTTTGGAGTGTGACCGATTCATTTGCAGATGTCAGTGATAGATATACTGCAGTATCATCTGCAAAGATGCGGACTTTGGAACTGATGTTTTGTGGGAGGTCGTTTATGTAGGCTAGGAAAAGCAGGGGTCCAAGTACGGATCCCTGTGGGACTCCAGAGGACACCGGAATGGCCTCTGAACTAATACCATTAAGGACAACTGACTGGAGTCTATTATCTAGAAAACTCTTAATCCACCTTAATGTTTGACCTCTGACTCCATATTCATGCATTTTTAGTAGTACTTTCTCGTGATTGACCTTATCGAAAGCCTTACTGAAGTCTAATAGGATGAGATCTACCTGATGCTTATTGTAGACAGAGGTAACCAAGTCATTGACTAGCATTACTAGTTGGGTCACGCATGACCGTTTTTCTCTAAAACCATGCTGCAAATGGTACAGAATACTGTGGTTAGTGAAGTGTTTTGCTATCGAGGAGGAAACTATATGTTCTAGTACCTTGCATAGAACACATGTCAGTGAGATAGGCCTATAGTTGGCGGAGTTTGACTTGTCCCCTTTTTTGTAAATGGGAGCAACATTTGCTGATTTCCACTGGGCAGGAAGTGATCCTTCGTTGAGGGATTTTTGGAATAAAACTTCAAGGATAGGTGAGAGTTCTTTAGACAGGGTTTTAAGTATGATTGGCTTAATTAGGTCAGGACCACTAGCCTTGTGGGGGTTCAGGTTATTGAGAAGTTTCTCTATGCCATTTGAGCTTACTGTGATCTCATTCATGTTTGGCGTGGATTGACCATTCAGGTTTCCATATGTGTCCTGAATTTTCATTTTACAAATGGAGGTAGGTCTTAGTGGGGATTTGGAGCTGAAGACAGACTGAAACTGTTTGTTCAGTGCTGTGGCTTTAGCAGCTTCTTCATGATGGAATTTGTGTTCATGCTTTAGGGGTGGCATTGATTTGGAATCTTGCTTGGAATGGGTAAACAAAAATGAAAATATCAAAAAATGTAGGTGGTCGACCACATATTTGCACGGTTTCTTTCAATCATGCGATGCGATGAAGGGGGAAACCCAAACTCCTGCACTGAAACTGTTTTTGTTGACTGGGTTGTTATGATGGGTTGACGGACATGTGGAAAATAGCCTCGTCTATGGATATTTGTGGTCTGAAAATGGCAGCACATCAAAAGTGAATATAGGAACAAGTTTCAATTGGTATCTTTCTGACATGTTTTTGTGAAGCTGTGGTCATACTTGAATGCTTTCTTTCTTTCAGGCGTGCACAAAAGGGGTTCGACATTAGAGGAAGATAGATAGAATATTTTCTAGGAGGAATTGTAGAATTGGTCTTGGAGTGAAAATTACTGTTCATTGCAGCCTGAATGATTGACTAAAAATGCGTGCGTGGTAAGTTTAATTTTACTTATTAACTTTGAATGATTTGATTTTTGTTGTGTTTTAGACAAACATTACATAGGAATTTAATTATGTAATGATTATTTTGTTTGGATTGGTTCTATCGTCAACATCCCTGATATCGGCCGTCACCTGTTTTCGGCCTTTGTTTATTCACGTGATTTTTGTTTACATCTGGGATGCGAATGACGTCATTGTTAGCAAAACAGGTGCGTTGGTACTTATGTATTCACATATTATTTATCAAAGAGCAAACTGCGCGTAACGCAGATAAATTGTCACATTTTATTTGAAAGTATGCATTGTTGATGTTTTCATTAATCCCATTTATGTGTAGCCTAAAAATCCCTTAAACAGAGGTAAACAGGTAAATATAAAGAAATATGTGTTTGTTTTTGTAAAATGAGAAATTTCATTGTCTGCTCAGGATTGTTATGCGACAATGTCATAATGCGCATTTTACAGGTCAATTTAAATATAGTGTTCCTCTTACAGCTTTTTAACATTTTTTCTTCAAACATACTATTGTCCAAGATATTTACTATTTATGCTAATTCAGTTTCATTCATTTTTTTTCAAATCCAACCTGGCGTCTATATTCACCAAGTGCACTGACAAATGCATATCAGGTTGTACATGGGGTTGCCAATAAAATCGGCAGCAAGACAGTATGGTGTGCCACTCTCCACATTAAATGACATTTCTCTCCATGTCACAACTTACCTCATATTGAAGAGTAAACATAATGTGTTGGGTGTTAAATTCCTCCGTTTCGAGTAACAATTCTTACTATGCCCATAGTCCTATAAATAAGACCTCTACATAAACAATTTTTTCTGTTATTTCGAGGTCTTATCGTTAAAGCTCAATTTCACATATCTCTTTCCGCACTAATCCGATGGCAGGATTTCTGACCAATATTTTGAAGCTTTCCGGACATGAACGGTTATAAATGTGTGCATTGATGTTAAGAATAATCATTAATTAATACAGATGTTTAGAACGTTTAAAATATAGTGTATTACCGTTGTGCATATCATTTAGCTGTTTGAAGTCGACAGGTGAAATTTTCCCATTTTTTCTGCGCAGTCTTCACAAAAGAAATCCATGATGTTGCGTGCTGATCAGGATCTATGTTGTTTGCTACATAGCCAAAGTGTCTTAGCAAGATCATCTGAATAGCAAACAGCATAGAGCCTGATCAGACGGAACGTTCCATGGTGGCTGATCTGGCTCTATGTTATTTGCAAATACTGTTTGAACGGTATCCAGAATCAAATGGGTTAAATATGTACCGTATATATATACATAGCTACCTGTCAACAAAATTATATTTCCCCAATGGTTGTATATGCACTAGTTTCAGTTGATACATCTGTATGTGTTGTAAAATTAAATAAATGAGACACTTGGAGCAATGTAAAGAAAGTTGTGTCTCAATAAATCTAAGAAGTTGTGATAGCGCAGTGGATGCGCGTTCGCTTCAGGTGCGAAAGGTCCGGAGTTCGAGCCCCACTGGAGCCATTACGATTGTGCCCTTAGGCAAGGCATTTAGATTCCACGTTGCCTCTTCTCTCTCCCTCGTGGCGATGGATTCCATCAGGAATGAGGTCTCGAGAGTGAATTATATAAGTTGAAATAACGTGTTTCGCAATCGAGCTAAAATAAATTTGTATAAACTAATAATTCTAATATAATATAATTACCAATTTACTCTACTACATATACTACAGTGCATTCATTTAGCCTTTTTTATGTTTGTTTTACAACCAATCTATGGGATCCCATTGTTTTAACAATTTACGTTTATTTATCGTCGCTACCGGTTGCCCATATCAGCGACGCCTCCTGAAGAGATTGGTCATTTTAGATGTTGGAGGATAGTGCATGATACAGACAGAGATCCATTCCAGAGTCTCCTCTGGTTCTTTTACGTGCACGGTGTAAAGCACCGACACGAGACCTCGGTTTAACGTCCCATCTGAAAGACTGTTAATTTTATTAGGGTCAGATGCAAGGTATCAAAAATGAACTAAACTAAATTATAATAATCATTGATGGAATTAGTTAAATTAAGATAATGTACTGGTGCAATTATGTATTTAATACAGTAATTTGAAGTCTTATCATTTAATACAGCATGTACAATTTGAAGTCTTATCATTTAATACAGCGTGTACAATTTGAAGTCTAATCATTTAATACAGCGTGTACAATTTGAAGTCTAATCATTTAATACAGCGTGTACAATTTGAAGTCTAATCATTTAATACAGCATGTACAATTTGAAGTCTAATCATTTAATACAGCGTGTACAATTTGAAGTCTAATCATTTAATACAGCGTGTACAATTTGAAGTCTAATCATTTAATACAGCATGTACAATTTGAAGTCTTATCACTTAATACAGCATGTACAATTTGAAGTCTTATCATTTAATACAGCATGTACAATTTGAAGTCTTATCATTAGCTTGAAAGTACTTCCACCAGATTCAGACTTCCAAAATTCAAACAACGACTCTTTTCAGACTTGATATTCATAGTATGTGTAATATTATTTTATTATAATTTGAATAATAATGCAAACCAAGATTTGCCAAATCGACATCTTGGTAATGTCAGAAATTGTTCTAATACAGTACAGGTCCCGCAGACTTTTCAAAATCCGCGATTTCCGCGGTTCCTAAATCTACTTTTAGGGAGTATTCAGAGGCAGTAACTGATGGATGTCTCTTATTGTGTTATCTACATTGTACCGTTTACATCATCATCGTACCATCACATTTACATCATCATCGTACCATCACATTTACATCATCATCGTACCATCACATTTACATCATCATCGTACCATCACATTTACATCATCATCGTACCATCACATTTACATCATCATCGTACCATCACATTTTACATCATCATCGTATCATCACATTTACATCATCATCGTATCATCACATTTACATCATCATCGTACCATCACATTTACATCATCATCGTACCATCACATTTAAATCATCATCACATTTACATCATCATCGTACCATCACATTTACATCATCATCGTACATCACATTTACATTATCATCGTATCATCACATTTACATCATCATCGTACCATCACATTTACATCATCATCGTACCATCACATTTAAATCATCATCACATTTACATCATCATCGTACCATCACATTTACGTCATCATCGTACCATCACATTTATATCATCATCACATTTACATCATCATCGTACCATCACATTTACATCATCATCGTACCATCACATTTAAATCATCATCACATTTTCGTCATCATCGTACCATCACATTTACATCATCATCGTACCATCACATTTACATCATCATCGTACCATCACATTTACATCATCATCGTAGCATCACATTTACATCATCATCGTACCATCACATTCCTGATTTCTTTATTGTAACGTAATGGGCCTAAGGGAACATCATACTTAGTTTATATACATTTATTTTAGCTCGATTGTGAAACAAGTTCTTTCAACTTATATTAATCACTCTCTAGACCTCATTCCTGATGGAATCCATCGCCATGAAGGAGAGAGAAGAAGCTTGTGGAATTTAAATGCCTTGCCTAAGGGCACACTCGTAAAGGCTCCAGTGGGGCTCAAACTCCGTAACATCATACTTGAGTTCTATACATCCGGCTATTGTATTACATTACTATTTCAGTACATATTCTGATTTATTAGATGCTGAGGCTGTGAGTGATGAGAGCAGTGATGATGGCAGTGATGAGGGCAGTGATGAGGGCAGTGATGATGGAATATCGGCTGCCCCAATTGCATCTTCTGCCGAAACCGAATCAGACGATGATGAACCAGGTGAAAAAGGCGCATATTAGTAGTACATGCATCTCTTTACTTGTTGTGTATACGTCATCACTTGTTGTGTATACGTGTCACTATAGAGCCTATTGATGACGTATAGCGCAACTACCGATCTCTTCACTTGTTGTGTATACGTGTCACTATAGAACCTATTGATGACGTATCGCGCAACTACCGATCTCTTTGCTTTTTTGGTATACGCGTCACCACCTGATGACGTATCGCGCAACTACAGAGCTCTTTGCTTTTTTTTTAGTAAACCCAGCTCTTTGCTTTTAAACAAACGGGCGCCATTTTGAATTAAGGTAATATAAAGTAGGTCACGCGCGTGCGCGTTTATTTTTAGTATACAGACACCTGATGACGTATCGCCCTTATATTTTTAGCGACCATGACGTAACATAATCGAGTACAAATACGTTCGTTCCGTTTCGAGACGAACCATTTTACCATAGGCGCTAAGATGAAAACACCGTTTATACTTTCGACCCACGCGGTCGAAAAACACCTGAATGTGTACGATTTCGACACCTCCGTGTTTCTTAGCGGGCGACTCATGTACGATTGCGTACAAAAATGCCTGGATAAGCCGGATGAACTTAAGCAAAACGGGAAACGAACTGAATTGACAAAAACGTTCTTTTACGACATCGGTATACTGGGATATACTGATAGGTATAGTAACAGAGTGAAAGTGGTGTATAAGAAAACGAAGCGACTACACTACGTTATTACTACATACCCGATTGCACCGACCAATGAGAGCTATATATAGACACCAATGGGAACGAACCGCTCTATAAATAGCGAGCGCGTACGTTTCTATAAATATCGACTACGAATCGATCTATAAATAGCGATTACGTACGCTTCTATAAATATCGACCGATTAGAAGGGCCTTAAATCTATAAAAGACGGCGTAACTTTAGTTAGTGTCATTAGAGTTTCTACGCTCGAACAACCAACATGACTAGATGCGAACTAAGCCTTGGCAACGGTCGTTACGTAAGGGTGAACGAATGGAAAGGGGAGCTTAGAGTCGACTTACGAGAATGGCGAGACGACAAACCGACGAAAAAGGGCATTAGTTTAACCATGATGCGATGGAAGAACTTGGTTGATCAGATAGAGTTTGTGGACAAGGCCTTAGAGAACAGAGAAACGTTTGAAACGCATTTGGGCGGAAACGTAAACCTTACCGCGAAGGAGGGGAACGTGTGCGTGGATATCAGACAGTACTGGAAGCCCGAGACGGAGGTGGTGCCTACAAAAAAGGGGCTATGTTTAAGACCCTTTGAATATAAACGATTGAAGGAACTGATACCCGAGATTGGAAAGGCGTTACCCGAATTGGACGCTGTCGTACCGTGCGCCCTAAGGAGCGATCACATGCACCAATTAGGAGCGGCACAGTGTCCGGAATGTAACCCGAATGACTTTGTAAAATGGTAAATAACGCTCTAAAATGTTATGAACTCGTAAAAATAGCAACCAATGGGCTACAAGTTCTAAAAATAATCACCAATCGCAAACGTTGAAGTTGTATATAATTGGGCCGTTTTTCGATAACACCGCACTTCCGAAGTCAGTGGCTAACCATCAATATGAACATTATCGATCAGAGCGATTCAACCAAAGTGTCTCAGTTTTCCGTGTCTGAGATGATGTTTTACGAAGATCGACTACAGAGTTTTGAACACTGGTCGAAACAGATCGAACCGAATAAAATGTCTTTGGCTAAAGCGGGCTTCTATTATACCGGAATCGCGGATAAAGTTACCTGTTTCTCTTGCGGCGTGAAGGTGATGTCGTGGGAACCCTCGGATCAGCCTTGGGAAGAACACGAAAAATGGTCTCCGGCGTGTATATACTTGAAAATGACTGGCTACAAAAATGGAGATACCGGCTCCTTCGCTCCCGGATTTATCCCGGCCAGTAAGAACGCGCCAGTTACATTTGGACACAATACTGTATTTGGTACACAGGCTCCTTCACGAGGACATGCTGCGTTTGCGTTAGATGGACATCAAACTAACAAAACTTCATCATTCGGACCAAACAGCGTTACTGGAGCTAATTTGTTTGTTAGACGTTAGACATGTTTGGACTCGTGCGCGTGACAATGTCTTTAATTAATGACTCGGATTGGTGGTTTAGATATAGACAGTTGAGGAGAGAAGCCGCGGAGGGCGCGGATAGACTTATCGAAATATTAGAAATATATGTACAACCGTTGTATGCCACTGTGTTATAAAATAATGTACGTATAATAAAAATGTAAATTTACGCGCGCCTTTGTTGTATTTGTAGGAATATTATATATATATTGTATACAAATTATAGATTGTGGACGTCCAAATTATACCCAGATTCTGATTACTTTAGAAGCTACCGTTCCCTTCTTAGGTCG
>CM026402.1:55800965-55845425 GCA_014843695.1 Archivesica marissinica
CTTTACTATGTGTATTGTGTTGCTATGTGTATTGTGTATGTGTATTGTGTTGCTATGTGTATTGTGTTGCTATGTGTATTGTGTTGCTATGTGTATTGTGTATGTGTATTGTGTTGCTATGTGTATTGTGTTGCTATGTGTATTGTGTTGCTATGTGTATTGTGTATGTGTATTGTGTTGCTATGTGTATTGTGTTGCTATGTGTATTGTGTTGCTATGTGTATTGTGTTGCTATGTGTATTATGTTGCTATGTGTATTGTGTTGCTATGTGTATTGTGTTGCTATGTGTATTGTGTTGCTATGTGTATTGTGTATGTGTATTGTGTTGCTATGTGTATTGTGTTGCTATGTGTATTGTGTTGTTATGTGTATTGTGTTGTTATGTGTATTGTGTTGTTATGTGTATTGTGTTGCTATGTGTATTGTGTTGCTATGTGTATTGTGTTGTTATGTGTATTGTGTTGTTATGTGTATTGTGTTGTTATGTGTATTGTGTTGTTATGTGTATTGTGTTGCTATGTGTATTGTGTTGTTATGTGTATTGTGTTGTTATGTGTATTGTGTTGTTATGTGTATTGTGTTGTTATGTGTATTGTGTTGTTATGTGTATTGTGTTGTTATGTGTATTGTGTTGTTATGTGTATTGTGTTGCTATGTGTATTGTGTTGTTATGTGTATTGTGTTGTTATGTGTATTGTGTTGTGTTGTCCTAGATGATTAAGCTGTGTATTTATGTCAAAACTGACTTATAGGAAACTCTATGAAATACAAAAAAGTACAAATATATACAATATAGATAAATAAATTTTATCTCACCACATCACACCATGGCGTCCGTGGTCCAATGGTAGAACGTCGGATTTGGAATCGAACGGTCCGGGTTCGATAGTCAGTCCAGCCACGTATGTAGTGTCATTGCTTAGTACTGGTTAACCGCAATGGTCGGCTAAGCATGACCAGGAAAACATGTCTAGGTCCCCGCAAGGGGTTTGACATTAATGGAACATACATCCATCGTCAATGAGTCGTCCAATGCGAATCACACAAATAAGTCACACATTATTAATGTAACACAATAACTGTTAGCAAGTCTATGATGTTCATATCTAGCGACGAACGATCCCAATGCTGACGATTGTTGCTTCTTGATATATGTATAAATCCGTTGGTCCTAGTAATCACTAGTATACGTAGTGTACATATTTTAAATCCAAAACGTCGTACCCTGGGTATCCGAATCCGTATCGGTGTATATCTACAATGTTGATGTATATATATATGTCCATTTAGGGGTGTGATGCCGAGAGTATCTCATACAAAGCATCTGTCTAGAGAAGTCTAGAGGTGTAGTCTAGATTCTAGAGGCGAGGTCTAGAGGTGGAGTCTAGATTCTAGAGGCGAGGTCTAGAGGTGGAGTCTAGATTCTAGAGGCGAGGTCTAGAGTCGAAGTATATAGTCGATTCTAGAAGAGAAGCATAGAGTCGAGTCTAGGCGAGGCGTAGTTGATAAGTTGGGCGCCATTTGTCGCAGACCGCCAGCGAGTACTAAGGGTGTGTGGGCAGAGATCGACAAAGAAAGAGGAAACTCTTGTATCAATGTCTACTGCGTATATTCTCGCCTTACTGCCCTTTCTGCATTTTCTCTCTGCAACAAATATATACATATATATAATATACGTGGCATCCGTGGTCCAGTGGTAGAGCATCGGATTTGGAATCGAACGGTCCCGGGTTCGATACTCGATCAGGCCACGTATGTAGTATCATTGAGCAAGGCGCCTCACACACATTGCTTAGTACTGGTTAACCACTTAGGTCGGCTAAGCTTGCCCAGGATTGCAGAAAACATGTCTACGTCCCCGCAAGGGGTTTGACATTAATGGAACATACATACATACATACATACATACATACATACATACATACATACATACATACAAATATACAGTTTCATACGTATGTACATCACATAATTAACAATCACATAAGTTATACCATATCATCAGACATATATAATGACGACAATTGCATTGACAGATTAAAAAAAAATACAATATACGATGGTGTAGTTTAACTTATCAAATCAAGTCTTTACATCTGATCGATATTTATCAAAATCTAACAGGTTATCAGTCAATGTACATGAATAATATGTTATCGAGATGGTAGTAGAAACGAGTAGCAATAGTTACCTGAAGGTATATATATATATATATATCCCTACATACTATGGATTATTTGTAGCACATAATTAATGACGTCTTGTTTATGTTTTGTGAAAATGGCGGGCGTATCATAGGCATGCAGTAATTGGTTAGTAAAGACCACGTGCTTAAATATTGTCATGTGTCAGGTCAAATGTACGTGTCACTTATTTTAACTATTAGTCCAGGGGCAATAAGGCATTTCTAACCTATTCTGATGACGAGATGTACACCGGATTAAGGACGCACTCACCTGTGTAGGGATTATCTCAAAATATAAATTTAATAAGCGTTTAGGCAAAGCCAAAATAAACACTGGTTTCTTTCAAATAAAATATAAATCAATAAGCAGGTGTCGATTTTTTTAATTCAATTCTAATCCAATCCATAATCTTGTAGTAGTGTAATGTGTTTCTCATAAAGTCATTGTGCAATTCGTTGTTCTCGCGGATTAGATCCGCCAGTCTCGCGGATTAGATCCGACGACGCGGGGGCTCGACTTGCTCATCGTCAGAACTTAGATTCGCAGCGATGTTGTCGCGACGATCTCCGGCTGCAGTAGCAAGACGACCAGCCACTCTTTAAGGAGCACGGGCAACCTGGTTACCCGCCCTCCATGGGGCACGGCCGTCTGCTCTTGGCCTCTATCATCCTGTACTGGCGCGGGCTGGTTATCATCCTATACTGGCGCGGGCTGGTTATCACCCTGTACTGGCACGGGCTGGTTATCATCCTGTACTGGTGCGGGCTGGTTATCATCCTGTACTGGCACGGGCTGGTTATCATCCTGTACTGGCGCGGGCTGGTTATCATCCTGTACTGGCGCGGGCTGGTTATCATCCTGTACTGGCGCGGGCTGGTTATCATCCTGTACTGGTGCGGGCTGGTTATCATCCTATACTGGCGCGGGCTGCTTATCACGCTGTACTCGCACGGACTGGTTATCATCCTGTACTGGCGCGGGCTGGTAATCACCTGTACTGGCATGGGCTGGTTATCATCCTGTACTGGCACGGGCTGGTTATCATCCTGTACTGGCACGGGCTGGTTATCATCCTGTACTGGCGCGGGCTGGTTATCACCCTGTACTGGCGCGGGCTGGTTATCATCCTGTACTGGTGCGGGCTAGTTATCACCCTGTACTGGGACGGGCTGGTTATCATCCTGTACTGGCACGGGCTGGTTATCATCCTGTACTGGCGCGGGCTGGTTATCACCCTGTACTGGCGCGAGCTGGTTATCATCCTGTACTGGTGCGGGCTAGTTATCACCCTGTACTGGGACGGGCTGGTTATCATCATGTACTGGCGCGGGCTGGTTATCACCCTTACTCGCACGGGCTGGTTATCATCCTGTACTGCACGGGCTGGTTATCATCCTGTACTGGCACGGGCTGGTTATCATCCTGTACTGGCGCGAGCTGGTTATCACCCTGTACTGGCGCGGGCTGGTTATCACCCTGTACTGGGACGGGCTGGTTATCATCCTGTACTGGCGCGGGCTGGTTATCACCCTGTACTCGCACGGGCTGGTTATCATCCTGTACTGGCACGGGCTGGTTATCATGATTGGGGATGTGTAAATTATATATATATCCTTTAGACTACCGTCTTGCTGTCAGCAAGTAACAGAACATTATTGTTTATGATTTGGGCAAGAACATATCCAACATACCATGTGTTGGCCACCATGTTTGGTGTAAGTGTTGGCACTGTGAGTCTTGAAGTCAGACATATTATCCAACTGATTTATGACAAGTTACGGCATTTTGTTGTTTGGCCGACAGTGGTTGGATGGCTATGGAGGGTACATGGGCCAAACTGCCTATGGCTGTGGTTGCTATAGATCGCACGTCCCATCAAATGTATCGACAATAAATGGAACCACAATAACGGTATTAGTCGGGGCACCGTAACTATCATTGCATGCACTCACAGGTGGTGGTTGATGTGCATCGACACATCGAGAGTGGATATCTATGGTCATCTTGACGATGCCCAACAATACGGCTTGATGGAACAGGTTGGACCAGCCTTACATTTTCCAGACGATTTGATTATTTTAGGCGACACAAATCTACCCTAATCGCGATTATGTTATGAACGCATATACCTCGAAAGCAGCCAGGAGAAAGACAAAAGTGTCGTAAACTAAATAGATATATCACAAAATACAGAGTGCGCGTAGAGCATGCTATGGCAGATATCAAATGTTATAGATGTGTTGCTACTGTGTGGAGAAACCCCAGAAATGTGTTGTCCCAAACGGTGTCCATATGTGTTTCGTTGTGTGTAGGCGCAAGCAAATGGAACTGATTCTTTAAGAAATAAAATAAAATAGTATGGCTATATCCGATTTCTTTTCTTTGAATTATTGTCGTTACAAGTTGGCTTGGATGTATGGGGTTTTCATTTTACTGGCATGGCTAACCCAGATAAATAGAAGGCAACAGTCCATATAGAAATCCTACACAGTCATGCCAACTACAAAGGACAGTAATGTACAGTTCACAGTATAGTGTACGCCTCACAAAATAAATAACCCCTTGCTACAGCCATGCATTAATTTTATATTGTACAATAAACTTGAGAAAACCTCCAATATTTTATCGTCATCCTCATCAAATCATCAAATTTATTCACTCAGTGCATCATACATGATACAAACATGAGCCCGATGTTCATCTCGTCATCAGAATAGGTTAGAAATGCCTATAACTTAAACTATATACTACACTGTACAGTTCGATTAATCAGGCCAGTCACTTGTATAAAAACATGCTGATGTATATAAACATTGGCGAGTTAAAACACTGATTGAATAATATAAAATATATCGAATTATCACACATGACAGGATGGCCGAGTGGTCAAAGCTGCAGGCTTACAGACAACTATGTTTAGGTTTCATGGTTCAACAATGGTTGTTTTGGTTTTCGAATGTTATGTGTGTGTTTTACGTTTATTTATCGTCGCTACCGGTTGCCCATATGAGCGATGCCTCCTGGAGAGATCAGTTATTTTAGATTTTGGAGGAGAGTGCAATGATATAGACAGAGACCCATTCCAGAGTCTCCTCTGGTTCTTTTACGTGCACGGTGTAAAGCACCGACACGAGACCTCGGTTTAACGTCCCATCTGAAAGACTGTTAATTTTATTATGGTCAGACGGGGGATCGAACCTGCGATCCCTGGATTATCAGTCCAGCGTGTTACCACTGGACTACATATCCGTCTGTTATGTATACAAGTGACTGCCCTAAATAATCAGACTGTACTACATATGCTACGTTACAAACAAACTGAAGGTGTTAAAACGTTTTCAACTCACTGATTCAAATAGGGCAAAAATGACAAACGAATATATGTGTTCAAAGAGTTTTGTATTTATTAACAACAATTGCACCCTATGACCACAGGAACTTGAAATTCTATCCATAAGCCACCAAAGGTCGTGTACCTCTATCCTAGGACCCCCCCTCTATTAAAAAACGTTTTTTAATAGAGGGGGGGGGGTCATAGGATAGAGGTACAATCCGTTGGTGGCTTATGGATACAATTCCATGTTCCTGTGCTATAACACATGCAGGCATGGTATTGTTTCTGACATTAAGTACGAAGTTGCCACATTAAGTACGAAGTTGCCACATTAAGTACGAAGTTGCCACATTAAGTACGAAGTTGCCACATTAAGTACGAAGTTGCCACATTAAGTACGAAGTTGCCACATTAAGTACCCACAAACCCAGTTACTGGACCTACTGATTGGGCTCACTCATTATGATATGAGCAACTGGTCATATATACAGCCACATCGTACTCGTATTCAAATAAGTGAAATTGCTAGACTTTGAATTTAAAATATTCTCGTGTCACCTCACCTATACGGGAGATAACTCACGAATATGTAATACTAAAGTTGTTAACATTATTACACGACTTATGACTTTATCTAAGAGAGATAAGCATGACATTCATCTGATCAAGTTCATGCTAGAAGTTACGTCCCCTGATAGTATCTAAACGATGTATTTCTCGACACGATAAGTTAATTCGGGATATCAGGAACATCTCGACATCGCATCCCGACATGGCACCGTTACATAATATACTAGAGAACATAGAAAACGCACACTTCCGATAAGTGTGTTTTACATGAAAAACAATAACTAGTTTTAAACATTTTGGAATATTTTTAGTTATTCAGTTTGTGTTTTGTAATACAGTTGTGATATATCTTTGATAGAATCATTCGTATTTCGTATTCATGTAATAATAATCATACGAACAATTCGGATAATGGATTTCGCCATACCTGTTGACTATTTTGAGAAGCCAAATATACCCTTCTGATGTCTAACATTTCCATATTCAACGCAGTATGTACTAAGTGATCAAAATTTGAAAAGGTGGGCGTCGTTTGTAAGAATATCCTAATACGGTAATTAACAAAATGACTGTAAGTTTCACTATGTTTGTTGCTGCGGTTGGTCGAATGAGAATTAATGTAATCCAGCATTTGTTTTCAAGCCCTGTGGTTAGATGCGGGATGCTTGCAAACAATGCAAGTACATTGTGTGCCAAATGGTAATAGTAGGCACGTGAACAAACACATGGATGGTAGCGATACGTCAGTGATTGCGACATCGATGTAAAGTTTTATGAATGAAAGTCATGTGATGTTTGCAAAAAATACCGTGGGAATTCACGGAAGTGAGTTCTTTTTAGAATCAGATAATCTATTGTCCGTCTTGTTTTTCTGTTAAGTAATGTTTCAGTTACTATTCTGTACAGTTTTATTTGACAAAATAAATAAAATTATTGATCAGTTACAACTTTTGTTCATTTATGCACTAGATTGATATTTTCCATAAAAAATAACGTCATCACCCCTTACGCGGGTGGAAATTTCGAAAGCCAAATGCAGCGGCGTTTGAAGAAAATACTCCTTTAAAATTATTAGAAGTAAGTCATGTTAGAATCGAAATAATAAGTATCAACCGTGGTATATCGCAGAATAACCCGAGTTTGAAGTTCTTATGCGTAGAAATATATCACGAAGGCCGTATCGCTCGAAATTGCCGTTTTGGATAAGGCTTACTGGCATAGCAAGATCACAGATTTGTAGGCATAGCTTCAAATCATGTACCACCACTACGGTAGTAAATCTATGTTGTTTTAGGTCGCTTGACATGGCTAAATGACCAGTAAAACATTACCAGCATGTGTCAAGTGATCATAACGTTACAAAGGGATTTTGAATCACAACACGTAAGTATAACAAATGGGCTGGCGGGGGAAAATGGTAATCCTTTAAATATTATATTTTCAGTGTTCGAATAACGATTGTGCTATGGTGGTGGACGCGATTCAACAGCAGAACTGGGCAGGATCCCATACCTCCAGTTTAGAAACATGGCTGAAGATCTATGATCAATTATGCAGCAGTATGGCTTATCCATTATGATGCGTTTGTGATACCCTTTCACAAACAAACACATAGTATTCCAAATCCCATAGGCATATCAGCATTGCACCCCACTAAGTGTAATTGATTGGCAGAATGGTTAAAGTAAGCTTAGAAGCATATACTATTGAATAGAAAACCCATTCCATCTGCATTCGAACGAGACGGAGCACTTTGCATAAATTGGCTCGACTCCAGCAATCTGTTATCTATATAATTACCGTATCGGTCTTACATGGCAGTTGGGAGTACTTAATATTGTTTATACAAACTTATTTTAGCTCGATTGCGAAACAAGTTATTTCAACTTATATAAATCACTCTCGAGACCTCATTCCTGATGGAACCCATCGCCACGAGGGAGAGAGAAGAGGCAACGGAATTTAAATGCCTTGCCTAAGGGCACAATCGTAACGACTCCAGTGGGGCTCGAACTCCGGACCTTTCGCACCTGAAGCGAACGCGCATCCACTGCGCTATCACGACTTCCACAATAATCCACTTAATATTGTAAAAACATATGGCAGCAACGGTTTTTACGTTCAATATATCAGAGCCTTTCATGAGAGTATAAATATTCAAGAACGTGTCGGTGGCTTTCTCTCTGAAAAAGCAACTCTTGACAGAGCGGGACATCGTGGCTTTCTCTCTGAAAAAGCAACTCTTGACAGAGCGGGACATCGTGGGTTTCTCTCTAAAAAAAGCAACTCTTGACAGAGCGGGACATCGTGGGTTTCTCTCTGAAAAAGCAACTCTTGGCAGAGCGGGACATCGGGGCGAGATTCTCTCACCATTGCTCATAAATGATATCCCAAATAGTCTCCAATAGTGTTGTTAGACACTTTGCTAGTCCATCAGCATCTTGGAAATTAAGATCCGACTTGATACAGCTAGCTCTGTATGAACAAGTTATTTTGTTTCCCTAAGTGGATGCGAAAAACATGAGAGATTGTAGAACTCTGTTGTAAGAAACACAACTTGAATGTAAATTAAGGCGGTCCACCATTTAAATGTTCACATGTATGTGCTGTTTTGGGCGAATGGTTATCCATCACGCAATACTTCAAACTAATCGCGTACTTCTACTGTTATTATAAACGTGTATTGCCATTGCTATATTTATTAGAATCGGAAAATTGCTGTCTTTAAGTTGATTTCATACATATTTTGAAGATACCACTACAAGTCAAATCTGCACATTGTTAGATAGATCTAGTATCATTAATTGTCTCATTCCCATTTTCTACTCTGCTAGCCAATTCCATATATCATCATATTCCATTACATATTAAATATAGTTTCTCTATTTTTCAGCTTTTACATTACTATATTATTCCAATGTGCAGTTCTCACTTATAGTGTTATCTTTTGATTGTATTTGATTGTATATATGTTGAGGGCCTCATGGTAGATTAACTTTTGTTAAATGAGTACTCTCGTTAAATAAAGTCTTTATTATTATTATTATTATAATATATTACAGATTTGGTTAAACGATATCCAACGGACTTGAACTGGCTGTCCGATTAGCGCAGTGGTTAGCGCGCTCGCTTCTCACCAATGCAACACGGGTTCGATCCTCGGACCGAGAAGTATATGAGATGGTACAGTGGTCGCCAGATCGGACAGGTGGGTTTTCTCCGGGTACTCCGGTTTCCTCCCACACGAATGACCACATTTACGCTTTCATCCGCGCCAACGAGAGTGAGCAATATAAGTTGTTGAAACTTACTTCGCAATCATTGTAAAATAAATAAAGTTTAAAAATAAATGGACTTGAACTGTTTGAATATGTTAAGTGGAACATACTTTGGGTCAGAAAATATACTGCTTGAATATTGGTTATTCTTTAATAAGGTCGTTAGATATATTATTGTGTGTAGATTAATTATTGTGCTACAACAGCTCAAGCTAAGCATTGTCCGGAATAAAACGCCCTGACGTTGGCACGGGGACCCCTCCACTCCATACGTGCACGTATGCTACTCCATACGTTCACGTATGCTAGCAGCCGAGGCCGGGGTGTTTCCTCTTAATGAATATTACATGGAGAATATTGTAAACTATTAGGCCATGGATGATTCAAAGTAGTCACTATTGTAATTCATTTAACGCTCTCCTCGGAACCTGATTATTGTCCTGTTGTATAAATGATGTGCTGCCACGTGGGGCGTGTTTGTGGATGTATCCAGGTAGCAAACTTCAAACCGCATTTCTGCCATGGAACCTATCAAGCACAGACGTTGATACAATATTACATGAATACTAAAAATAACTTCAGATACAATACATTAGATTCCCTTATGCCCAACACCTCCGATAGCTCAAGAACATGTGCTACGTTGCGAATGAATATTACAATAGCATCAAACTACAACACGATGCTATTACAACATTCACCACCAACACACACATGTTCCCAACTTCGGAAAGAAGAACACAAACTCCAAACTATGTTTTGGTATAAGCCTTGTGGGTACCAACAGACCGTCTGTTTATTCATTTTGCAACTTTCATATCGATCAATACATTTATACAAAACATCATAAATATAGACAACCCCCATATTTACAAAATTCAATAACTCCATGTACTTAACATTGACTTTCATAACACTAATGTATTAAACCTTATAATAATGACCACTATGCCATTATATATTATGGACTATGGATAATTAAATTTCCATATTTACTATAAATGAAACAAACTTTAGAGCCAGAAACTTAAACAATTATATACGTCGTTACCGGTCTGTAACCCTAGGCTGAATGTACTTTACACGCTAAAATACACGCACGAAATTTTCTAAATTTCAAATACTAACGACACCTATCGAAGCTTATGAACCATGGGAAATCAATTTGTGTCTAATTCGTAAACTTAAACGACAAAAATTACATTAATAAATCAATTAGTGGAAGGAAGTTGTGATCGCGCAGTAGTTGCGCGTTCGCTTCAGGTGTGAAAGGCCCGTTTCGATTGTTCCCTTAGGCAAGCCATTTAAATTCCACGTTGCCTCTTCTCTCTCCCTCGTGGCGATGGATTCCACCAGGAATGAGGTCTCGAGAGTGACTAATATAAGTTGTAAGAACTTGTTTCGCAATCGAGCTAAGCACAGTTTTGTATACAGTAATAAATTAGACTGCAGATTTAGAAATACCCAGGTCATAGTTGCTTTTAAATGCTCTGCTTCAGGTAAGTATCGAGTGGTAAATCCATCAGAACGCTGATTCATGGAAAGGCAAACAGACAAATAATTATCAATTTACAAGGCAAAGCTAATGGCAAGCATAATAGAAAATAAACATCCACCTAATTTAAATATCCTTTCAGACACACTAACAAGGCTGATATTGAAGTAAAGAAGTCAAACCAGACCCGATAACACGAGCGTATTAAAGTTGTCCAGAAATACATAATCACATACTAATTATGTAGACTAGATCAGAGTGTATTTTTCAGTTGAAAGTGTATTTACGTTTATTTATCGTCGCTACCGGTTCAGTTCTGTCCATTACTCTGTATCTGCATTTGTTTAACTCGAGGACTAAGCACTTTTCCATGTGGGTCAGCTATGTTGCGATTCAATGAAATATCTTTTACGCTAAGTCTCATAGTAGTATGATTTTAGTTGATCTTATAATTATATTATGTTTACTTGTTGGTAACTTTATTATTGCGCCTCGATATTATCCGGTAAATGTATTATTTCGCCCCTAGTATCCGGTAAATGTATTATTTCGCCCTATTATCAGGTAAATGTATTAATTCGCCCTATTATCAGGTAAATGTATTAATTCGCCCCTATTATCCGGAAATGTATTATTTCGTTCCTATTCCCGGTAAATTTATTATTTCGCCCCTATTATCCGGTAGATGTATTATTTCGCCCTATTATCCGGTAAATGTATTCGTTCGCCTCAATATTATCCGGTAAATGTATTAGTTCTCACCTATTATCCGGTAAATGTATTAGTTCTCACCTATTATCCGGTAAATGTATTAGTTCTCATCTATTATCCGGTAAATGTATTATTTCACCTCAGTATTATCCGGTAAATGTATTATTTCTCCTGAATAGTATCCGGTAAATGTATTGTTTCTCACCTACTATCCGGTAAATGTATTATTTCGCCTCAATATTATCCGGCAACTGTATTATTTCGCCGCTATTATCTGTTAAATGTATTATTTCGCCTCATTATTATCCGGTAAATGTACTATTTCGCCTCAATATTATCCGATAAATGTATTACTAATCCTCAATATTATCCGGTATATGTACTATTTCGCATCAATATTATCCGGTATATGTACTATTTCGCATCAATATTATCCGGTAAATGTATTATTTCACATTAATATTATCCGATTGCCGGTCCTTGTTGCTAGGCATCCTCACGTTCACTGTACCTTGATCGTGGATTACGGTAGTAGTGGCAAGCCTGAATTCAATTCAATTCAATATATTTATTGCATTAAATATGACAACATACTCATAGCAAAGAATACATATATAAACAAAGTACAATGGAAAGACATGGATACCTTTTCAGAAGAGCATAGATGGTTGTGGTGTCTAAAAATAATAATAAAGTGTAACTATACTGTACATGCTAGCAACGAACATATAATTCTACTCTCTTACAGGTAACTTGGTTTTCGTTTCGTCAAGTTTCCATAATTCTAGAGAACCCTAGATATTGCTATGAGCATTTTCTGTGCATACCCGTTATCCGCCTAATTACTAAGGCAAGACGTGACTGCTTTAAAAGGCAAACAGTGTCTGCGTGACGTTGTCACATGCTAGTGAAATCGTATACATTTGTATTCAAGTTAGTTCGAACTTGAATTTGCAACGAATTATATTGTATTCTATACACGAATAACATGTGTCATACGCACGTAACAATTGGGTTAGCAGCATTAACATATGCTATGTGAACATTGTAATTTCATTTGTGTAAAACTTTCGAATTGTGTGTGAAACGAAGTTTGTTCTGGGGAGGGTGTCACAGGTGTAGCAGGAGCCTCGTAGGTAGGGATTGACCCAACCACTGGACCGGCTACATTCTGTGATACACTTTCTGGAATAGGCATTCTTTTGACACATTTTTTATCGAATGCCTTTTACAAACATGTTCATATCATTTGTATATATAAAATTTGAAGTATTGATATTCTGTTTATATTTCTATGTACTGTTTGTTCTGTTGTCATAACTATGTGAATAATCACTGCAAAGTGGAAATAAAGAGTATATAAGTATAATAGGGCTTACATTATAAGGTTTTAATTGGCTCACTGATTACTATTGTAAACAATTATGTAAGTCTATGTGTATCTATTTTTGTTTACATGTATACATACATTTGTTGATTTGTCATGTTGTCACCATTTTATCTGATTGCTTGCCAGTAATGTCAGTCATAGCACCCATAGCATCTTCACCTGTTCATCACCACGCACGACAATGCTCCAGAGTGGGATTGAACCATGCAAGTATATTACGGTATCATTGCCGAAATCGTGACAAGTTCCGTTTGCTCACATCATTAAATAGAGTTCCGTTCCATGATTGGTGTTTGTTATTAATATGTCTATTTCGTTATTTCGGGGTTTCCGGATACTGCTTGGGGTTATCATATATCTATATTTAAATGCACTGCCTAAACTGACACTCTTAACGACTACAGCTGGGTGCGAACTCCGGGCCTTTCACATATGAAACAAATGCGTTATGTATACACTATCTATATATATACTCAATTCCAAAATATAGTGTGCACTTTGTTTTCTGTGATTTCTTATCGCCTATTTAACCGAAACCTATCAATTTGGTACCAAACGTTAGACACTGTAGAATATGGCAGACATATCAGATTTTAAGTCACCGTCAGTTTAAGTAACTTTTTTATGCGAGAAAGGAGACGGTGCTAAAATCAAAGTTGCAAAAGTACTCAAAGCATCAGGTCACATTCAATAATGCATTTAAAGTTGTTTTAATCGCAGTTCTGGTGGTTTTTTTCGATCAGTATCTTGTGTGCGCACCTCTGCTGTTGATGCATACTGTCTCGCGGTACTAGACGTTGTTTGGAAACGACGTCGCAGGTGCGTCAACGTAATAAACCGGTCCGTTTGCCGATTCGTTACTCTTGGTCTACCGTTTCTTCGGCGATCTGCTACACCATCTGTTTGTTGGAACCGTTGGCGCAAGCGAATAATAGTTAATGTTTCTGTGGCACCATAACGCCCTACTCACGTCAGTGACGTTGTCACCACTGGCAAGCATTGTTAATGCTTGGATATGTTGATTTTCGCTCAATCTAGGCATGTTCGTTGTGTACCAATGTGAACTCAAATGTGATTTAACCGTTATGTAAGACATAAGGATTACACAAATACAAGTTTCCGGTGACATGTATATTTTCCTCGGGCTGCACGTGCAAATCATGCGAAATCAAGTCTCACAGACTGGACTGATATATTTTGCATACCATGTGGTAGATTATGCAATTGATCGATCACAAATATACTTGAGGTATACTGTGCGAAATTTCTAACCGATACGTCTTCTAAATAGTGAAATATTCTAAATTCAAAAGTGCACACTTTATTTTGGAATTGAGTATATATTTATATGCAATATAGTCTACATAGTCTCCGATTGCAGGCCCGCGGAGTCAGTCATCATACACAGAGCACATATGTTCAACATATCTAAATTAGGTTGGGAAATGGCCTGGTGGGGAACACCAGTACATAAATGCGCTAGGGTGGGGTCTGGTGAGGTTCAACAGGGCGTAAATAGACTAAGAAAGAGCCTGATGGGGAAGCCCGGTGCTTCAATAGACTATGGAAGGGCCTTGTGGGGATTCCACAATACTTATAAAGTACCACGCAAGGACCTGGTGGTGGTACTCCAATACTGAAGTATACTAGGGAATGGTCTGGTGGTGGTACTCCAATACTGAAGTATACTAGGGAATGGTCTGGTGGTGGTACTCCAATACTGAAGTATACTAGGGAATGGTCTGGTGGTGGTACTCCAATACTGAAGTATACTAGGGAATGGTCTGGTGGTGGTACTCCAATACTGAAGTATACTAGGGAATGGTCTGGTGGTGGTACTCCAATACTGAAGTATACTAGGGAATGGTCTGGTGGTGGTACTCCAATACTGTAGTATACTAGGGAATGGTCTGGTGGTGGTACTCCAATACTGTAGTATACTAGGGAATGGTCTGGTGGTGGTATTCCAATACTGTAGTATACTAGGGAATGGTCTGGTGGTGGTACTCCAATACTGAAGTATACTAGGGAATGGTCTGGTGGTGGTACTCCAATACTGAAGTATACTAGGGAATGGTCTGGTGGTGTAATTCAATTTTGATATTGACTAGGGAATGGCTTGGCGGGGTAACCAGGGCGCATGCTTAAATAGACTTAGGGAAGGTCCTGGTGGATTACCCTATTGCTTCCACAGGCTAGAGAAGGGCCTGGTATGGCACCTCAGTATTTAATTAGACTAGCTGGTGAAGAACCCATTACTTATATAGAGTAAGGAAGGGCCCGGTTGGGTATCTAAGTGCTTCAATAGATTTAGGGACGGTCCATGTTAGTTAGCACATTCATTTATTAAGCTGGGCGAATGGCCTGATGGTGTACCACAAGTACTTAGAATAGACCAAGGAAAGCCATGGTGGGGTACCCCAGTACTTATTTGTCCCCCGTATTTTCAATCGAAGAAATTTAGGGGGATATAGTTTAAACATTATTTATTTGTTCTGTTACATATATATACATAATTATACAACTATTATAAATGAGTGTAAGACAAATAGGATATCACATACCATCCCATCACTTACACCATAGTCACATACCATCCCATCACTTACACCATAGTCACATACCATCACTTACACCATAGTCACATACCATCACTTACATCATAGTCACATACCATCCCATCACTTACACCATAGTCACATACCATCACTTACACCATAGTCACATACCATAACTTACACCATAGTCACATACCATCCCATCACTTACACCATAGTCACATACCATCACTTACACCATAGTCACATACCATCCCATCACATACACCATAGTCACCTACCATCCCATCACTTACACCATAGTCACCTACCATCCCATCACTTACACCATAGTCACATACCATCCCATCACTTACACCATAGTCACATACCATCCCATCACTTACACCATAGTCACATACCATCACTTACACCATAGTCACATACCATCACTTACACCATAGTCACATACCATCACTTACACCAAAGTCACATCTCATCACTTACACCATAGTCACATACCATCACTTACACCAAAGTCACATACCATCACTTACACCATAGTCACATACCATCACTTACACCATAGTCACATACCATCACTTACACCATAGTCACATACCATCACTTACACCATAGTCACATACCATCACTTACACCATAGTCACATACCATCACTTACACCATAGTCACATACCATCACTTACACCATAGTAACATACCATCACTTACACCATAGTAACATACCATCACTTACACCATAGTCACATCCCATCACTTACACCATAGTCACATACCATCCCATCACTTACACCATAGTCACATACCATCCCATCACCTACACCATAGTCACCTACCATCCCATCAGATACACCATAGTCACATACCATCCCATCACTTACACCATAGTCACATACCATCACTTACACCATAGTCACATCCCATCACTTACACCATAGTCACATCCCATCACTTACACCATAGTCACCTACCATCCCATCACTTACACCATAGTCACATACCATCCCATCACCTACACCATAGTCACCTACCATCCCATCAGATACACCATAGTCACCTACCATCCCATCACTTACACCATAGTCACCTACCATCCCATCACCTACACCATAGTCACCTACCATCCCATCAGATACACCATAGTCACATACCATCCCATCACTTACACCATAGTCACCTACCATCCCATCACTTACACCATAGTCACCTACCATCCCATCACTTACACCATGGTCACCTACCATCCCATCAGATACACCATAGTCACCTACCATCCCATCTCTTACACCATAGTCACCTACCATCCCATCACTTACACCATAGTCACCTACCATCCCATCACTTACACCATGGTCACCTACCATCCCATCACTTACACCATAGTCACCTACCATCCCATCACTTACACCATAGTCACCTACCATCCCATCACTTACACCATAGTCACCTACCATCCCATCACTTACACCATGGTCACCTACCATCCAATCAGATACACCATAGTCACCTACCATCCCATCACTTACACAATAGTCACCTACCATCCCATCACATACACCATAGTCACATCCCATCACTTACACCATAGTCACATACCATCCCATCACTTACACCATAGTCACATACCATCACTTACACCATAGTCACCTACCATACCATCACTTACACCATAGTCACATCCCATCACTTACACCATAGTCACATACCATCCCATCACTTACACCATAGTCACATACCATCACTTACACCATAGTCACATACCATCACTTACACCATAGTCACATACCATCCCATCACTTACACCATAGTCACATACCATCACTTACACCATAGTCACCTACCATACCATCACTTACACCATAGTCACATACCATCACTTACACCATAGTCACCTACCATACCATCACTTACACCATAGTCACATCCCATCACTTACACCATAGTCACATACCATCCCATCACTTACACCATAGTCACATACCATCACTTACACCATAGTCACATACCATCACTTACACCATAGTCACATACCATCCATCACTTACACCATAGTCACATACCATCATTTACACCATAGTCACATACCATCACTTACACCATAGTCACATCCCATCACTTACACCATAGTCACATACCATCCCATCACTTACACCATAGTCACATACCATCACTTACACCATAGTCACATACCATCACCTACACCATAGTCACATACCATCCCATCACCTACACCATAGTCACATACCATCCCATCTCTTACACCATAGTCACATACCATCCCATCACTTACACTATAGTCACATACCATCACATCACTTACACCATAGTCACATACCATCCCATCACTTACACCATAGTCACATACCATCCCATCACTTACACCATAGTCACATACCATCACTTACACCATAGTCACATCCCATCACTTACACCATAGTCACATCCCATCACATACACCATAGTCACATACCATCCCATCACTTACACCATAGTCACATACCATCACTTACACCATAGTCACATACCATTACTTACACCATAGTCACATACCATCCCATCACTTACACCATAGTCACATACCATCCCATCACCTACACGATAGTCACATACTGTCCCATCACCTACACCATAGTCACATACCATCCCATCACATACACCATAGTCACATACCATTCCATCACCTACACCATAGTCACATACCATCCCATCACATACACCATAGTCACATACCATCACTTTCACAATAGTCACATACCATCCCATCACTTACACAATAGACACATACCATCCCATCACCTACACCATAGTCACATACCATCACCTACACCATAGTCACATACCATCCCATCACCTACACAATAGTCACATACCATCCCAACACCTACACCATTAGTCACATACCATCACCTACACCATAGTCACATACCATCCCATCACTTACACCATAGTCACATACCATCCCATCACATACACCATAGTCACATTCCATACCATCACTTACACCATAGTCACCTACCATCCCATCACTTACACCATAGTCACATACCATCCCATCACCTACACAATAGTCACATACCATCCCATCACTTACACCATAGTCACATACCATCCCATCACTTACACAATAGTCACATACCGTCCCATCACTTACACCATAGTCACATACCATCCCATCGCTTACACCATAGTCACCTACCATCCCATCACTTACACCATAGTCACATACCATCATATACACCATAGTCACATACCATCACATACACCATAGTCACATACCATCACATACACCATAGTCACATACCATCCCATCACCTACACAATAGTCACATACCATCCCATCACTTACACCATAGTCACATACCATCCCATCACATACACCATAATCACATACCATCACATCACCTACACCATAGTCACATACCATCCCACCACTTACACCATAGTCACATACCATCACTTACACCATAGTCACATACCATCACATACACCATAATCACATACCATCCCATCACCTACACAATAGTCACATACCATCCCATCACTTACACCATAGTCACATACCATCCCATCACTTACACCATAGTCACATACCATCCCATCACCTACACCATAGTCACATACCATCCCATCACTTACACCATAGTCACATACCATCACCTACACCATAGTCACCTACCATCCCATCACTTACACAATAGTCACATACCATCCCATCACTTACACAATAGTCACATACCATCCCATCAAATACACCATGGTCACCTACCATCCCATCACCTACACCATAATCACATACCATCCCATCACTTACACCATAGTCACCTACCATCCCATCACATACACCATAGTCACATACCATCCCATCACTTACACAATAGTTACATACCATCCCATCAGATACACCATGGTCACCTACCATCCCATCACTTACACCATAGTCACATACCAGCACATACACCATAGTCACATACCATCCCATCACTTACACAATAGTCACATACCATCCCATCACATACAACATAGTCACATACCATCCCATCACTTACACAATAGTCACATACCATCCCATCAGATACACCATGGTCACCTACCACCCCATCACTTACACAATAGTCACCTACCATACCATCACTTACACCATTGTCACATACCATCCCATCACTTACACCATAGTCACATACCATCCCATCACTTACACCATAGTCACCTACCATACCATCACTTACACCATAGTCACATACTATCCCATCACTTACACAATAGTCACATACCATCCCGTCACTGACACTATGATCACATACCATCCCATCACTTACACCATAGTCACATACCATCCCATCACTTACACCATAGTCACATACCATCCCATCACCTACACCATAGTCACATACCATCCCATCACTTACACCATAGTCACATACCATCACCTACACCATAGTCACCTACCATCCCATCACTTACACAATAGTCACATACCATCCCATCACTTACACAATAGTCACATACCATCCCATCAGATACACCATGGTCACCTACCATCCCATCACCTACACCATAATCACATACCATCCCATCACTTACACCATAGTCACCTACCATCCCATCACATACACCATAGTCACATACCATCCCATCACTTACACAATAGTCACATACCATCCCATCAATACACCATGTCACCTACCATCCCATCACTTACACCATAGTCACATACCACACATACACCATAGTCACATACCATCCCATCACTTACACAATAGTCACATACCATCCCATCACATACAACATAGTCACATACCATCCCATCACTTACACAATAGTCACATACCATCCCATCAGATACACCATGGTCACTACCACCCATCACTTACACAATAGTCACCTACCATACCATCACTTACACCATAGTCACATACCATCCCATCACTTACACCATAGTCACATACCATCCCATCACTTACACCATAGTCACCTACCATACCATCACTTACACCATAGTCACATACCATCCCATCACTTACACAATAGTCACATACCATCCCATCACTTACACTATGGTCACATACCATCCCATCACTTACACCATAGTCACATACCATCCCATCACCTACACCATAGTCACCTACCATCCCATCACCTACACAATAGTCACATACCATCCCATCACTTACACAATAGTCACATACCATCCATCACCTACACCATAGTCACATACCATCCCATCACCTACACAATAGTCACATACCATCCCATCACTTACACCATAGTCACCTACCATCCCATCACCTACACCATAGTCACATACCATCCCATCACCTACACCATAGTCACATACCATCCCATCACTTACACCATAGTCACATACCATCACCTACACCATAGTCACCTACCATCCCATCACTTACACAATAGTCACATACCATCCCATCACTTACACAATAGTCACATACCATCCCATCAGATACACCATGGTCACCTACCATCCCATCACCTACACCATAATCACATACCATCCCATCACTTACACCATAGTCACCTACCATCCCATCACATACACCATAGTCACATACCATCCCATCACTTACACAATAGTCACATACCATCCCATCAGATACACCATGGTCACCTACCATCCCATCACTTACACCATAGTCACATACCATCACATACACCATAGTCACATACCATCCCATCACTTACACAATAGTCACATACCATCCCATCACATACACCATAGTCACATACCATCCCATCACTTACACAATAGTCACATACCATCCCATCAGATACACCATGGTCACCTACCACCCCATCACTTACACAATAGTCACCTACCATACCATCACTTACACCATTGTCACATACCATCCCATCACTTACACCATAGTCACATACCATCCCATCACTTACACCATAGTCACCTACCATACCATCACTTACACCATAGTCACATACCATCCCATCACTTACACAATAGTCACATACCATCCCGTCACTGACACTATGATCACATACCATCCCATCACTTACACCATAGTCACATACCATCCCATCACCTACACCATAGTCACCTACCATCCCATCACCTACACAATAGTCACATACCATCCCATCACTTACACAATAGTCACATACCATCCATCACCTACACCATAGTCACCTACCATCCCATCACCTACACAATAGTCACATACCATCCCATCACTTACACCATAGTCACATACCATCCCATCACCTACACCATAGTCACCTACCATCCCATCACTTACACCATAGTCACCTACCATCCCATCACCTACACAATAGTCACATACCATCCCATCACCTACACAATAGTCACATACCATCCCATCACCTACACCATAGTCACCTACCATCCCATCACTTACACAATAGTCACATACCATCCCATCACCTACACAATAGTCACATACCATCCCATCACCTACACAATAGTCACATACCATCCCATCACCTACACCATAGTCACCTACCATCCCATCACTTACACCATAGTCACATACCATCACTTACACCATAGTCACATCCCATCACTTACACCATAGTCACATACCATCCCATCACTTACACCATAGTCACATACCATCACTTACACCATAGTCACATACCATCACCTACACCATAGTCACATACCATCCCATCACCTACACCATAGTCACATACCATCCCATCACCTACACCATAGTCACCTACCATCCCATCACCTACACAATAGTCACATACCATCCCATCACCTACACCATAGTCACCTACCATCCCATCACCTACACAATAGTCACATACCATCCCATCACTTACACCATAGTCACCTACCATCCCATCACCTACACCATAGTCACCTACCATCCCATCACTTACACCATAGTCACCTACCATCCCATCACCTACACAATAGTCACATACCATCCCATCACCTACACAATAGTCACATACCATCCCATCACCTACACCATAGTCACCAACCATCCCATCACCTACACAATAGTCACATACCATCCCATCACCTACACAATAGTCACATACCATCCCATCACCTACACAATAGTCACATACCATCCCATCACCTACACCATAGCCACATACCATCCCATCACCTACACAATAGTCACATACCATCCCATCACCTACACAATAGTCACATACCATCCCATCACCTACACCATAGTCACATACCATCCCATCAATTGCACAATAGTCACATACCATCCCATCACTTACACCATAGTCACATACCATCCCATCACATACACCATAATCACATACCATCCCATCACCTACACCATAGTCACATACCATCCCATCACTTACACCATAGTCACATACCATCACTTACACCATAGTCACATACCATCCCATCACTTACACAATAGTCACCTACCATCCCATCACTTACACCATAGTCACATACCATCACTTACACCATAGTCACATACCATCCCATCACTTACACAATAGTCACCTACCATCCCATCACTTACACCATAGTCACCTACCATCCCATCACTTACACCATAGTCACCTACCATCCCATCACTTACACCATAGTCACATACCATCCCATCAGATACACCATGGTCACCTACCATCCCATCACCTACACAATAGTCACATACCATCCCATCAGATACACCATTGTCACCTACCATCCCATCACCTACACCATAGTCACATACCATCCCACCACTTACACCATAGTCACATACCATCACTTACACCATAGTCACATACCATTACTTACACAATAGTCACATACCACCCCATCACTTACACAATAGTCACATACCATCCCATCACTTACACAATAGTCACCTACCATCCCATCACTTACACCATAGTCACCTACCATCCCATCACTTACACCATAGTCACCTACCATCCCATCACTTACACCATGGTCACCTACCATCCCATCACTTACACCATAGTCACCTACCATCCCATCACATACACCATAGTCACATACCATCCCATCACTTACACAATAGTCACATACCATCCCATCAGATACACCATGGTCACCTACCATCCCATCACTTACACCATAGTCACATACTATCACATACACCATAGTCACATACCATCCGATCACTTACACAATAGTCACATACCATCCCATCAGATACACCATGGTCACCTACCATCCCATCACTTACACCATGGTCACCTACCATCCCATCACCTACACCATAGTCACATACTATCACATACACCATAGTCACATACCATCCAATCACTTACACCATAGTCACCTACCATCCCATCAGATACACCATGGTCACCTACCATCCCATCACCTACACCATAATCACATACCATCCCATCACTTACACCATAGTCACCTACCATCCCATCACATACACCATAGTCACATACCATCCCATCACTTACACAATAGTCACATACCATCCCATCAGATACACCATGGTCACCTACCATCCCATCACTTACACCATAGTCACATACCATCACATACACCATAGTCACATACCATCCCATCACTTACACAATAGTCACATACCATCCCATCACATACACCATAGTCACATACCATCCCATCACTTACACAATAGTCACATACCATCCCATCAGATACACCATGGTCACCTACCACCCCATCACTTACACAATAGTCACCTACCATACCATCACTTACACCATAGTCACATACCATCCCATCACTTACACCATAGTCACATACCATCCCATCACTTACACCATAGTCACCTACCATACCATCACTTACACCATAGTCACATACCATCCCATCACTTACACAATAGTCACATACCATCCCATCACTGACACAATGATCACATACCATCCCATCACTTACACCATAGTCACATACCATCCCATCACCTACACCATAGTCACCTACCATCCCATCACCTACACAATAGTCACATACCATCCCATCACTTACACAATAGTCACATACCATCCCATCACTTACACCATAGTCACCTACCATCCCATCACCTACACAATAGTCACATACCATCCCATCACTTACACCATAGTCACCTACCATCCCATCACCTACACTATAGTCACCTACTATCCCATCACTTACACCATAGTCACCTACCATCCCATCACCTACACAATAGTAACATACCATCCCATCACCTACACAATAGTCACATACCATCCCATCACCTACACCATAGTCACATACCATCCCATCACTTACACCATAGTCACATACCATCACTTACACCATAGTCACATCCCATCACTTACACCATAGTCACATACCATCCCATCACTTACACCATAGTCACATACCATCACTTACACCATAGTCACATACCATCACCTACACCATAGTCACATACCATCCCATCACCTACACCATAGTCACATACCATCCCATCACCTACACCATAGTCACCTACCATCCCATCACCTACACAATAGTCACATACCATCCCATCACCTACACCATAGTCACCTACCATCCCATCACCTACACAATAGTCACATACCATCCCATCACTTACACCATAGTCACCTACCATCCCATCACCTACACCATAGTCACCTACCATCCCATCACTTACACCATAGTCACCTACCATCCCATCACCTACACAATAGTCACATACCATCCCATCACCTACACAATAGTCACATACCATCCCATCACCTACACCATAGTCACCAACCATCCCATCACCTACACAATAGTCACATACCATCCCATCACCTACACAATAGTCACATACCATCCCATCACCTACACAATAGTCACATACCATCCCATCACCTACACCATAGCCACATACCATCCCATCACCTACACAATAGTCACATACCATCCCATCACCTACACAATAGTCACATACCATCACATCACCTACACCATATTCACATACCATCCCATCAATTGCACAATAGTCACATACCATCCCATCACTTACACCATAGTCACATACCATCCCATCACATACACCATAATCACATACCATCCCATCACCTACACCATAGTCACATACCATCCCATCACTTACACCATAGTCACATACCATCACTTACACCATAGTCACATACCATCCCATCACTTACACAATAGTCACCTACCATCCCATCACTTACACCATAGTCACATACCATCACTTACACCATAGTCACATACCATCCCATCACTTACACAATAGTCACCTACCATCCCATCACTTACACCATAGTCACCTACCATCCCATCACTTACACCATAGTCACCTACCATCCCATCACTTACACCATAGTCACATACCATCCCATCAGATACACCATGGTCACCTACCATCCCATCACCTACACAATAGTCACATACCATCCCATCAGATACACCATGGTCACCTACCATCCCATCACCTACACCATAGTCACATACCATCCCACCACTTACACCATAGTCACATACCATCACTTACACCATAGTCACATACCATCACTTACACAATAGTCACATACCACCCCATCACTTACACAATAGTCACATACCATCCCATCACTTACACAATAGTCACCTACCATCCCATCACTTACACCATAGTCACCTACCATCCCATCACTTACACCATAGTCACCTACCATCCCATCACTTACACCATGGTCACCTACCATCCCATCACTTACACCATAGTCACCTACCATCCCATCACATACACCATAGTCACATACCATCCCATCACTTACACAATAGTCACATACCATCCCATCAGATACACCATGGTCACCTACCATCCCATCACTTACACCATAGTCACATACTATCACATACACCATAGTCACATACCATCCGATCACTTACACAATAGTCACATACCATCCCATCAGATACACCATGGTCACCTACCATCCCATCACATACACCATAGTCACATACCATCCCATCACCTACACCATAGTCTCATACCATCACTTACACCATAGTCACATACCATTACTTACACCATAGTCACATACCATCCCATCACTTACACAATAGTCACATACCATCCCATCACCTACACAATAGTCACATACCATCCCATCACATACACCATAGTCACATACCATTCCATCACCTACACCATAGTCACATACCATCCCATCACATACACCATAGTCACATACCATCACTACACAATAGTCACATACCATCCCATCACTTACACAATAGACACATACCATCCCATCACCTACACCATAGTCACATACCATCACCTACACCATAGTCACATACCATCCCATCACCTACACAATAGTCACATACCATCCCATCACCTACACCATAGTCACATACCATCACCTACACCATAGTCACATACCATCCCATCACTTACACAATAGTCACATACCATCCCATCACTTACACCATAGTCACATACCATCCCATCACATACACCATAGTCACATACCATACCATCACTTACACCATAGTCACCTACCATCCCATCACTTACACCATAGTCACATACCATCCCATCACTTACACAATAGTCACATACCATCCTATCACTTACACCATAGTCACATACCATCCCATCACTTATACAATAGTCACATATCATCCCATCACTTACACAATAGTCACATACAATCCCATCACTTACACAATATTCACATACCATCCCATCACTTACACAATAGTCACATATCATCCCATCACCTACACCATAGTCACCTACCATCCCATCACCTAAACAATAGTCATATACCATTCCATCACTTACACCATAGTCACATACCATCACTTACACCATAGTCACATCCCATCACTTACACCATAGTCACATACCATCCCATCACTTACACCATAGTCACATACCATCACTTACACTATAGTCACATACCATCACCTACACCATAGTCACATACCATCTCATCACCTACACCATAGTCACATACCATCCCATCTCTTACACCATAGTCACATACCATCCCATCACTTACACTATAGTCACATACCATCCCATCACTTACACCATAGTCACATACCATCCCATCACTTACACCATAGTCACATACCATCACTTACACCATAGTCACATCCCATCACTTACACCATAGTCACATCCCATCACATACACCATAGTCACATACCATCCCATCACCTACACCATAGTCACCAACCATCCCATCACCTACACAATAGTCACATACCATCCCATCACCTACACAATAGTCACATACCATCCCATCACCTACACAATAGTCACATACCATCCCATCACCTACACCATAGTCACAAACCATCCCATCACTTACACCATAGTCACATACCATCACTTACACCATAGTCACATCCCATCACTTACACCATAGTCACATACCATCCCATCACTTACACCATAGTCACATACCATCACTTACACCATAGTCACATACCATCACCTACACCATAGTCACATACCATCCCATCACCTACACCATAGTCACATACCATCCCATCACCTACACCATAGTCACCTACCATCCCATCACCTACACATAGTCACATACCATCCCATCACCTACACCATAGTCACCTACCATCCCATCACCTACACAATAGTCACATACCATCCCATCACTTACACCATAGTCACCTACCATCCCATCACCTACACCATAGTCACCTACCATCCCATCACTTACACCATAGTCACCTACCATCCCATCACCTACACAATAGTCACATACCATCCCATCACCTACACCATAGTCACATACCATCCCATCACCTACACAATAGTCACATACCATCCCATCACCTACACAATAGTCACATACCATCCCATCACCTACACATAGTCACATACCATCCCATCACTACACCATAGCCACATACCATCCCATCACCTACACAATAGTCACATACCATCCCATCACCTACACAATAGTCACATACCATCCCATCACCTACACCATAGTCACATACCATCCCATCAATTACACAATAGTCACATACCATCCCATCACTTACACCATAGTCACATACCATCCCATCACATACACCATAATCACATACCATCCCATCACCTACACCATAGTCACATACCATCCCATCACTTACACCATAGTCACATACCATCACTTACACCATAGTCACATACCATCCCATCACTTACACAATAGTCACCTACCATCCCATCACTTACACCATAGTCACATACCATCACTTACACAATAGTCACATACCATCCCATCACTTACACAATAGTCACCTACCATCCCATCACTTACACCATAGTCACCTACCATCCCATCACTTACACCATAGTCACCTACCATCCCATCACTTACACCATAGTCACTACCATCCCATCACTTACACCATAGTCACCTACCATCCCATCACCTACACAATAGTCACATACCATCCCATCACTTACACCATAGTCACCTACCATCCCATCACTTACACCATAGTCACATACCATCCCATCACTTACACCATAGTCACCTACCATCCCATCACTTACACAATAGTCACATACCATCCCATCACTTACACAATAGTCACCTACCATCCCATCACTTACACCATAGTCACCTACCATCCCATCACTTACACCATAGTCACCTACCATCCCATCACTTACACCATAGTCACCTACCATCCCATCACTTACACAATAGTCACCTACCATCCCATCACTTACACCATAGTCACCTACCATCCCATCACTTACACCATAGTCACATACCATCCCATCACTTACACAATAGTCACATACCATCACATCAATTACACCATAGTCACCTACCATCCCATCACTTACACAATATCACATACTATCACAACACCATAGTCACATACCATCCCAACACTTACACAATAGTCACATACCATCCCATCACATACACCATAGTCACATACCATCCCATCACTTACACCATAGTCACCTACCATCCCATCACCTACACCATAGTCACATACCATCACATACACCATAGTCACATACCACCAATCACATACACCATGGTCACATACCATCACATACACCATAGTCACATACCATCCCATCACCTACACAATAGTCACATACCATCCCATCACTTACACCATAGTCACATACCATCCCATCACTTACACCATAGTCACCTACCATACCATCACTTACACCATAGTCACATACCATCCCATCACTTACACAATAGTCACATACCATCCCATCACTGACACTATGATCACATACCATCCCATCACTTACACCATAGTCACATACCATCCCATCACCTACACCATAGTCACCTACCATCCCATCACCTACACAATAGTCACATATCATCCCATCACTTACACAATAGTCACATACCATCCCATCACTTACACAATAGTCACATACCATCCCATCACTTACACAATAGTCACATACCATCCCATCACCTACACCATAGTCACCTACCATCCCATCACCTAAACAATAGTCATATACCATTCCATCACTTACACCATAGTCACATACCATCACTTACACCATAGTCACATCCCATCACTTACACCATAGTCACATACCATCCCATCACTTACACCATAGTCACATACCATCACTTACACTATAGTCACATACCATCACCTACACCATAGTCACATACCATCCCATCACCTACACCATAGTCACATACCATCCCATCTCTTACACCATAGTCACATACCATCCCATCACTTACACTATAGTCACATACCATCCCATCACTTACACCATAGTCACATACCATCCCATCACTTACACCATAGTCACATACCATCACTTACACCATAGTCACATCCCATCACTTACACCATAGTCACATCCCATCACATACACCATAGTCACATACCATCCCATCACTTACACCATAGTCACATACCATCACTTACACCATAGTCACATACCATTACTTACACCATAGTCACATACCATCCCATCACTTACACAATAGTCACATACCATCCCATCACCTACACAATAGTCACATACCATCCCATCACATACACCATAGTCACATACCATTCCATCACCTACACCATAGTCACATACCATCCCATCACATACACCATAGTCACATACCATCACTTACACAATAGTCACATACCATCCCATCACTTACACAATAGACACATACCATCCCATCACCTACACCATAGTCACATACCATCACCTACACCATAGTCACATACCATCCCATCACCTACACAATAGTCACATACCATCCCATCACCTACACCATAGTCACATACCATCACCTACACCATAGTCACATACCATCCCATCACTTACACAATAGTCACATACCATCCCATCACTTACACCATAGTCACATACCATCCCATCACATACACCATAGTCACATACCATACCATCACTTACACCATAGTCACCTACCATCCCATCACTTACACCATAGTCACATACCATCCCATCACTTACACAATAGTCACATACCATCCTATCACTTACACCATAGTCACATACCATCCCATCACTTATACAATAGTCACATACCATCCCATCACTTACACCATAGTCACATACCATCCCATCACTTACACCATAGTCACCTACCATCCCATCACTTACACCATAGTCACATACCATTACATACACCATAGTCACATACCATCACATACACCATAGTCACATACCATCACATACACCATAGTCACATACCATCCCATCACCTACACAATAGTCACATACCATCCCATCACTTACACCATAGTCACATACCATCCCATCACATACACCATAATCACATACCATCACATCACCTACACCATAGTCACATACCATCCCACCACTTACACCATAGTCACATACGATCACTTACACAATAGTCACATACCATCACATACACCATAATCACATACCATCCCATCACCTACACAATAGTCACATACCATCCCATCACTTACACCATAGTCACATACCATCCCATCACTTACACCATAGTCACATACCATCCCATCACCTACACCATAGTCACATACCATCCCATCACTTACACCATAGTCACATACCATCACCTACACCATAGTCACCTACCATCCCATCACTTACACAATAGTCACATACCATCCCATCACTTACACAATAGTCACATACCATCCCATCAGATACACCATGGTCACCTACCATCCCATCACCTACACCATAGTCACATACCATCCCATCACTTACACCATAGTCACCTACCATCCCATCACATACACCATAGTCACATACCATCCCATCACTTACACAATAGTCACATACCATCCCATCAGATACACCATGGTCACCTACCATCCCATCACTTACACAATAGTCACATACCATCACATACACCATAGTCACATACCATCCCATCACTTACACAATAGTCACATACCATCCCATCACATACACCATAGTCACATACCATCCCATCACTTACACAATAGTCACATACCATCCCATCACTGACACTATGATCACATACCATCCCATCACTTACACCATAGTCACATACCATCCCATCACCTACACCATAGTCACCTACCATCCCATCACCTACACAATAGTCACATATCATCCCATCACTTACACAATAGTCACATACCATCCCATCACTTACACAATAGTCACATACCATCCCATCACTTACACCATAGTCACATACCATCCCATCACTTACACCATAGTCACCTACCATACCATCACTTACACCATAGTCACATACCATCCCATCACTTACACAATAGTCACATACCATCCCATCACTGACACTATGATCACATACCATCCCATCACTTACACCATAGTCACATACCATCCCATCACCTACACCATAGTCACCTACCATCCCATCACCTACACAATAGTCACATATCATCCCATCACTTACACAATAGTCACATACCATCCCATCACTTACACAATAGTCACATACCATCCCATCACTTACACAATAGTCACATACCATCCCATCACCTACACCATAGTCACCTACCATCCCATCACCTAAACAATAGTCATATACCATTCCATCACTTACACCATAGTCACATACCATCACTTACACCATAGTCACATCCCATCACTTACACCATAGTCACATACCATCCCATCACTTACACCATAGTCACATACCATCACTTACACTATAGTCACATACCATCACCTACACCATAGTCACATACCATCCCATCACCTACACCATAGTCACATACCATCCCATCTCTTACACCATAGTCACATACCATCCCATCACTTACACTATAGTCACATACCATCCCATCACTTACACCATAGTCACATACCATCCCATCACTTACACCATAGTCACATACCATCACTTACACCATAGTCACATCCCATCACTTACACCATAGTCACATCCCATCACATACACCATAGTCACATACCATCCCATCACTTACACCATAGTCACATACCATCACTTACACCATAGTCACATACCATTACTTACACCATAGTCACATACCATCCCATCACTTACACCATAGTCACATACCATCCCATCACCTACACGATAGTCACATACTATCCCATCACCTACACCATAGTCACATACCATCCCATCACATACACCATAGTCACATACCATTCCATCACCTACACCATAGTCACATACCATCCCATCACATACACCATAGTCACATACCATCACTTACACAATAGTCACATACCATCCCATCACTTACACAATAGACACATACCATCCCATCACCTACACCATAGTCACATACCATCACCTACACCATAGTCACATACCATCCCATCACCTACACAATAGTCACATACCATCCCACACCTACACCATAGTCACATACCATCACTTACACCATAGTCACATACCATCCCATCACTTACACCATAGTCACATACCATCCCATCACATACACCATAGTCACATACCATACCATCACTTACACCATAGTCACCTACCATCCCATCACTTACACCATAGTCACATACCATCCCATCACTTACACAATAGTCACATACCATCCTATCACTTACACCATAGTCACATACCATCCCATCACTTATACAATAGTCACATACCATCCCATCACTTACACCATAGTCACATACCATCCCATCACTTACACCATAGTCACCTACCATCCCATCACTTACACCATAGTCAACAATACCATCACATACACCATAGTCACATACCATCACATACACCATAGTCACATACCATCCCATCACCTACACAATAGTCACATACCATCCCATCACTTACACCATAGTCACATACCATCCCATCACATACACCATAATCACATACCATCACATCACCTACACCATAGTCACATACCATCCCACCACTTACACCATAGTCACATACGATCACTTACACAATAGTCACATACCATCACATACACCATAATCACATACCATCCCATCACCTACACAATAGTCACATACCATCCCATCACTTACACCATAGTCACATACCATCCCATCACTTACACCATAGTCACATACCATCCCATCACCTACACCATAGTCACATACCATCCCATCACTTACACCATAGTCACATACCATCACCTACACCATAGTCACCTACCATCCCATCACTTACACAATAGTCACATACCATCCCATCACTTACACAATAGTCACATACCATCCCATCAGATACACCATGGTCACCTACCATCCCATCACCTACACCATAGTCACATACCATCCCATCACTTACACCATAGTCACCTACCATCCCATCACTTACACAATAGTCACATACCATCCCATCACTTACACAATAGTCACATACCATCCCATCAGATACACCATGGTCACCTACCATCCCATCACTTACACCATAGTCACATACCATCACATACACCATAGTCACATACCATCCCATCACTTACACAATAGTCACATACCATCCCATCACATACACCATGGTCACATACCATCCCATCACTTACACAATAGTCACATACCATCCCATCAGATACACCATGGTCACCTACCACCCCATCACTTACACAATAGTCACCTACCATACCATCACTTACACCATAGTCACATACCATCCCATCACTTACACCATAGTCACATACCATCCCATCACTTACACCATAGTCACATACCATCCCATCACCTACACAATAGTCACATACCATCCCATCACCTACACAATAGTCACATACCATCCCATCACCTACACCATAGCCACATACCATCCCATCACCTACACAATAGTCACATACCATCCCATCACTTACACAATAGTCACATACCATCCCATCAGATACACCATGGTCACCTACCATCCCATCACTTACACCATAGTCACATACCATCACATACACCATAGTCACATACCATCCCATCACTTACACAATAGTCACATACCATCCCATCACATACACCATGGTCACATACCATCCCATCACTTACACAATAGTCACATACCATCCCATCAGATACACCATGGTCACCTACCACCCCATCACTTACACAATAGTCACCTACCATACCATCACTTACACCATAGTCACATACCATCCCATCACTTACACCATAGTCACATACCATCCCATCACTTACACCATAGTCACATACCATCCCATCACCTACACAATAGTCACATATCATCCCATCACCTACACAATAGTCACATACCATCCCATCACCTACACCATAGCCACATACCATCCCATCACCTACACAATAGTCACATACCATCCCATCACCTACACAATAGTCACATACCATCCCATCACCAACACCATAGTCACATACCATCCCATCAATTGCACAATAGTCACATACCATCCCATCACTTACACCATAGTCACATACCATCCCATCACATACACCATAATCACATACCATCCCATCACCTACACCATAGTCACATACCATCCCATCACTTACACCATAGTCACATACCATCACTTACACCATAGTCACATACCATCCCATCACTTACACAATAGTCACCTACCATCCCATCACTTACACCATAGTCACATACCATCACTTACACCATAGTCACATACCATCCCATCACTTACACAATAGTCACCTACCATCCCATCACTTACATCATAGTCACCTACCATCCCATCACTTACACCATAGTCACCTACCATCCCATCACTTACACCATAGTCACATACCATCCCATCAGATACACCATGGTCACCTACCATCCCATCACCTACACAATAGTCACATACCATCCCATCAGATACACCATGGTCACCTACCATCCCATCACCTACACCATAGTCACATACCATCCCACCACTTACACCATAGTCACATACCATCACTTACACCATAGTCACATACCATCACTTACACAATAGTCACATACCACCCCATCACTTACACAATAGTCACATACCATCCCATCACTTACACAATAGTCACCTACCATCCCATCACTTACACCATAGTCACCTACCATCCCATCACTTACACCATAGTCACCTACCATCCCATCACTTACACCATGGTCACCTACCATCCCATCACTTACACCATAGTCACCTACCATCCCATCACATACACCATAGTCACATACCATCCCATCACTTACACAATAGTCACATACCATCCCATCAGATACACCATGGTCACCTACCATCCCATCACTTACACCATAGTCACATACCATCACATACACCATAGTCACATACCATCCCATCACTTACACAATAGTCACATACCATCCCATCAGATACACCATGGTCACCTACCATCCCATCACTTACACCATGGTCACCTACCATCCCATCACCTACACCATAGTCACATACTATCACATACACCATAGTCACATACCATCCAATCACTTACACCATAGTCACCTACCATACCATCACTTACACCATAGTCACATACCATCCCATCACTTACACAATAGTCACATACCATCCCATCACTTACACCATAGTCACATACCATCCCATCACTTACACCATAGTCACCTACCATACCATCACTTACACCATAGTCACATACCATCCCATCACTGACACTATGATCACATACTATCCCATCACTTACGCCATAGTCACATACCATCCCATCACCTACACCATAGTCACCTACCATCCCATCACCTACACAATAGTCACATATCATCCCATCACTTACACAATAGTCACATACCATCCCATCACTTACACAATAGTCACATACCATCCCATCACTTACACAATAGTCACATACCATCCCATCACCTACACCATAGTCACCTACCATCCCATCACCTACACAATAGTCATATACCATTCCATCACTTACACCATAGTCACCTACCATCCCATCACCTACACACTAGTCACATACCATCCCATCACCTACACAATAGTCACATACCATCCCATCACCTACACAATAGTCACCTACCATCACATCACCTACACAATAGTCACATACCATCCCATCACCTACACCATAGTCACCAACCATCCCATCACCTACACAATAGTCACATACCATCCCATCAGATACACCATGGTCACCTACCATCCCATCACTTACACCATAGTCACATACCATCACATACACCATAGTCACATACCATCCCATCACTTACACAATAGTCACATACCATCCCATCACATACACCATGGTCACATACCATCCCATCACTTACACAATAGTCACATACCATCCCATCAGATACACCATGGTCACCTACCACCCCATCACTTACACAATAGTCACCTACCATACCATCACTTACACCATAGTCACATACCATCCCATCACTTACACCATAGTCACATACCATCCCATCACTTACACCATAGTCACATACCATCCCATCACCTACACAATAGTCACATACCATCCCATCACCTACACAATAGTCACATACCATCCCATCACCTACACCATAGCCACATACCATCCCATCACCTACACAATAGTCACATACCATCCCATCACTTACACAATAGTCACATACCATCCCATCAGATACACCATGGTCACCTACCATCCCATCACTTACACCATAGTCACATACCATCACATACACCATAGTCACATACCATCCCATCACTTACACAATAGTCACATACCATCCCATCACATACACCATGGTCACATACCATCCCATCACTTACACAATAGTCACATACCATCCCATCAGATACACCATGGTCACCTACCACCCCATCACTTACACAATAGTCACCTACCATACCATCACTTACACCATAGTCACATACCATCCCATCACTTACACCATAGTCACATACCATCCCATCACTTACACCATAGTCACATACCATCCCATCACCTACACAATAGTCACATACCATCCCATCACCTACACAATAGTCACATACCATCCCATCACCTACACCATAGCCACATACCATCCCATCACCTACACAATAGTCACATACCATCCCATCACCTACACAATAGTCACATACCATCCCATCACCAACACCATAGTCACATACCATCCCATCAATTGCACAATAGTCACATACCATCCCATCACTTACACCATAGTCACATACCATCCCATCACATACACCATAATCACATACCATCCCATCACCTACACCATAGTCACATACCATCCCATCACTTACACCATAGTCACATACCATCACTTACACCATAGTCACATACCATCCCATCACTTACACAATAGTCACCTACCATCCCATCACTTACACCATAGTCACATACCATCACTTACACCATAGTCACATACCATCCCATCACTTACACAATAGTCACCTACCATCCCATCACTTACATCATAGTCACCTACCATCCCATCACTTACACCATAGTCACCTACCATCCCATCACTTACACCATAGTCACATACCATCCCATCAGATACACCATGGTCACCTACCATCCCATCACCTACACAATAGTCACATACCATCCCATCAGATACACCATGGTCACCTACCATCCCATCACCTACACCATAGTCACATACCATCCCACCACTTACACCATAGTCACATACCATCACTTACACCATAGTCACATACCATCACTTACACAATAGTCACATACCACCCCATCACTTACACAATAGTCACATACCATCCCATCACTTACACAATAGTCACCTACCATCCCATCACTTACACCATAGTCACCTACCACCCCATCACTTACACCATAGTCACCTACCATCCCATCACTTACACCATGGTCACATACCATCCCATCACTTACACCATAGTCACCTACCATCCCATCACATACACCATAGTCACATACCATCCCATCACTTACACAATAGTCACATACCATCCCATCAGATACACCATGGTCACCTACCATCCCATCACTTACACCATAGTCACATACCATCACATACACCATAGTCACATACCATCCCATCACTTACACAATAGTCACATACCATCCCATCAGATACACCATGGTCACCTACCATCCCATCACTTACACCATGGTCACCTACCATCCCATCACCTACACCATAGTCACATACTATCACATACACCATAGTCACATACCATCCAATCACTTACACCATAGTCACCTACCATACCATCACTTACACCATAGTCACATACCATCCCATCACTTACACAATAGTCACATACCATCCCATCACTTACACCATAGTCACATACCATCCCATCACTTACACCATAGTCACATACCATACCATCACTTACACCATAGTCACATACCATCCCATCACTTACACAATAGTCACATACCATCCCATCACTGACACTATGATCACATACCATCCCATCACTTACACCATAGTCACATACCATCCCATCACCTACACCATAGTCACCTACCATCCCATCACCTACACAATAGTCACATATCATCCCATCACTTACACAATAGTCACATACCATCCCATCACTTACACAATAGTCACATACCATCCCATCACTTACACAATAGTCACATACCATCCCATCACCTACACCATAGTCACCTACCATCCCATCACCTACACAATAGTCATATACCATTCCATCACTTACACCATAGTCACCTACCATCGTCCATCACCTACACAATAGTCACATACCATCCCATCACCTACACAATAGTCACATACCATCACCTACACAATAGTCACATACCATCACCTACACAATAGTCACATACCATCCCATCACCTACACCATAGTCACATACCATCCCATCACCTACACAATAGTCACATACCATCCCATCACCTACACAATAGTCACATACCATCCCATCACATACACCATAGTCACCTACCATCCCATCACCTACACAATAGTCACATACCATCCCATCACCTACACCATAGTCACATACCATCCCATCACTTACACTATAGTCACCTACCATCCCATCACCTACACAATAGTCACATACCATCCCATCACTTACACCATAGTCACATACCATCCCATCACCTACACTATTGTCACATACCATGGTAAGAATAACTTGACCACGAACTATTTAGTCGATCTCATACCTGAAAATATACAAACAAGATATAACCTAAGAAATGACAACACTACACCATTAATCCACTGTCCTACCCAATTATACCACACTTCCTTCCTCCCGTCAGTAATAAAGGATTGGAACACTCTTCCTCACGCAACTACAACACGTCCTTCCATAGCAACGTTCAAGAAACACCTTAGCCCTAATTCCACCAAACGCCCATTATGTTATCAAACTGGTAACAGAACTTATCAAGTATTGCATACTCGTATACATATTGGCTGTAGCTCATTAACTTACCACCTTTTCCGTAAATCTATCGTGAACAACCCGAACTGTGCATGCAGAGAAATTGAAACGTCAAGCCATTGCATATTATATTGTCGCAACTATTTTAACATTAGACAAACTTACCTAGATAACTTACCATGTCTTTTAACCTATAGCAATCTTATCTACGGCAACGAACGTCTGAATAACGACCAAAACGTGCACCTATTTCATAAAGTACAACAATTCATTGTTGTCTCCACGCGTTTCACACATTGATCTACGAACACATGGAATTACTAGGAGGGGAACATGTATTTTTCTTTCAAATACTTTGCAGCACTTTCAATTACAATCGGGAAATGAAATATGGACTGTATTATTGTTTAAAACAAACAATAATATAACTTGATCATTTTATAATACATATAATTTCTTTAATCGGATAATTAGACTTTATGTTTACCATGGAGATGAATTTACATAAGCTTTGTATTAAGCTTGTTTTCAACTCCTATTTGTCTTACACTCATTTATAATAGTTGTATAATTATGTATATATATGTAACAGAACAAATAAATAATGTTTAAACTATATCCCCCTAAATTTCTTCGATCGAAAATACGGGGGACAAATAAGTACTGGGGTACCCCACCATGGCTTTCCTTGGTCTATTCTAAGTACTTGTGGTACACCATCAGGCCATTCGCCCAGCTTAATAAATGAATGTGCTAACCAACATGGACCGTCCCTAAATCTATTGAAGCACTTAGATACCCAACCGGGCCCTTCCTTACTCTATATAAGTAATGGGTACTTCACCAGCTAGTCTAATTAAATACTGAGGTGCCCCACCAGGCCCTTCTCTAGCCTGTGGAAGCAATATGGTAATCCACCAGGACCTTCCCTAAGTCTATTTAAGCATGCGCCCTGGTTACCCCGCCAAGCCATTCCCTAGTCAATATCAAAATTGAATTACACTACCAGACCATTCCCTAGTATACTTCAGTATTGGAGTACCACCACCAGATCATTCCCTAGTATACTTCAGTATTGGATTACACTACCAGATCATTCCCTGGTATACTTCAGTATTCGAGTACCACCACCAGACCATTCCCTAGCATACTTCAGTATTGGAGTACCACCACCAGACCATTCCCTAGTATACTTCAGTATTGGAGTACACCACCAGACCATTCCCTAGTATACTTCAGTATTGGAGTACCACCACCAGACCATTCCCTAGTATACTTCAGTATTGGAGTACGACCACCAGACCATTCCCTAGTATACTTCAGTATTGGAGTACCACCACCAGACCATTCCCTAGTATACTTCAGTATTGGAGTACCACCACCAGACCATTCCCTAGTATACTTCAGTATTGGAGTACCACCACCAGACCATTCCCTAGTATACTTCAGTATTGGAGTACCACCACCAGACCATTCCCTAGTATACTTCAGTATTGGAGTACCACCACCAGGCCATTCCCTAGTATACTTCAGTATTGGAGTACCACCACCAGACCATTCCCTAGTATACTTCAGTATTGGAGTACCACCACCAGACAATTCCCTAGTATACTTCAGTATTGGAGTACCACCACCAGACCATTCCCTAGTATACTTCAGTATTGGAGTACCACCACCAGACCATTCCCTAGTATACTTCAGTATTGGAGTACCACCACCAGACCATTCCCTAGTATACTTCAGTATTGGAGTACCACCACCAGACCATTCCCTAGTATACTTCAGTATTGGAGTACCACCACCAGACCATTCCCTAGTATACTTCAGTATTGGAGTACCACCACCAGACCATTCCCTAGTATACTTCAGTATTGGAGTACCACCACCAGACAATTCCCTAGTATACTTCAGTATTGGAGTACCACCACCAGACCATTCCCTAGTATACTTCAGTATTGGAGTACCACCACCAGGTCCTTGCGTGGTACTTTATAAGTATTGTGGAATCCCCACAAGGCCCTTCCATAGTATATTGAAGCACCGGGCTTCCCCATCAGGCTCTTTCTTAGTCTATTTACGCCCTGTTGAACCTCACCCGACCCCATCCTAGAGCATTTATGTACTGGTGTTCCCCACCAGGCCATTTCCCAACCTAATTTAGATATGTTGAACATATGTGCTCTGTGTATGATGACTGACTCCGCGGGCCTGCAATCGGAGACTATGTAGACTATATTGCATATAAATATATACTCAATTCCAAAATAAAGTGTGCACTTTTGAATTTAGAATATTTCACTATTTAGAAGACGTATCGGTTAGAAATTTCGCACAGTATACCTCAAGTATATTTGTGATCGATCAATTGCATAATCTACCACATGGTATGCAAAAAATATCAGTCCAGTCTGTGAGACTTGATTTCGCATGATTTGCACGTGCAGCCCGAGGAAAATATACATGTCACCGGAAACTTGTATTTGTGTAATCCTTATGTCTTACATAACGGTTAAATCACATTTGAGTTCACATTGGTACACAACGAACATGCCTAGATTGAGCGAAAATCAACATATCCAAGCATTAACAATGCTTGCCAGTGGTGACAACGTCACTGACGTGAGTAGGGCGTTATGGTGCCACAGAAACATTAACTATTATTCGCTTGCGCCAACGGTTCCAACAAACAGATGGTGTAGCAGATCGCCGAAGAACCGGTAGACCAAGAGTAACGAATCGGCAAACGGACCGGTTTATTACGTTGACGCACCTGCGACGTCGTTTCCAAACAGCGTCTAGTACCGCGAGACAGTATCCATCAACAGCAGAGGTGCGCACACAAGATACTGATCGGGAAAAAACACCAGAACTGCGATTAAAACAACTTTAAATGCATTATTGAATGTGACCTGATGCTTTGAGTACTTTTGCAACTTTGATTTTAGCACCGTCTCCTTTCTCGCATAAAAAAGTTACTTAAACTGACGGTGACTTAAAATCTGATATGTCTGCCATATTCTACAGTGTCTAAAGTTTGGTACCAAATTGATAGGTTTCGGTTAAATAGGCGATGAGAAATCACAGAAAACAAAGTGCACACTTTATTTTGGAATTGAGTATATATATAGATAGTGTATGCATAACGCATTTGTTTCATATGTGAAAGGCCCGGAGTTCGCACCCAGCTGTAGTCGTTAAGAGTGTCAGTTTAGGCAGTGCATTTAAATATAGATATATGATAACCCCAAGCAGTATCCGGAAACCCCGAAATAACGAAATAGACATATTAATAACAAACACCAATCATGGAACGGAACTCTATTTAATGATGTGAGCAAACGGAACTTGTCACGATTTCGGCAATGCTACCGTAATATACTTGCATGGTTCAATCCCACTCTGGAGCATTCTCGTGCGTGGTGATGAACAGGTGAAGGTGCTATGGGTGCTATGACTGACATTACTGGCAAGCAATCGGATAAAATGGTGACACCATGACAAATCAACAAATGTATGTATACATGTAAACAAAAATAGATACACATAGACTTACATAATTGTTTACAATAGTAATCAGTGAGCCAATTAAAACCTTATAATGTAAGCCCTATTATACTTGGTCTACCGAATACAAGTTTATTACCTTACTTACACAGACTAATAGGAAAATTGTTCAAAACCTGTCCAAATTTATATATTACGCAAATTTAGTAAGACATTAATTTTTTTTAGACACCACAACCATCTATGCTCTTCTGAAAAGGTATCCATGTATTTCCATTGTACTTTGTTTATATATGTATTCTTTGCTATAAGTATGTTGTCATATTTAATGCAATAAATATATTGAATTGAATTGAATTCAGGCTTGCCACTACTACCGTAATCCACAATCACGGTACAGTGAACGTGAGGATGCCTAGCAACAAGGACCGGCAATCGGATAATATTAATGTGAAATAATACATTTACCGGATAATATTGATGCGAAATAGTACATATATCGGATAATATTGAGGCGAAATTATATATTTACCGGATAATATTGAGGCGAAATAGTACATTTACCGGATAATAATGAGGCGAAATAATACATTTAACAGATAATAGCGGCGAAATAATACATTTGCCGGATAATATTGAGGCGAAATAATACATTTACCGGATACTATTGAGGCGAAATAATACATTTACCGGATAATATTGAGGCGAAATAATACATTTACCGGATAGTAGGTGAGAAACAATACATTTACCGGATACTATTCAGGCGAAATAATATATTTACCGGAT
>CM026402.1:55846425-55877913 GCA_014843695.1 Archivesica marissinica
GGTGGTTATCATGTGGACAAGGTCTTCGATATCCATGGCACAGGCTCGGCATATTGCTTCTTCAGCATGTTGGTTAAATCTATGCTTGGATGCTTGTAGGATGTATGTGCCGGTTAGCATGCGACATTTGGTGATACCTCTTTTCACTTCGGACACTGACGATTGTATAGATTGCCAGACTGGGTGTGTACATCCTATCTGAAGGTGTGATTTCGACAGAAATTTCAGTGTTGATTTGTTTTCAATGTCAGCATTTAGTTGTTTCGACCAATAAGTGTTCACCGCCTGCTTAACTGGTTGTTTCCGTATTGTCTTGGGGACGAGACACTCTTTTAGAGAGGTTATACTTGGCAGTCCATATTTGGACAGAACATCTGATACTTTGCTATAGAAACTCAGTGGGTTATCAAGGTTAATTGCCATCTGCCTGTCAGTTAATGTTTGCAACGTTTCATTATCACTTTTTAGGATGTTGAAGATAAAACTCATCTGACGTTTCTGGATTTCTGCTTCTATTGGTAGTGCGCCTAACAGCAAATAAACTGCTACTGATGCAATTATGTCAGGTAGTGATTGTATTCTACGTAGAACTTGTATGTGGAATCTTGATAGAGATAGTGTTTGTGTGATAGTTAATGGAAGTACTTCCAGTCCAAACAGTAGCCTTGGTAGCACGTAGCACTGGCACAGTCTGAATGACACTGCAGGGTTTAGCCCATTTGATCCATGGAAACCGGTGTTAATTAATGAGTACATGGTTCTTCTTGCTAAGCTAATTCGTTCATCAATGTTAATTTCATTCTCTTTGCTTTCAGCGCGAAACAGACCCAGATGAGTAGTTTTGGCTACAAGGCTTAATAACAGTTTGACCCAGTGACCATTTTAAGTCTGACTTTGTATAGCGGGAGGTTTTATTGACTACCACAGCATTTGTTTTCGTCGGATGTAGGGTTACTCGATTTTGGCAGGCGTGCCGTCTGGCCACATGTAGCATGCTTTGCATTTCTTCAACACTTTCCGAAAGGAGACATACGTCATCTGCAACGGTTGGGCAACCGATATATGTGTTGCCGATTGATAGACCGAGTTTATTTTGTTTCATCTCCACTAATAGACCGTCAATATACGTCTTGTATAGGAAAGTCGAGAGCACTCCGCCCTGCCTTACACCCTGTGAGATTGAATAGCGTGGACCCAACTCACCCATCCACTTAACACGCGAGGTTAATCCTGTATACATATCTCTCACGAGCGTCCACAGCGCGGGATGCACTCCAACTATAGTTTATCGAGCAATATCGCATGACACACCACATCGAATGCTTTTCGACTGTCCAGGGTGACTAGGAATAATGGTGCCTTTGTGCACATTTTGACCTGCTCTAGCCTCGGACACTAGAAGAGCAGCCATTAGAGGCGATAGTCCCTTTGTAAAACCGTACTGTAGTGTAGAGTGATTGACATTAGCAGACATTCTTGGTAGTAGAGTATATTCAAATAACTTGCTAAGAATAGGTGTAACCGTAATACCTCTGTAATTGTCTAAATTAGAGGCTTCCTATCCTTTCTTGAGAACGGGAGTAACGATTCCTGTCTTAAAGTCTTCTGGTACTTGCTTATTTTCAATGATCTGATTAAATACACTTGTTATATATGGTAATAGTATGTTATTACTGGCTTTCAGTTGCTCTGCTACCAGTCCAAATTCATCAGGCGTTTTTCCTGTGTTTAACTGTTTGATTGCTGATATCACTTCAGATTCTACTATAGGTATCTGAACTGCCCGATTGTTCTCACATATTTCAGTAATGAGCTTTTCTCTAATATATGTTGATCCCAGGAATTCCGAGTCGTAACCCTCATCTTTTGGAACTGATAAGTCTTCTAAATAGTTTGTGAAGCATCGTCTTTGACTGTTCGCAGAGTAATAATCCTCGCCACCCATATGTATTCTAGTTGTACACGTATTTCTGCTGCTTCTGTTACGTTTAATTAGGCGATAAAATAATTCAGTTGATGGGTTAGACATGATTTCGGAATGGAAGCTTTGGCGATCCATGAAACGTTCCTGCCTTATTTGTGGTGGAGGTGGTGGAGGCGGCGGGTAGAAGTGAGCTGGCGGTCTGAATTGCTGTCTTGGTATGGTAGGAGCATAATTATGAGCCGTATACTGACCTCCCGCTGTTCCATAGTTGGGAGCCACAAAGTTCGCAGGTGTTTGTATAATGTTTGCCATTGGTGTCAAACCAGATCTTCCTAATTGGTGTCCTGTATGAGTATTATGACTGTATCTAATCAATGGGTGTTGAGAGAACATGGGCTGGTAGAGTGCCTGCATATGTGACACATGAGGATTAATCATCTGCTGACTAGACCACGGCACTGTACTGTAAGCTTGAGGAGACATAGCACAATGATTAGGCATATTAGAACTTAACATGGCTTGTGTGTGGAGAGATTGACAGTGTAGAGCAAGCTGTGTCTGTTGCGAGTGCACAAGATACATATTCTGAGTCATTTGCATTTCAATAGCACGTAGCCTTGATTCATACAGCTGTTGCTGAGCGTGCTGGAAACAGCTATGTGCAGTGTGGTTGTGTCCTGTGTGGCTATTGGAATCTGAGTACGCGCTTGCCCCCTGAGTGGGTTCAGGATCTGTCCTATCTGGTATAGCCTTATTCATACTGCTAATTCTGCTTGCTTTTATAGAGAGTTCAATGGTTGATTTCAAATGTTCTATTTCACTTTCCAACTGTAACACATATGCTTTGTCGGGGAGATCGCGCTTGGGTTTAGGTTTGGCCTGGCCTTTACGTCCTTTACCACTAAATTAACCTTTGCTTCTGGGAAAAACAATCAAGACGAGGATGATATTAATAAGTTTTAAGACCTACATACGTGTCACCTATTCAATAGATTTGAGTTAAACTGATATGCCCACTCAATCCGCCTTTCTGAATATCAACAATCAACAACTTTACAAATATCAGACACGGAGGACATATCAGAATGACAACACTATAACCGATACACAACACATCGGGTTCACAATATAGACCACACATGTCAAACTAATCTTTACAAATAAATTGTGTTAATATACAAATATAACACAGTTAATGTTGACGCATATTACTCTAAATAAGTCTATATATATATATTATAACCAAGTCAAATTTGATAGAACCCATTGTGAATTACTGAAGCATATTACCACTACAGCCGTATGCCATATATGTAGGAACTATAAGTACATGATGATGATTACTATTTCACAATGGATCCTACCAACATGACAAATAATGTACCTAGTACATGTAGTAAGCAAACGTAAATTTTAGCAAGCCAGTATTAGGGATTTTCAAGGGTGGGCGGGTATCAAAATATTCGACAGTAGACAACAAAATTCATTCAAGTGGCGCGAAATCTCGTGCACGAAACTATAAGGGTGCAAGGAACCAATGAAAACAGTCATCTCTAAATATTATCCAATGACTGAATGACACCAATATGACTGTTGCCTGACTGTAAAGATTAAGGTGCTAACGACTTAACATGAGCAGCGCTTCAGTCTTAATTAAATATTTTAATGGAACTAAAATCTACCAATTAGCTTCTGGGAAAAACAATCAAGACGAGGATGATATTAATAAGTTTTAATGACCTACATACGTGTCACCTATTCAATAGATTTGAGTTAAACTGATATGCCCACTCAATCCGCCAAACCCCGGCCAAATAAACGCTTCCAAAACTAAGCAGGCAGCATTAATTAAAACGGAATCCTTTATTGTGAGAATACAGTTAAATAGTATGTAACTTTGTAACCCACAATGAATAACTTCAGAATATGCTAGGTAACAACAGCAACACTCTCACTTTACGTTGTAGCTTAACCGAATTCAACAACAAATATATCAAACTACATGCAATCCTACCTTGTCTGTAGACATGTAATGACACAAACTGGACAACACCTATAAATTTACATGAACATACATGTGTATATATGTAATACTGTATCACAAGTTTAATATCACTACGCTACTCTGAACAATAGTGCTGAACTCAGACCGATGTCGTGTCCACGCACCTGCACTTCTAACGATCAGCCCGGCGTAAAGATAAAGAAACTCCCACCAATTTAAATACATCTAATACGATAATGTAGAAATGACCCGATGATAAAAGTGTCCTAAACGACCAGAACCCTCCGTATTTAAATGCAGACCACCATCTAACTTGGCAAAAAGGTAACGCCTTGGCTGTCCCTTGAAACAAAAGGGACGATAAGTTCTAATAAATTTGAAGTGCAAATCCTTAGACATGACATTATCTAGGATACGATTGAATTCTTTAATTCGCCCATCTGTAAGTGCATGATCTACTGGACGTGGCAATATGGCAGAGAATATTATGTCTGTATAACCACGACGACGACGAATCAATGCAACCAAATTTGCAATGTCTGCAGTCATATGTGCCACCGAACTACGATTATTAATGTTATTCGTTCCCACATGTACTATGACATAGTTAAACTTGGACGAGTCTACAAGCTTTTTGTCTATACACTGGCTTAATCTACCGATCGTGGCCCCCGGAAATGATTTCACCACTACTCCCTCCATCGGTGGAATGTTCTTAATGATGGAGTCGCCGATAATAATCACTTTGCGGAATTCTGTAACATTTAACAACACAAGTCTTTAAGACCGTCGATACCTACTAACTACATGTATGCAGCCCACATACCTGTAATAGTAGAAAAACGAAAATACTAGGTGAGAAAACACTGTCATGGAACTTATGCTGACTTGTGAATGTCTATTCTGTTCAGATGGTGTCATCGTCCAAACTGACAACAGAAACTTTTCTCTGCTAGGACATGACATGACAGCTATTTTCAACCAGAATATTTGGTTTTCCTAGCACAGTATACCGTAAACATATGTAATTCAAATGTTTTATTTGAAACAACCACCATGGAACTTATGCTGACTTGTGAATGTCTATTCTGTTCAGATGGTGTCATCGTCCAAACTGACAACAGAAACGTTTCTCTATAAGGACGACACGCACAAGACATGATAGCTATATTCAACTAGAACACTCAGCTTTACTATAGTAACAGTATGTCAATTAAACATAGATAATACAACGTTTTATTAAACACCACTACCGTGGAACGGTGTTGTCATAATCCAAACTAATAATAGTACAAGGCAATGACGTTATCTCTTACATAGTGGAATCAGCGTTAGTAATATTATTACCAATAAACCTAGACACTTTGAATTTATCCTGTAGTGAGTATTGAATATAATTCGTGTATGCATCAGAGCGCCAGTCTCCCATTAATTGAATAAGATTACCTGAAATATCTAACCTGAAGGCAAGGGTAGCCAGACCTCTACGAAAGGAATGGGTAGAAAACTGAGAAGGTTCTAGTCCAATATCAACGATGACCGATCTCAACTTTGATAAAAACATACTATACGAAACTGGTTTGCCGGAACTTAATATAAACAAGGGAGACAACTCTTTAGCTGGAACTTGTTTGATCATATGCTTGAAAGCGGAGACTGGGCACACACAACAATCAGGAATAGCTGTTAAAGGAGTTCTTAGAACCCTCTCTCCCGACTGAATTGTTTTAGTCCATCTCATGGACACTATCAAGTCCTTCCCTGAGAATTCGATATCCTTTCTTAACAAGAATTTAGGATTCAACAAATTCTTGCTAGAGGTAGGTACCAGATTTGATTTTTTTGCCATGAGAAAGAATGCAAATAAAAACAAACACCAGAAAGTAGTATCGTCTTTGTTGGAGACATTCATCACTAAAAATATGTGTCGAAGAATATCAGGAGTTATGGGCTCTGCTCGTTTTACCATATGTAATTTTAGCTTTGATATCCCTTTAATTGTTAGATTAACCAGAAATGTGTTTATCTGATCAATATTAAATCCCATTAACAAGTGTAGGATCCTGATACCACTTATATAATTCCTGATGGACTCTGTAGATTTGAAGGTTTTACCAAGAAATTGGGCATATAACTGTAGTGTCAGTGTCGACACGGGTAAGAAATCCAATCTAAAGTATGTGCAAAATAATAAAAAAGATTCCCACTGTATTTTGAGATTTTTTCTCGAGCTCACTGCATAAGCTCGTCTGTTAGAATCCCTCATATCCCTCTTCAAAACACTCAACTGATTCTCTGAAAATACATAACATTAAAAACCCACATAGACTAACTGAAGTCTATACTAACACAGGGCCACAATTACTGAATATGTTCAACACCACTAAACAAGTCTACAGCGACTAATAAAACTATATACGAATACCACCCCTGATCCACTACCATTGTATTGCTATGTTTATCCTTGTACTCGTTACTACCAATCGTTAGACAACACAAAATCTGCTTCATTGACAATCCACTCTGTTAAATTAAAACCCTTGGTCAAACTTCGGAAATTCAACTCATGCTTTTCCCCTGCATGCCATCTAGATAAATGATCGGCTATGCGATTCTCTTCAGATGACAAATTCTGGGCCCTAATTTCAAACTCATTGATAGCTGCATAATAGCTAATTTCCCTGAGACAACTCTGCAACCATGGACATCTAGATTTACCCGTGTTCAGTGTGATACAAACAGATTGATTATCACATAACACGACTATCTTCATATGTTGCAAATGCTGGCCCCATAAATGAAGACATAAAACTAAGGACAGCATTTCTAGCGCTCCAATATGTAACCTGTGTCTTAAAATGTGTTCCGGAAAGCGAGAATGAAAGAAGTGTCCATTCCAAAATCCACCGCAAGCTTCCAAGCAAGCATCAGAAGAAAAAATTGCATCAGATGATGACCAATTTCCAAGTGACATAAGTGAAATGCCGTTATACTTTGGTAAAAACGTATTCCACCACAAAATGTCCTTCCGTACCTGTATCGGGATATCATGTATATCCTGTTTTTCTAACATATACAAATCCATAAGCCAATTCAACAGACGACTAATAAACACTCTACTGGATTTTACACAAGCTCCAATAAAATTTAATTTCCCTAACAGTGATTGTACTTCTCTCAAGGTAGCCTGATCCTTATTCAACCATGTTTTTAGTAGAAGTCGAATTTCCTTCTTTCTATCAGGAGTGATTTCCATTGACATTTGTAATGTATTAAATAATACACCCAAAAGGGACATGATGGTAGAAGGGGGGCAACTCTTGTTTACCGACTCATCAATACCACACTTTTCTAAAACACTACCTAATATACAGTATGCGGTTGTTACCAGGTCTGGCTTCTCGGCCCCTGCAAAATCATCCAAGTAATTAAGGATAGCAATTCCTAGATTGTACATAATAAAAGCCACTGCATTAGTAACCCGTTGACAAATGGCAGCTGCACTACGCAATCCCATAGACAAAACTGTATCACAAAATATATGTTTTTGCCATACAAAAGCAACTAAATTATACTGAGATGGACAAATATTTAACAATATTCGACAGGTGACAACTAAATTCATTCAAGTGGCGCGAAATCTCGTGCACGAAACTATAAGGGTGCAAGGAACCAATGAAAACAGTCATCTCTAAATATTATCCAATTACTGAATGACACCAATATGACTGTTGCCTGACTGTAAAGATTAAGGTGCTAACTACTTAACATGAGCAGCGCTTCAGTCTTAATTAAATATTTTAATGGAACTAAAATCTACCGACAGTTGGATATCTACATCGGCTAACTCCAGGTCGGTTTCACGATTACGATGAACTTGGACATCTTCACTTGGAGCTGAATCTCCCGCATTAACTACTAGTATCGTATTAAAGTTAGAGACTTTTGTACCTGGATACAGTATTGATTTAAAGTTTTTGGAATAGTTAGCTCGATATCACAACGTGGTGGTTGTGCACTAGCTCTCATTATAGGTGAATTTATGTTGGGTTTATGCTGTACAGAATCTATCGCTGAATAATCTGGGCCGGGCATGTTCGAAACACTGCTTTCATCGCCATGTTTGTTAATACTATGGTCAGGTTGAATACTCGCATCATTGGTATTATATAAAAGGTTATCATTGCACATACCACATATAAAGTCATTTTCAGCCAGCTCTGTAATAATGGCGCTATTTACACGAGCACAGTCAAAATGGAACCATTCCTGGCAATCTCTGCATTCGATAGCACTATCTTCTGCTGGTTTGCTACATATCGGGCACAGGTAAACTTGTAATGTCTCGCCTATCTGGGTGTCTAAAGAGTCAATGGGTGGTTCATCTTCATTACCTGGAGGCGGCTCTATGGCTCGAGTAGACCGGGTGTGTACACAGGACCGATTCATAGCTTCCAGTAACTCGTTATTCATTGTGCTAAGTACCACACTGTGTGCCCTCATTTCATCACAAAGTAGTGGGAGAACGTCGTCTAAGAACTGGTCTGTTCTGCTGCCATTCACCATGATTTGAGAAGTGTTGTGATAATAGTTAACAACACATTTTTGTAATTTTCCCTTGGTTCCATCTATTTCTTTATTAAAAACCCGTAAACATGTATCTACAATAACTCCATGTGAATCTACTGCATCCTTGCTTTCAATATGATATGTCGCATCAACGCTACCTAAGGCTTTACTAATACAGACTTTGGCCATCTCAAATGCTGCCGCACTCAATTCAATGACTAGGTTTTTTCCTGGCTTCATTTCACAGCTCATGTGCTGTTTTGAACAAGCGATTTCTTTTTTGTCTAGTGCTTTCACCTTATCCAACACATAATGTTTTTGTATTACTTCCGAACTGCGTACTATATTTATATCAGGAGTGGACGACCGACCTCTCAACACATGTAGGTTGCTAGTTGAGGCACTTCTTCGCGGCCTGTCGCAGGTCAGTGGGGCAGCTTTCTTCATAATTGATGCGCTTTGAGAGTGTGCTTTAAAGCTTGTTGACTGCTGGTTAAACTAATAATACGACGTGAAATACTATCGTGTACTGCAGCTGGTGGAAACGAGTAAGATTGTGTAAATGAGCGATCTAGACTACATCACATAGGCTTTAGAAGCAGTTAATACAGTTCAGCAGCTACAAGTGGTTGAACAGCTATACATACAACAGGTTACCTTGTGCCCGATGACTAAAAACTTAGACTGTTAAAATGTCAGCTAATTTTAAAATTCACTAAGAACTCATAACAATTTGCTAAACGTTCCTTCAACCCTAAAAGGATAACATATGCTACAGCATGGGTGGAGGACCAGATGTGTACAACATTCAGTAATGCTGGTAAATTGCAACAGATGATTAGTCAGAGTTAAAGAAAACTAAAAATGTTGAGAACATAATTATCTCAGTCCGCCATGTTTTCACGTGCCAGTAAATTCAACCAGCAAGAACCCATACAAGTGTCATATTTACAAGACTTTACAGATATTGAACACTGTTATACAATATTAAAATAGTTCCTTTAAGAAATGCATGTGAACTATGCACTATATCTCTAACGTGATAATTTCGTGATTTTCTATAAAAAATTCTCAGTGATAAAAATGTGCGTCCTCTAAAACCGGAAACGGTGCAGCATAAATTATTAATACAGTCACAATGTATTAGAAAATGTAAGGGTGTCGCACCAACACCTTAGGTCATGTCATATAGCGATAACCAGTAGGCTGTTCCACCAATTGAACCGCGTATTCGGTAAGTCATGGTTATACACAAACATAAACGTTTTTAAATCCCATATACTGGAAATTGGAGTCACATTAGTATCCTTTATCTACTATCATTTATTTCTATGAATAATTGAGAAATAAAATGTTTGAACTAAAGTTGAGGAAAGATATTGTTATTGACTTATTCTCACAACTTACGATTCTTATACCCGTAGCGTGAGCCCCTAAGTCACAACTAGCGAACTTTCAATCCTCACGGACTTACGGGGCTCACGCTACAACGGCATTTAAATTCCATGTTGCCTCTTCTCTCTCCCTCGTGGCGATGGATTCCATCAGGAATGAGGTCTCGGGAGTGATTAATATAAGTTGCAAGAACTTGTTTCGCAATTGAGCTAAAATAAATGTGTATAAACTAAATGTATGCAAGTAATATATTACAATGACAGCCGAACTACCGTAGCCAGAGGTAAATTTCAACCGAGGCAATCTAGGGGATCCGGGGCATGTACCCCCTTACAATTATTGGGGTATAGAAGCGATTTCCTGCGTTTTCTGATTTTAGGCGTATAATTATGTACTGACCGTTCAGCTCTTTAGCAGTCACGATTTTATACAGCAAAAAAAATTGCATTTTATTTATTTAATTTTTTTTTGGCTTTGGAAATTTTAACCGAGGCAACTGCCTCGGTGTGCCTCAGTGTGACTACGGGCCTGAACTATGATAACAAATTGCTCATATAGATTGACTGAATGCAGGCGAATAGTTTCCTGTACGCAGCTGGGTCCACATCATTTTGCTAAACAAATAATAAATAAAATTATTGTGGCCACGGTACTCATCTTCCAGAATAAAGTACCACTATACTGGTGGCCCTCTACCTGGTTACAGTAACCCAGCTTCTTCTTATCTATTCCACAGTGACATATATTTAAGAGATTTTAAGGCAAAGATACGCGTGTGGTTGTAGTCGTGATAGCGAGATCGCTTCATGTGCGAAATACCTGGAGTTCGAGCCGCGCTGGTACCGTTACGAGTGTGCCCTTAGGCTATGTATTTAAATTCCACATTTCCTCTTCTCTCTCCTTCGTAGCGATGGATTCCATCAGGAATGAGGTATCGAGAGTTATTAATATAAGTTGTAAGAACTTGTTTCGCAATCGAGCTCAAATAAATCGTATGTATTACACATTTACAGGTATTTAAGAGGCAGAGATAATCACGATTTTATTGCGGAAATGCCTTCAAAATGCACAACAGACGATCTAGGAAATCCAATGCCCCGAGGGAGGTATGCCCCTGGACCCCCCACTACATTCCTTTGTTTTGAAAATTTCTCAAGCGGCGCAGTTCGCGTTGAAACGAGCGTTCTGATTAGATTATGATTATTCTTCATATAAAAAACAAACATCTTGTTACATTCTAATAATCCAATCAGAACGCTTGTTTCAACGCTCGTTTCAATGCGAATTGCGCAGCTTTAGAAATTTTCAAAACAAATTGAAAAATTCTACGAAATCTCTTTTTGACGTACATTTTTGCCGAATAAACCTACACGTTAGTGGAAACACATTTTATTGATAATGCTATTCACAGTTAAAACTCTCCCGGCGAAGATTTTTTTTTGTTGCTGACAGAACCCGTGTCCTAGTATGGAAATGTGACCTGCTATGGCCAATGTCTGTGGCAATTGTTTGCAATGTATACATGCATGCAGCTTAAAGTTGTGTTTTATTTGAAGAACAATATAAAGACTCGGGATAGGCGTTATATTTGGACATATTTGTACAAAATTGTTTCAGATAGGGCCATTTTACTGATCGATGCGAAATCTGACATCCCACAGAGTAGAATCCCTGTACTTAAATATATATACTAGTACCCCAAACGTGCCGAATCCCTGTGAGCCGGATGTGCATACAAGGTCTTCACTACCAGTGTCCTCTTTGATGGAATTATAGTATCTGAGGAGGCCTGGTAGCTCACTTTTCTACCCCCCACGCATGGCAATAATAGCTCAATTATTGACTGTTAGCCATTAACAGAGGAGAAGAAGAAGAAGGTCTTACTAAGTAATATAGCGCCATTTTCTCTTTGGAAAAAAGCGCATATTTCACAGACATTGACCGTACACACCGATACAGAAAATAATTTATTGTATTACAACGTTACTAATAATTTAGTAATAAACCATACCATTATAAGTTTTATTTCTTAGCATCTTCTTCATACTCATAGATGGGCAAATAGTTAAATTAATATGTGGAAAGAAGACCAACCCAGGCATGTACAATCTATAGATTCATTACAGGGAATGTACTCATATTCATTTCAAACTTTCATTTGTACAGGGCCCATTCCGGAGCATTGTCGTACAAAGTCAGTATGTTGTGTCGAAGAAGACCTGTGTAGAAACCAGTACTCAATTCTCCAACCTCCGCAAGCAATTGGCAACGTTTTCACATTTCATCATTGATCATTTTATCACTTGTCCCTGAACGTACGGCCTTGATGATAGCAGAGAAAGGCGAGCTCTAACAACAGAGCTAAACCACGCCACCACGGGGGATCTTATAATGTCTAGTTCCAGTGTGGCGTCCGCGGTCCAGTGGTAGAGCGTCGATTTTGGAATCGAATGGTCCCATGTTCGATAATCGGTCAGGCCACATATGTAGTGTCATTGAGCAATGCACCTCACACACATTGCTTAAGTACTGGTTAACCACTTAGGTTGGCTAAGCCTGCCCAAGAAAACATGTCTAGGTCCCCGCAAGGGGTTTGACCTTAATGGAACATACATACAAGATATTGGCTTTCCCCATCGATAGGTAGTATGTATTCCATACTAAAAAGAAGCCTGGCTACAGTGTTTGTGTTTCTTATTTTCAAATTATTTATTTTGGGTCAATATCTAGCACATGTTTAAAAGCCATGCTCCTTAACATTTCTGAATATTCCGTCCTTGTTCTATTTAAATATCCAACTTTGGGACAATATGTGATAGCGCTCAGAGTTCACATGCATGTCAATGATGGATATCCAATGAGCCACATTCCTGGTTATACTGACAATATTGTACATGAACTGGTTGACATACCAATTATCAACCACCCAACTGAATAATGACATCAACCACGCGTTTTGACCCTAACCCAACCCTAACCCTGGGCGGAGCAAGTGATGAAGGCGTTCTTTATGCGTGGTTGATACTATATTCTGGTTGAGATAAAGATTTTACGTACCAATTATCCCCGCAGTGTATGCCTTCCCCACATCCAAGTCTGACATTCTGGAACTTTCTGAGTCTGAACTTAAATGATATTTAATGACAGCGATTCTTCTGATGCATGGTGAAAGATTTAATAATTTGCAGTATGTGTGCAACATGTCAAATACTAATTGTGGATAACATTGTAATTGTTTTACTTCAAAAGTCATATTTTTGTTGTTTTTCCTGATTGTGATAAATATTTATGTGAAATATTATGGTTACACAGAAAATAACTAACGCCCGGAACACGGTACGGACAACTACAGTGGATAACCATCACATCGGTCAGTTAGCCTACTGCCCCTGAATACTCCCTAAAAGTAGGTCTTATTAAGTGTTTCCTCTGTTTTTATCGTTGTTTCATTTGCACAACATGCTAGCAATTATATTCCAATATTGCTTTATATGATTATTAAATTACTATATCTCGATAACCAAAATAACTCGTGTCCTACTCAGGGAGATGCTGTTCGCTGACGATGCAGCCCTCGCAAGCCACACACACGATGGCCTCCAGCGCCTCATGGATCAGTTCTCCAATGCATGCCGTGAGTTTGCCCTAACCATCAGCATAAAGAAAACAGAGGTCATGACCCAGGACGTTGCAGATCCAGCTCCCATAGCCATTAACGGCTCTACACTCGCCATGGTCGACAACTTCAGATATCTAGGATCACTGATATCCAACAACCTGTCCCTCGATGCTGAGATAAATGCACGCATTGGGAAAGCAGCCACCGTCATGTCAAAACTCACCAAGAGAGTCTGGGAGAACAGAAACCTAACGCTGTACACCAAGTTGAAGGTCTACCAGGCCTGCATACTCAGCACGCTCCTCTACGGCAGTGAGTCATGGACGACATATGCCAGACAAGAGACAAAGCTGAACTCATACCATATGAGGTGCCTTCGCAGGATCTTGGGAATCACTTGGGAAGATAGGGTCACCAATACAGAGGTCCTCAGCAGAGCGAGTTCAACAATCATCTATGCAATGCTCAGTGAACGCCGCCTGCGCTGGCTAGGTCATGTCCGACGCATGGATAAAGGACGCATTCCCAAAGATCTACTATACGGTCAACTTGAACAAGGATCACGTCCAACTGGTCGCCCCCACCTAAGATACAGGGACGCTTGTAAGAGGGACCTGCGTTCAGCGCAAATCAACATAGAGTCTTGGGAGGACACAGCATCAAACCGGTCATCATGGAGACACGTTGTGAACGCTGGGGTCAGACGAGCCGAGGCTGAGCGAACTACGCTTCGTGAGCAGAAACGACAGAAGCGCAAGGCATCAACCAAACTGGATGACTCGATCTTCACCTGCGATGACTGCAACAGAGACTGCCACTCAAGAATAGGCCTACTCAGTCACCGCAGAAGATGTTCCTCAACAAGAGTGCAATCCGTCGTCTCATAAGACGGACGGAGGCTGATTGATTGATTGATTGATTGATTGATTGATTGATTGATTGATCTCATACAGTATATACAATTGATACTTATTTGTAATTTAAACCAATGTTATCAGTTAATTAACACGATTTTGATAAAATCACATTTATCATACCGCAACATCTGGTTAGGGAACAACAGTAAAAACAAAGGATTCTAACTGAAAGGACCTATTCACATTTTGGAATAAATGCTTTTATCTGCCAAGGGAGGTAATGAAAAATTACAGATGTCTCTCATTGGCAATGTGTTTTAGGTAGTCCTTATTGAAGAAATTGGCAGTGCTGAATGGCGATCAATTGGAGCTCCAGATTGGATTCACTAAGACCCATACCATCGTTTACACCGGTGTCACAATTTTAACAACTTTGAAAACATGAAAAGATAGCTACCAGTGCATATGGAGACAGTTTTTATTACAAAGCCAACCTTTTTGTTATCGATTGTTACCTAATGAATATTCAGCACTCCAGTATGAACGAGTCTATTTTTCTGTTGGATTCAGACAAGACACTAAGCGAGAGACTAAAAATACCCAAACATCTACCGCTCGATCCGATACTTGCCCAGTTACTGAGAACATTAAGTCAAATTATAAATCTACCATTTGATTCAATAATCGCCCATTTACTGAGAAAATGCAATTCAAATTGGAAATATGCCAACAAATTTACCATTTGATCCAATATCCGCCAAGTTACTTAATTCTATAACATACTGTCACAGAATGACACGAGGGCCAGCTCTCAGGGTCACGGATACCAGGATCAAGTGTATGCATAAAGACTAAGCAGATTTACAAATTTTAATATACATAAAACAACACTAGCAACAAAGACAATGAATAGTAGGAGACGTATGTTTGTCCGTAGTTTGGCTCTTCACAGATGGTGGCTTAGCTTCCGGTATAGAGTCCGGTCTACGGCTGGTAATGCCGTTAATTTATGTAACAGTTCCGAGATCTAAATAACTGCCGTTCCACACTCGACTTTAACTTTTAGGCTATAATGCACCTATTTAAACATTGGCACGTATGCTATAATGTATGCACAGTGCTATAATGCACATAGTTAAGATTGGCAAGTATTGCCTTCACAGTGCTATATAATGCACACTTTAAAAGATTGGCACGTATTGCCGTCACAGTGCTATAATGCACACTTCAAAAGATTGGCAAGTATTGCCATTACAGTGATAGTTCACTAGATTTACAATGCACAAGATGATTAACTCCCTGCGTCCTAAGGACCCTGTCCACTGACGGCGGACTCGATGCTGCTCAGCTACCGCTACCCGCTGACACGCTCCAGTCTATGGAGGTCACCAGCTCACGCCGGCAAACTCTCCCAGTCGGCTCGTGCCCCTGAGCTACACCTCTCACGGCTCCTGGTTCAGGCATGAAGCGACTACAACAATAACAAATATAATACCCTTGTGCTACGTCAATCTACTCAGCTCTTATTACCACCTTATATTATACCATTGTTGTACAATAACAAGACAATAGTTACCATAATTCTTGGACATAGATACACACACGTTTATGTAGAATCAATACACATGGTGACCTTCATGGTCTAAATATACAACGACTCCGTACCCATCATGACCTCATATGGTATATCTATATATGCAAACTTAGAACCACTCAAGACCTATTATCCCGCTCCTGCAATTTGAGCGTACATGACACCCCTTTCAACAACAGCTGATAACAACTCTGCCCCAGCCATATATTCAACACTTGATTCCACAGTAGTTATTAGTTAATTATTATGTATGTACTGAACAGTAGATATTCATAGTCGTAAATCACTAGAACCACATTGAATAACGATTTACTACAACATGTTTCTGGTAGCGTCTCGGACAGTTGCTTTAGACGACCTTTCAGATAAAATAACCTCTAATGACAACTACGAACAATATAATATATAGTTACATACCCAAATCTGTCGCATGTACAATTCACAACATTCAATTGTGATGTTCCCGGAGTAATTTCAGTGCAATGTGCGGGTGTCCAAGTTATAGCGTCCTCACTGAGTACACGCACGATATTTTCATGTGTTTTATCAGCCGATATGATACATACAATATTGACTGCGCGTTCTTATCAGGCCCTGGAGGTTAATTTCACTGATAAAGGGAACAGTGATTTGAAAAGAATAAACCCACATTTGCTAATACTAGTCGGATTTATATCAAATAAACGGGAATTTCCCTTAAAAGTGATATATAATAATACATCACTGTCCTTTATCTGGTATAGATACATTCGTCCAAATTTATGATAAAATCACTGAATAAATGTTTCAATGGTACGACAAAATGTTCTAAAACCCCAAAGAGGCCCTAACTACACAGTAGTTAATATGGTCACTTTCATTTTGTTACACATACCCTGTGATCCAATGGAGTGTGTTGTAATGTCCGATTGTGGTGAGCACAGGCATCCGGCCCGCATACCCTAGACCCCCCTACCCCAGGTTACTACATCCAAGGACCAAAATACATTGTAGCATCAATCAAATATCATTTCTAGTGAAAGATACACATTTCTGAAGAGAAACATTTATGCAAAGGATCTCATATCAAACATACATCTCAATCTTCACAATTCAACAGATGCAGCAGACATCTAACGTAAGCCAGGCAACACGGTTATATAATGTTTCTCAGATCTCGAACTCAAGTGAGAGTTTGGTTGAGTCCAGCAGTCACACCTTTATTAATAACCTCCAAGCCAGGTTGCAACTCCCCGACATGTCACTATGTTCATGTCAGTATTTCAGAAAATCATTCTTTCCTAAAATATTCTGTATTTACTATCAACAAATGGGCGAGATAACGGTCAACGTAATATTTAATGAAAACGACATAGGACCTGTTTAATTTTCAAAACAATTAACATGTATGACTCGGCTATAAGTCGATGTTCCGCTATAGAATGCATTTTCGAAACACATATGGTTGATTTCTACTTGGTAGAAGGTAGGTTGTTTTTATTCGCGCCCGAGTGATTAATGTCGTTGATTTCAAGTCACGTGTTCCTGTCGCTGTAGTTTTGAATCTCATTGGGGGTGTCAAAGTCTTCCATGCGAGGAGTATATCCAGTTGGTGTGCGGAAGGTCGGTGATTGAACTTGAGAGTGCCAGTCCACACCTGATATACTGCTCGGGGTCTTCCTCCACAAACAGTAGCTGGATGGTTGCCATATGACCTAAGCTGGTGGTATGACTTTCAATTCCAAAAACAAACAAAGGTTGTAGCTCCATGATGTTGGTTTGAGAGCAAGATGAAACATAATTTACATATGAGAAAGTTTGTAGAGTAGAATGCAGGTAGGCATGCTTCATCCATGTGTACCTCCCTGACTTTTAAATCATTAGTTTGAGTCCAAAATGGGGCATAATTTGTATACAATTAAGTTTTGCAACAGCTTGTATTAGAAGGTGGATTTGTTTTGAGACAAATGTACAAATGCATCGGGTAGCTTTTTTATGTTGGCATTTGTTTCATGTTGAAGAAAATTTGCAAACCTCCCCAATGGATGCAATGCAAAAAGACAATCACCATCACAATTTAACTTTAGAATGTAATGCAAAGTGGTGTCATGCCATTTTACATTATTTCCAATTGGGAAAAATAATACCATTTTAATGAAGAAGAAGAAGAAGAAGAAGAATGCTTTATTAAGACTTAAACTTTACAGTTTCTCGTCGATTCATTATTAATATTGAACATACGTCTTTCTTTCAGGATGTGATAATGAACATTGCCGATTTTGGATCATTTCTAGGATCTCTAAGCAACCAGCATTTCCTGTTGAGGAAGGGATCAATGGTGTAGGCTGTAGGTGATCAAGCAGTAGGCGATCAGGCAGTAGGTGATCAGGCAGTAGACGATCAGGCAGTATGTGGTCAGGCAGTAGACGATCAGGCAGTAGGTGGTCAGGCAGTAGACGATCAGGCAGTAGGTGATCAGACAGTAGGTGAGCAGGCAGTAGACGATCAGGCAGTAGACGATCAGGCAGTATGTGATCAGGCAGTAGACGATCAGGCAGTAGGTGGTCAGGCAGTGTGTGATGCGGCAGTATGTGATCAGGCAGTAGACGATCAGGCAGTATGTGATCAGACAGTAGGTGATCAAGCAGTATGTGATCAGGCAGCAGGTGAGCAGGCAGTAGGTGATGCGGCAGCAGGTGATCAGGTAGTAGGTGATCAGGCAGTAGGCGATCAGGCAGTAGGTGATCAGGCAGCAGGTGATCAGGCAGTAGGCGATCAGGCAGTACACGATCAGGCAGTAGGTGATCAGGTAGTAGGTGATCAGGCAGTAGGCGATCAGGCAGTAGGCGATCAGGCAGCAGGTGGTCAGGCAGTAGGTGATCAGGCAGTAGGCGATCAGGCAGTAGGTGATCAGGCAGTAGGTGATCAGGCAGCAGGTGATCAGGCAGCATGCGATCAGGTAGTATGTGATCAGGCAGTAGGTGATCAAGCAGTAGGCGATCAGGCAGTAGGTGATCAGGCAGTAGGTGGTCAGGTAGTAGGTGGTCAGGCAGCAGGTGATCAGGCAGTAATTGATCAGGCAGTATGTGATCAGGTAGTAGGTGATCAAGCAGTATGTGACCAGGCAGGAGGTGATAAGGCAGCAGTGATCAGATATTTGGTCAAACATCAATGGTCACTTAGCAAGGTCAGACAACAGTAATCAGATATGGGTCAATAAAAATGACCAAAAAAGCAGTGGTCAGATTACAAATTTATTTTCCAAAATGTCATTGGAATTGTTAGCAAAGTAGAAATATACAGTCATGTACTAACTATGTGATATACATGTATTCATGTTAACATAATTACAGTCATGTACTAACTATGTGATATACATGTATTCATGTTAACATAATTACAGTCATGTACTAACTATGTGATATACATGTATTCATGTTAACATAATTACAGTCATGTACTAACTATGTGATATACATGTATTCATGTTAGCATAATTACAGTCATGCACTAACTATGTGATATACATGTATTCATATTAACATAGTTACAGTCATGCACTAACTATGTGATATACATGTATTCATGTTAACATAATTACAGTCATGTACTAACTATGTGATATACATGTATTCATGTTAACATAATTACAGTCATGCACTATCTATGTGATATACATGTATTCATGTTAACATAATTAGAGTCATGTACTAACTATGTGATATACATGTATTCATGTTAACATAATAACAGTCATGCACTAACTATGTGATATTCATGTATTCATGTTTACATAATTACAGTCATGTACTAACTATGTGATATACATGTATTCATGTTAACATAATTACAGTCATGTACTAACTATGTGATATACATGAATTCATGTTAACATAATTACAGTCATGTACTAACTATGTGATATACATGTATTCATGTTAACATAATTAGAGTCATGTACTAACTATGTGATATACATGAATTCATGTTAACATAATTACAGTCATGTACCCAACTATGTGATATACATGTATTCATGTTAACATAATTACAGTCATGTACTAACTATGTGATATACATGTATTCATGTTAACATAATTACAGTCATGTACTAACTATGTGATATACATGTATTCATGTTAACATAATTACAGTCATGTACTAACTATGTGATATACATGTATTCATGTTAACATAATTACAGTCATGTACTAACTATGTGATATACATGTATTCATTTCAACATAATTACAGTCATGTACTATGTGATATACATGTATTCATGTTAACATAATTACAGTCATGCACTAACTATGTGATATTCATGTATTCATGTTAACATAATTACAGTCATGTACTAACTATGTGATATACATGTATTCATGTTAACATAATTACAGCCATGTACTATGTGATATACATGTATTCATGTTAACATAATTACAGTCATGTACTATGTGATATACATGTATTCATGTTAACATAGTTACAGCCATGTACTATGTGATATACATGTATTCATGTTAACATAATTACAGCCATGTACTATGTGATATACATGTATTCATGTTAACATAGTTACAGCCATGTACTATGTGATATACATGTATTCATGTTAACATAATTACAGCCATGTACTATGTGATATACATGTATTCATGTTAACATAATTACAGCCATGTACTATGTGATATACATGAATTCATGTTAACATAATTACAGTCATGTACTAACTATGTGATATACATGTTTTCATGTTAACATAATTACAGTCATGCACTAACTATGTGATATACATGTATTCATGTTAACATAATTACAGTCATGTACTATGTGATATACATGTATTCATGTTAACATAATTACAGTCATGCACTTATGTGATATACATGTATTCATGTTAACATAATTACAGTCATGTACTAACTATGTGATATACATGTTTTCATGTTTACATAATTACAGTCATGTAATAACTATGTGATATACACGTATTCATGTTAACATAATTACAGTCATGTACTAACTATGTGATATACATGTATTCATGTTAACATAATTAAGGGTCATGTACTATCTATGTGATATGCATGTATTCATGTTTACATAATTACAGTCATGTACTAACTATGTGATATACATGTATTCATGTTAACATAATTACAGTCATGTAATAACTATGTGATATACACGTATTCATGTTAACATAATTACAGTCATGTACTAACTATGTGATATACATGTATTCATGTTAACATAATTACAGTCATGCACTAACTATGTGATATACATGTATTCATGTTAACATAATTACAGTCATGTACTGTGTGATATACATGTATTCATGTTAACATAATTACAGTCATGTACTAACTATGTGATATACATGTATTCATGTTAACATAATTACAGCCATGCACTATGTGATATACATGTATTCATGTTAACATAATTACAGTCATGTACTAACTATGTGATATACATGTATTAATGCTAACATAATTACAGTCATGTACTAACTATGTGATATACATGTATTCATGTTAACATAATTACAGTCATGTACTAACTATGTGATATACATGTATTAATGTTAACATAATTACAGTCATGTACTAACTATGTGATATACATGTATTCATGTTAACATAATTACAGTCATGTACTAACTATGTGATATACATGTATTCATGTTAACATAATTACAGTCATGCACTAACTATGTGATATATATGTATTCATGTTAACATAATTACAGTCATGTACTAACTATGTGATATACATGTATTCATGTTAACATAATTACAGTCATGTACTAACTATGTGATATACATGTATTCATGTTAACATAATTACAGTCATGCACTATGTGATATATATGTATTCATGTTAACATAATTACAGTCATGTACTAACTATGTGACATACATGTATTCATGTTAACATAATTACAGTCATGTACTATGTGATATACATGTATTCATGTTAACATAATTACAGTCATGTACTATGTGATATACATTTATTCATGTTAACATCATTACAGTCATGTACTAACTATGTGATATACATGTATTCATGTTAACATAATTACAGTCATGCACTAACTATGTGATATATATGTATTCATGTTAACATAATAACAGTCATGTACTAACTATATGATATACATGAATTCATGTTAACATAATTACAGTCATGTACTAACTATGTGATATACATGTATTCATGTTAACATAATTACAGTCATGTACTATGTGATATACATGTATTCATGTTAACATAATTACAGTCATGTACTAACTATGTGATATACATGAATTCATGTTAACATAATTACAGTCATGCACTATGTGATATACATGTATACATGTTAACATAATTACAGTCATGTACTAACTATGTGATATATATGTATTCATGTTAACATAATTACAGTCATGTACTAACTATGTGATATATATGTATTCATGTTAACATAATTATCTGAAATTCAATATGGAAAGTCATAATTAAAAGGAAGCAAGGAAAATTCAACTGTAATTAATTTCCAAAAATCAACTTTAAATAGTTCCAATATTGAACTTTAAATAGTTCCAATATTCAACTTTAAATAGTTCAAATATTCAACTGTAATTAGTTTCCAATATTCAACTGTAATTAGTTTCCAAAATTCAACTTTAAATAGTTCCAAAATTCAACTTGAGAAATTTTCAAAACAAATTGAAAAAGTCTCCGAAAACTCTTTTTGACGTACATTTTTGTCGAATAAACCTACACGTTAGTGGAAACACATTTTATTGATAATGTTATTCACTGTTAAAACTCTCCCATCGAAGATTTTTTTTTGTTGCTGACAGAACCCGTGTCCTAGTATGGAAATGTGACCTGCTATGGCCAATGTATGTGGCAATTGTTTGCAAAGTATACATGCATGCAGCTTAAAGTTGTGTTTTCTTTGAAGAACAATATAAAGACTCGGGATAGGCGTTATATTTGGATAGATTTGTACAAAATTGTTTCAGATAGGGCCATTTTACTGATCGATGCGAAATCTGACATCCCACATAGTAAAATCCCTGTACTTAAATATATATACTAGAACCCCTAAACGTGCCGAATCCCTGTGGGCTAGATATGATGAGTTTTACTATTATTTAGTACATATATAGGCTTGAACATTGTATCCCCTCAGTTACAGGCCCATAGGCAGGAACATGTGTAGGGGGTGCTTAATATAACGACTGGGCGAAGGGTCGGCGTTGCTAGAGGGGTCGGGGATATGCCCCCATCTGATATATTTTTTAAACTACAATGCAGGAGTTGTCTTTTCATGCATTCTGGGAAGGATATTTTACACCTGCATTTATGCATTTACACGTATTTATGGCAGTATGGTAATAATAGTTTAACATTTACGCACCTATCGCACCACCTCTGCCTACGGGCCTGAGTTAATCTAAGGTGTAAGAAACAGATGGAAAGCAAAAATATTCAGTGCACACACACACACACACACACACACACACACACGCTTGGGGTGTGGACAAATATGTGTGGGTTTAAAACAATAAAACTATAAAAACAACGTTCTCTTTTTTTGGTTTTTAAGAACACTATGATGCACCATCTCATAGGATCTATGCCATAATCAACAGTTTAACTCTATAAGATATAAACTAACAGTGCCATATATACAACAGTATCATATATACAACAGTATCATGTATACAACAGTATCATATATACAACATTATCATATATACACCAGCATCATATATACAACAGTATCATATATACAACAGCATCATATATACAACAGTATCATATATACAACAGCATCATATATACAACAGTATCATATATACAACAGTATCATATATACAACAGTATCATATATACAACATTATCATATATACAACAGCATCATATATACAACAGTATCATATATACAACAGTATCATATATACAACAGCATCATATATACAACAGCATCATATATACAACAGTATCATGTATACAACAGCATAATTATATACAACAGTATCATATATACAACAGTATCATATATACAACAGTATCATGTATACAACAGTATCATTTATACAACAGCATCATATATACATATACAACAGTATCATATATACATATACAACAGTATCATGTATACAACAGCATAATTATATACAACAGTATCATATATACAACAGTATCATATATACAACAGCAACATATATACAACAGTATCATATATACAACAGTATCATGTATACAACAGCATCATATATACAACAGTATCATGTATACAACAGTATCATGTATACAACAGTATCATTTATACAACAGCATCATATATACATATACAACAGTATCATATATACAACAGTATCATGTATACAACAGTATCATATATACAACAGCATCATATACACATATACAAAAGTATCATATATACAACAGTATCATGTATACAACAGTATCATTTATACAACAGCATCATATATACATATACAACAGTATCATGTATACAACAATATCATTTATACAACAGTATCATGTATACAACAGTATCATATATACAACAGCATCATATCATGTACAAAAGTATCATATGTCCGGTGACACACGAAAAGGGGCACTCGGAAATAATCACCAAAATGACTGTCCCGGCCTTAGCGCAGTGGGTAGCGCGCTCGCCTCTCACCAATGCAACCCGGGTTCGATCCTCGGACCGGGAACTATGTGAGATGGTACGTTGGTCGCCAGATCAGACAGGCTGGTTATCGCCTGGTACTCCGGTTTCCTCCAACACAAATGACCACATTAATTTACGCTTTCATCCGCGCATACGAGAGTGATTAATATAAGTTGTTACAACTTGCTTCGCAATCGTTGTAAGATAAATAAAGTTTAAACTTTTAATTGTTTAGGCATACGCCAAGGTCAGAATCCACATCGTCACTTGTACATGCAGTTCATATGAGCAATCGTTGTAAGATAAATAAAGTTTAAACTTTTAATTGTTTAGGCATACGCCAAGGTCAGAATCCACATCGTCACTTGTACATGCAATTCATATGAGCAATCGTTGTAAAATAAATAAAGTTTAAACTTTTAATTGTTTAGGCATACGCCAAGGCCAGAATCCACACCGTTACTTGTACATGTAGTTCATATGAGCAATCGTTGTAAAATAAATAAAGTTTAAACATTAAACCAAAAATGAAATTGATATATCAGATCTATAACACAATGTCCCAACACAAATCATGACAATTTCAACTCGATATGTTACGAATTGGGAATGTTGTGACTTGCTTAGTGACACACATAAACAGATGTTTTTGAAAGAAAGTTTGAAACGTCCCACTAACATTCATGATGCTCTATGATCTATACGTTTGGCTTAGTTTAATCATATGTTATTGCATTCATTCTATATGAAGATGGAGCCGTTACGAGTATGCCCTTGGACAAGGCATTTAAATTCCACATGCCTCTTCTCTCTCCCACGTGGCGATGGATACCATCATGAATGAGGTCTCGAGAGTGATTAATATAAGTTGTAAGAACGTGTTTCTCAATCGAGCTATAAACAATATGAAGATGTAAGTTTGGTCGCTTGTGACGTCAGTATTTCTTAATATCCATTTAAGAAATGCACAAAATATAAGATAAGAAATTCCTATTGTTCACATCATCATTCACGTTTATAGTCCACAACTTTTAATTTATATCAAGATTTGACCAAATAGCATGCCATTATATTTTTCTAACAAAGTGAAGAGATCAGAAACATTGTTCCTATTCTGTCGATCTTTTTAAACTAATTCATAAAGAAATTCAAGCGGCATAGCTTTAACTAATATTCACATGAAACTATAACGTAATGTAGTGGTGGGGGAAATGTGCAATTTTAGTCTAATTTAAACATTTTCTACCTACAATATTCTGAAAATGTCGAGTCTCCATTTTCATACATATACAGTAACATATCATTCATAACAAGATAAGATCATATATATATAAGTAAACAGGGATCACTGTACTGCTAATACCATAGCCTTGTTCGATTTGTCTTCCTGTAATGTTCAACTTTGTCTGCCGCATTTATATGTCACCACGTTCTCACATACACATGCATATGCATCATCCATATTATTATATTTTATTTTTGGCAACAAACACTAAAAGTGAATGCCATATTATATGTACAACGGGACAATTGTTATAGTACAAGCAATGTTAAACATTTTACTCCGCACACACTAGTATGTATTCTTTCATTATTTCAAATGCGGCACCAATGCTTTATTGAAGGCTGGTTCTGAGGGCCCCATTGCAGTTTCCACCACCTCTGGGCATGGTTGCACGTTACTCATCAGGATTCCATCTTTTGTTGGAATTACCTTTCGTCTGTTGTGGAATATATGACACAATGTAAAAGAAAGCTTTTGAAGCAAATTCGCAATAAACGGCAATACCTTAACACAATGATCACCTAATAGACTGCGGTGTTTTCAAACAAAGAGCACAGTGCCATTAGTTGAGTATATGTGCAGTTGGGTTTGAACTTTACATTCTTCAGAGTTAAATTCGTAATTGAACCAACTGAAAAGACTGGCGTACATCAAAAAGACTCAAATAAATAATTGACATTCTTCTTTAATCCGTTAATTGATATCCCTGAGTATCGACTTACACTGCTTCTGACATGCGGTTTGCATACAGGCGGATCTGTAGTCCAGTGGTAACACGCTGGACTGGTAATCCAGGGATAGCAGGTTCGAACCCCCGTCTGACCCTAATAAAATTAATTAGTCTTTCAGATGGGACTTTATACCGAGGTCTCATGTCGGTGTTTTACATCGTGCACGTAAAAGAACCAGAGGAGACTCTGGAATGGGTCTCTGTCTGTATCATTGAACTATCCTCCAACATTCTAAAATGATTAATCTCTTCAGGAGGCGTCGCTCATATGGGCAACCGGTAGCGACGATAAATAAACGTAAACACATGTTTCAGTTTAATAAATTATAATAAATATTTTATTGCAAATCAATAGTAAATAAGTCATGCACAAACAGATACAATGCATGCCATGAAAATGCAAATGGTTTAGGCCGCACGTTTTAACAACATTAGACAACGGACCGCACCAGATATGAAAATTGTAATGTGCGAATATTAATGTGTTCCTTTTGGCTAGCCTGGGAACAGGCGTCGATATATTTTGCCTGGTAAGTCAAATAAATATATCTTAACACCTATTAATTGGGCCGTATTGAGTTTCTGATCATGTCATTTTGCCAGAAGTTAAAAAAGAAAAATCGACAGACTGGCACCCAGGCTACCTTTTGGCAGATGACATCAGAAACTCAAATAGAGAAAAAATACGATGTTTCTATCTTCCTTTATTGTCGAACCCCTCGCGGGGATGTAGACATGTTTATTATGATCGTAAATATATAATCGGATGAACAACACCAACTGTTATATACCAGTATGCTGTTCAATCATCATTCTCTACTAATATCCATGTTTTATTTTTAGAAGGTTAAGCCTATATTATACTATATACTCCTATTTTTGCTGTACTAGTGAAAACAAAAACATTAGTTCTGATGAATATACAATGATGAATTACAACTTAAAGACATTTGTCCATTAATTAGTGTCTCTTTGTTTAAGACTTTCTTTAATTCGCCATATTGAATAAGATACAAAATAGTTGATTGAGACCGAGCTAGTTATATTCTGAGTTAATGGCGTGCATGCATGTGTGTGGATTAAACATGTCAATGTGGCGGCATAAATGTATTGTAATATAGTGTCAACTTACCGAGTATGTGTGTGTGGATTACACATGTCAATGTGGCGGCATAAATGTATTGTAATATATTGTCAACTTACCGTGTCTGTGTGTGTGTGTGTGTGTGGATTAAACATGTCAATGTGGCGGCATAAATGTATTGTAATATAGTGTCAACTTACCGAGTATGTGTGTGTGGATTAAACATGTCAATGTGGCGGCATAAATGTATTGTAATATAGTGTCAACTTACCGAGTATGTGTGTGTGTGGATTAAACATGTCAATGTGGCGACATAATTGTATTGTAATATAGTGCCAACTTACCGAGTGTGTGTGTGGATTAAACATGTCAATGTGGCGACATAAATGTATTGTAATATAGTTGTCAACTTACAGAGTATGTGTGTGTGGATTAAACATGTCAATGTGGCGGCATAAATGTATTGTAATATATTGTCAACTTACCGTGTGTGTGTGTGGATTAAACATGTCAATGTGGCGGCATAAATGTATTGTAATATAGTGTCAACTTACCGAGTATGTGTGTGTGGATTAAACATGTCAATGTGGCGGCATAAATGTATTGTAATATATTGTCAACTTACCGAGTATGTGTGTGTGGATTAAACATGTCAATGTGGCGGCATAAATGTATTGTAATATAGTGTCAACTTACCGTGTGTGTGTGTGTGTGTGGATTAAACATGTCAATGTGGCGGCATAAATGTATTGTAATATAGTGTCAACTTACCGTGTGTGTGTGTGTGTGTGTGTGTGTGTGTGTGGATTAAACATGTCAATGTGGCAGCATAAATGTATTGTAATATAGTGTCAACTTACCGAGTATGTGTGTGTGGATTAAACATGTCAATATGGCGACATAATTGTATTGTAATATATTGTCAACTTACCGTGTGTGTGTGTGGATTAAACATGTCAATGTGGCGGCATAAATGTATTGTAATATAGTGTCAACTTACCGAGTATGTGTGTGTGGATTAAACATGTCAATGTGGCGGCATAAATGTATTGTAATATATTGTCAACTTACCGAGTATGTGTGTGTGGATTAAACATGTCAATGTGGCGGCATAAATGTATTGTAATATAGTGTCAACTTACCGCGTGTGTGTGTGTGGATTAAACATGTCAATGTGGCGGCATAAATGTATTGTAATATAGTGTCAACTTACCGAGTGTGTGTGTGTGGATTAAACATGTCAATGTGGCGGCATAAATGTATTGTAATATAGTGTCAACTTACCGTGTGTGTGTGTGTGGATTAAACATGTCAATGTGCCGGCATAAATGTATTGTAATATAGTGTCAACTTACCGAGTGTGTGTGTGGATTACACATGTCAATGTGGCAGCATAAATGTATTGTAATATAGTGTCAACTTACCGTGTGTGTGTGTGCGTTACAAATGCCAATGCACCAATGACCACAACAACAAGAACGGGCAGTAACAGAGCCAAAACTGTTTATAAGAAATAAGAAATATGTTATAAATATATTTCTACTTCACACAAGGACACACGTTTTGCAAAGGCATGTTTTATATCAGCAATTAAAGTCAATAACAAGCAGTACCACATTAAATAGTATGCATATAACTGATTTTGACCAAGTTTTCAGAGACCTTGTATGATACATTGACAATTTAGATTACATAGACCATATTATCTTTATTTTTGTCTCATGTACAGTACATAATACATTTCAATTTATATTATAACACATACATTGCACATAACCATTCTCCAATGAGAATTATAAGAGACAATATCATGTTTTACTTTCTAAAAAACGATGTAAAAGTCGCTAATCATAACACTAAAACATATTTAAAATACTGTTTTTTTATGATTCTGACAGTGAAAAAGAGTAACTATCGCGCAAATTCGAATACGTTTTAAGAAACCAGAACCACCTCTGATCAGATCAGGGATGGATTGATTAGCAGCTTTTACATAATTCACATAAACATTTTTTCAGAAATAAAATACAGTACACTTTATATACATAGATACGATCTACGTGTGTGTTTATTTGCTCACAATGTATTTACATATAGGTGTATATGCATCAAATAATCTATAAATTAATGAATATTCTTACCTATTTTATACGTTATGAAACCATTGTCCTCTGAAATATGAAAACTATGATAAAACAATAGATAAAATAAATAAATAGCCGACATTTAACCCTTTCCCTCATAGAAGCACCTCTTGGTGCCATTACCAATACGACATACATTGACAATATAGTAGCCAAATCAATGTTCATAAACCCTTTCCCTCATAGAAGCACTTCTTGACGCCATTACCAATACGACATACATTGACAATATAGTAGCCAAACCAATGTTCATAAACCCTTTCCCTCATAGAAGCACCTCTTGACGCCATTACCAATACGACATACATTGACAATATAGTAGCCAAACCAATGTTCATAAACCCTTTCCCTCATAGAAGCACCTGTTGACGCCATTACCAATACGACATACATTGACAATATAGTAGCCAAACCAATGTTCATATTAAACACTGAATACCAATAAATATTGTTAAACACTGAATACCAATCAATATTGTTAAACACTGAATACCAATCAATATTGTTAAACACTGAATACCAATTATATTGTTAAACACTGAATACCAATTATATTGTTAAACACTGAATACCAATTATATTGTTAAACACTGAATACCAATTATATTGTTAAACAATGTATATTTCGTAAATGTTATTGCTAAGCTTACTCTATATCTTATTTATATCATGCTATTCTGTAAACTTTGTATGTATCAGCCAATCATGTTTCTTGGCGATGTGTATATATGTATGTATGTGTGTGTGTGCGTGCGTGCGTGCGTGCGTGCGTGCGTGTGTGTGTGCCAATAAAAACACGTTGACTTGACTTGCTGACCGAGTATTGACACTCACCATCAATACAATATGCTCATTGTACATAGTACAAACGTTTCACTCGAATTATAACAGGTATGTCATTATTTATATATAAACGAGTTGTACATACCATTGCAAGACCATCCGTTGACATCCAGCACAAAGCCATGCCTGCATCCACATGCATAGGAACCGTCACTGTTTAGGCAGTTTTGTTCACAGTCCGACTCCCCAGTCGAACACTCATCAATATCTACGTAAAAAAACAATACATCGTAGTTTAATAGCAGAAAGAAAAACAATAACCCATATTGAACATATTACCATGATAATAAAGGGAATGGCCGAAAAGTGAACAAATAAAATAAGTCAAAACTTAATATGTTGTAATAATATATGTTTGTTATATTAAGTATTAAGAGTGCAAATATCTTACCAGAACATGTGGTTCCATCGTTATTCATTGTGTATCCATGGAAACAACTACATACATAGGAACTAACAACGTTTGTACACAGGTGTCCACACATACCATTGTCCGTTTCGCATTCATCGTCATCTATAGTAATAAAACAGATTATTTAATAGATCCGGTGTACCAGTCCAATTTTAGAGATAAATATGTTGTCACAATGTTTGTATATTGTTTGTTCAAATACATAGCCTGGGTGCCTGTCGATTTTTCACTTTTTAACGTCTGCCAATTTCAGAAACTCAATACGGCCCAATTAATAGTATCGGTGTTAAAATATATTTGTTTGACTTACCAGGCAAAATATATCGACGCCTGTTCCCAGGCTATCAAATATC
>CM026402.1:55878913-55908733 GCA_014843695.1 Archivesica marissinica
TACATTCATTACTACAATATCTACACACTGTATCACCATATCTACATACATTACTACAAGATATATACACTATCTCACAATATTTACGTTCATTACTACAAGATATACACAGTATTTCACCATATTTACGTTCATTACTACAAGATCTACACATTATATCACCATATCTACGTACATTACTGCAAGATATATCCACTATCTCATCATATTTACGTACATTACTACAAGATATACACAGTATCTCACCATATTTACGTACATTACTACAATATATACACAATATATCACCATATTTACGTACATTACTACAAGATATACACAGTATCTCACAATATCTACGTTCATTACTACAAGATATACACACTATTTCACCATATATACGTTCATTACTAAAAGATATACACACTATATCACCATATCTACGTACATTACTACAAGATTATACACTATCTCACCATATGTACATTCATTACTACAATATATATACACTATGTCACCATATATACATTCATTACTACAAGATATACACACTATATCACCATATCTATATACATTACTACAAGATATATCCACTATCTCAACATATTTACATACATTACTACAAGATATACACACTATCTCACCATATGTACGTATATTACTACAATATATATCCACTATCTCACCATATCTACATACATTTCTACAAGATATACACACTATCTCACCATATATAAATATATTGCTACTAAATATGTACACTATCTCACCATATCTACATACATTACTAATAGTAATATACACTATCTCACTATATTTACGTTCATTTCTACAAGATTACACAGTATTTCACCATATATACATTCATTACTACAAGATATACACAGTATCTCACCATATCTACATACATTACTACAAGATATACACACTATCTCACCATATCTACGTACATTACTACAAGATATACACAGTATCTCACCATATTTACGTACATTACTACAAGATATACACAGTATCTCACCATATCTACATACATTACTACAAGATTACACACTATCTCACCATATCTACATTCATTACTACAAGATATACACACTATCTCACCATATCTACATACATTCCTACAAGATATACACTCTATCTCACCATATCTACATACATTACTACAAGATATACACAGTATCTCACCATATCTACGTACATTACTACAAGATATACACACTATCGCACCATATCTACATACATTACTACAATAACTACACACTGTCTCACCATATCTACATACATTACTACAAGATATACACACTATCTCACCATATCTACGTACATTACTACAATATATACACACTATCTCACCATATCTACATATATTACACCAATATAAATCCACTATCTCACCATATCTACATACATTACTAATATATATATATATACACTATCTCACAATATCTACATTCATTACTACAAGATCTACACACTATTTCACCATATATACATTCATTACTACAAGATCTACACATTATATCACCATATCTACATACATTACTACAAGATATATCCACTATCTCACCATATGTACATACATTACTACAAGATATACACAGTATCTCACCATATCTACATACATTACTACAAGATATACACACTATCGCACCATATCTACATACATTACTACAATAACTACACACTGTCTCACCATATCTACATACATTACTACAAGATATACACACTATCTCACCATATCTACATACATTACTGCAAGATATACACACTATCTCACCATATCTACCTACATTACTACAAGATATACACACTATCTCACTATATATACGTACATTACTACAAGATATACACACTGTCTCACCATATCTACATACATTACAAATATATACCACTATCTCACCATATCTACATACATTACTACAAGATATACACACTATCTCACCATATCTACGTACATTACTACAAGATATACACACTATCTCACCATATCTACATATATTACTACAATATATATCCACTATCTCACCATATCTACATACATTACTACAAGATATACACACTATCTCACCATATATACATTCATTACTACAAGATATACACACTATATCACCATTCTACATACATTACTACAAGATATACACAGTATATCACCATATCTACATACATTACTACAAGATATACACTACTCACATATCTACATCATTACTACAATATACACACATCTCACCATATCTACATACATTACTACAAGATATACACACTATATCACCATATCTACATACATTACTACAAGAATATTCACTATCTCACCATATCTACATACATTACTACAGAATTACACACTATCTCACCATATATACATACATTACTACAAGATATACACACTATCTCACCATATCTACATACATTCCTACATATATCCACTATCTCACCATATTACATATATTACAACAATATATATCCACTATCTCACCATATCTACTATACATTCTACAAGATATACACACTATCTCACCATATATACATACATTCTACTAAATATACACACTATCTCACCAAATCTACATACATTACTACAAGATATATCCACTATCTCACCATATTTACGTACATTACTACAAGATATACACAGTATCTCACCATATCTACATACATTACTACAAGATATACACAGTATATCACCACATCTACATACATTACTACAAAAAATTATTCACTATCTCACCATATCTACATACATTACTACAAGAAATTATTCACTATGTCACCATATATACATTCATTACTACAAGATCTACACACTATATCACCATATCTATATACATTCCTACAAGATATATCCACTATCTCACCATATTTACATACATTACTACAAGATATACACAGTATCTCACCATATCTACATACATTACTACAAGATATACACACTATCGCACCATATCTACATACATTACTACAATAACTACACACTGTCTCACCATATCTACATACATTACTACAAGATATACACACTATCTCACCATATGTACATATATTACAACAATATATATCCACTATCTCACCATATCTATATACATTTCTACAAGATATACACACTATCTCACCATATATACATACATTGCTACTAAATATGCACACTATCTCACCATATCTACATACATTACTACAAGATATATCCACTATCTCACCATATTTACGTACATTACTACAAGATATACACAGTATCTCCCATATCTACTACATTACTACAATATATACACAGTATCTCACCATATCTACATACATTACTACAAGATATACACAGTATCTCACCATATCTACATTCATTACTACATATCTACACACTATGTCACCATATATACATTCATTACTACAAGATCTACCACTATATCACCATATCTATATACATCCTACAAGATATATCCTCTATCTCACCATATTTATATACATTACTACAAGATATACACAGTATCTCACCATATTTACATACATTACTACAAGATATACACACTATCGCACCATATCTACATACATTACTACAATAACTACACACTATCTCACCATATTTACATACATTACTACAAGATATACACACTATCTCACCATATCTACGTACATTACTACAAGATATACACACTATCTCACCATATCTACATACATTACACCAATATAAATCCACTATCTCACCATATCTACATACATTACTAAAAGATATATACACTATCTCATTATATCTACATCATTACTACAAGATCTACACACTATTTCACCATATATACATTCATTACTACAAGATCTACACACTATATCACCATATCTACGTACATTACTACAAGATATATCAACTATCTCACCATATTTACATACATTACTACAAGAATACACATATCTCACCATATCTACATACATTACTACAAGATATACACACTACACCATATCTACGTACATTACTACAATATATACCCACTGTCTCACCATATCTACATACATTACTACAAGATATACACACTATCTCACCATATCTACATACATTACTACAAGATATACACACTATCTCACCATATCTACGTACATTACTACAAGATATACACACTATCTCACTATATATACATACATTACTACAAGATATACACACTGTCTCACCATATCTACATACATTACTACAATATACACACTATATCACCATATCTACATATATTACAACATATATATCCACTATCTCACCATATTACATACATTGCTACTAATATACACACTATCTCACCAATCTACATACATTACTACAATATATACACACTATCTCACCATATTACGTACATTACTACAAGATATACACTATCTCACCATATCTACATACATTACTACAAGATATACACAGTATCTCACCATATCTACATACATTACTACAAGATATACACAGTATCTCACCATATCTACATTCATTACTACAATATCTACACACTATGTCACCATATATACATTCATTACTACAAGATCTACACACTATATCACCATATCTATATACATTCCTACAAGATATATCCTCTATCTCACCATATTTATATACATTACTACAAGATATACACAGTATCTCACCATATTTACATACATTACTACAAGTATATACACACTATCGCACCATATCTACATACATTACTACAATAACTACACACTATCTCACCATATTTACATACATTACTACAAGATATACACACTATCTCACCATATCTACGTACATTACTACAAGATATACACATATCTCATTATATATACATACATTACTACAAGATATACACACTGTTCTCACCATATCTACATACATTACTAATAGATATATACACTATCTCATTATATCTACATTCATTACTACAAGATCTACACACTATTTCACCATATATACATTCATTACTACAAGATCTACACACTATATCACCATATCTACGTACATTACTACAAGATATATCAACTATCTCACGATATTTACATACATTACTACAAGATATGCACAGTATCTCACCATATCTACATACATTACTACAAGATATACACACTATCACACCATATCTACGTACATTACTACAATAACTACACACTGTCTCAACATATCTACATACATTACTACAAGATATACACACTATCTCACCATATCTACATACATTACTACAAGATATACACACTATCTCACCATATCTACGTACATTACTTCAAGATATACACACTATCTCACTATATATACATACATTACTACAAGATATACACACTGTCTCACCATATCTACATACATTACTACAATATATACACACTATATCACCATATCTACATATATTACAACAATATATATCCACTATCTCACCATATCTACATACATTTCTACAAGATATACACACTATCTCACCATATATACATACATTGCTACTAAATATACACACTATCTCACCAAATCTACATACATTACTACAAGATATATCCACTATCTCACCATATTACGTACATTACTACAAGATATACACAGTATCTCACCATATCTACATACATTACTACAAGATATACACAGTATCTCACCATATCTACATACATTACTACAAGATATACACACTATCTCACCATATCTACATACATTACTACAAGATATACACACTATCTCACCATATTTACGTACATTACTACAAGATATACACAGTATATCACCATATCTACATACATTACTACACAATATATTCACTATCTCACCATATCTACATACATTACTACAATATATTATTCACTATCTCACCATATCTACATTCATTACTACAAGATATACACACTATGTCACCATATATACATTCATTACTACAAGATCTACACACTATATCACCATATCTATATACATTCCTACAAGATATATCCACTATCTCACCATATTTACATACATTACTACAATATATACACACTATCTCACCATATCTACATACATTACTACAAGATCTACACACTATATCACCATATCTACATACATTACTACAAGATAATCCACTATCTCACCATATTTACATACATTACTACAAGATATACACAGTATCTCACCATATCTACATACATTACTACAAGATATACACCTATCTCACCATATCTACATACATTACTACAATACTACACACTATCTCACCATATATACATACATTACTACAAGATCTACACACTATATCACCATATCTATATACATTCCTACAAGATATATCCTCTATCTCACCATATTTATATACATTACTACAAGATATACACAGTATCTCACCATATTTACATACATTACTACAAGATATACACACTATCGCACCATATCTACATACATTACTACAATAACTACACACTATCTCACCATATTTACATACATTACTACAAGATATACACACTATCTCACCATATCTACGTACATTACTACAAGATATACACACTATCTCATTATATATACATACATTACTACAAGATATACACACTGTCTCACCATATCTACATACATTACTAATAGATATATACACTATCTCATTATATCTACATTCATTACTACAAGATCTACACACTATTTCACCATATATACATTCATTACTACAAGATCTACACACTATATCACCATATCTACGTACATTACTACAAGATATATCAACTATCTCACGATATTTACATACATTACTACAAGATATGCACAGTATCTCACCATATCTACATACATTACTACAAGATATACACACTATCACACCATATCTACGTACATTACTACAATAACTACACACTGTCTCAACATATCTACATACATTACTACAAGATATACACACTATCTCACCATATCTACATACATTACTACAAGATATACACACTATCTCACCATATCTACGTACATTACTTCAAGATATACACACTATCTCACTATATATACATACATTACTACAAGATATACACACTGTCTCACCATATCTACATACATTACTACAATATATACACACTATATCACCATATCTACATATATTACAACAATATATATCCACTATCTCACCATATCTACATACATTTCTACAAGATATACACACTATCTCACCATATATACATACATTGCTACTAAATATACACACTATCTCACCAAATCTACATACATTACTACAAGATATATCCACTATCTCACCATATTTACGTACATTACTACAAGATATACACAGTATCTCACCATATCTACATACATTACTACAAGATATACACAGTATCTCACCATATCTACATACATTACTACAATAACTACACACTATCTCACCATATTTACATACATTACTACAAGATCTACACACTATATCACCATATCTATATACATTCCTACAAGATATATCCTCTATCTCACCATATTTATATACATTACTACAAGATATACACAGTATCTCACCATATTTACATACATTACTACAAGATATACAAACTATCGCACCATATCTACATACATTACTACAATAACTACACACTATCTCACCATATTTACATACATTACTACAAGATATACACACTATCTCACCATATCTACGTACATTACTACAAGATATACACACTATCTCATTATATATACATACATTACTACAAGATATACACACTGTCTCACCATATCTACATACATTACTAATAGATATATACACTATCTCATTATATCTACATTCATTACTACAAGATCTACACACTATTTCACCATATATACATTCATTACTACAAGATCTACACACTATATCACCATATCTACGTACATTACTACAAGATATATCAACTATCTCACGATATTTACATACATTACTACAAGATATGCACAGTATCTCACCATATCTACATACATTACTACAAGATATACACACTATCACACCATATCTACGTACATTACTACAATAACTACACACTGTCTCAACATATCTACATACATTACTACAAGATATACACACTATCTCACCATATCTACATACATTACTACAAGATATACACACTATCTCACCATATCTACGTACATTACTTCAAGATATACACACTATCTCACTATATATACATACATTACTACAAGATATACACACTGTCTCACCATATCTACATACATTACTACAATATATACACACTATATCACCATATCTACATATATTACAACAATATATATCCACTATCTCACCATATCTACATACATTTCTACAAGATATACACACTATCTCACCATATATACATACATTGCTACTAAATATACACACTATCTCACCAAATCTACATACATTACTACAAGATATATCCACTATCTCACCATATTTACGTACATTACTACAAGATATACACATTATCTCACCATATCTACATACATTACTACAAGATATACACAGTATCTCACCATATCGACATACATTACTACAAGATATACACAGTATCTCACCATATCTACATTCATTACTACAAGATATACACACTATCTCACCATATTTACGTACATTACTACAAGATATACACAGTATATCACCATATCTACATACATTACTACACAAAATTATTCACTATCTCACCATATCTACATACATTACTACAAGAAATTATTCACTATCTCACCATATCTACATTCATTACTACAAGATATACACACTATGTCACCATATATACATTCATTACTACAAGATCTACAAACTATATCACCATATCTATATACATTCCTACAAGATATATCCACTATCTCACCATATTTACATACATTACTACAATAACTACACACTGTCTCACCATACCTACATACATTACTACAAGATATACACACTATCTCACCATATGTACATATATTACAACAATATATATCCACTATCTCACCATATCTACATACATTTCTACAAGATATACACACTATCTCACCATATATACATACATTGCTACTAAATATAAACACTATCTCACCAAATCTACATACATTACTACAAGATATATCCACTATCTCACAATATTTACATACATTACTACAAGATATACACAGTATATCACCATATCTACATACATTACTACAAGAAATTATTCACTATCTCACCATATATACATTCATTACTACAAGATCTACACACTATCGCACCATATATACAATGGGATGGTGAAATTTTTAACAAACTTCATTCGGTCAAACCAACACTTGGCGAATGGTGCCCAATTTACAGGCCTATTCGTCGAGAAGAAGTCATTCTTGCCCGTCTCAGGATTGGTCATTCTCGAATATCACATTCATGGCTGTTGTCACGAGATGATGCACCAGAATGTATCCCATACAATACTCTATACACGGTGGAGCATATCTTAATACACTGTGTTGACCTTCAACCAATCCGGTTGCAGTACTACAATGTGGACAACATTAAAAAACTGACATATATTTAAGAGATTTTAAGGCAGAGATACGCGTGTGGTTGTAGTCTTGATAGCGAGATCGCTTCATGTGCGAAATACCTGGAGTTCGAGCCGCGCTGGTACCGTTACGAGTGTGCCCTTAGGCTATGCATTTAAATGCCACATTTCCTCTTCTCTCTCCTTCGTAGCGATGGATTCCATCAGGAATGAGGTATCGAGAGTTATTAATATAAGTTGTAAGAACTTGTTTCGCAATCGAGCTCAAATAAATCGTATGTATTACACATTTACAGGTATTTAAGAGGCAGAGATAGTCACGATTTTATTGCGGAAATGCCTTCAAAATGCACAACAGACGATCTAGGAAATCCAATACCCCGAGGGAGGTATGCCCCTGGACCCCCCACTACATTCCTTTGTTTTGAACATTTCTCAAGCGGCGCAGTTCGCGTTGAAACGAGCGTTCTGATTGGATTATGATTATTCTTCATATAAAAAACAAACATCTTTGGTACAGCTCGTTTCAACGCGAATTGAGCAGCTTTAGAAATTTTCAAAACAAATTGAAAAATTCTACGAAATCTCTTTTTGACGTACATTTTTGCCGAATAAACCTACACGTTAGTGGAAACACATTTTATTGATAATGTTATTCACAGTTAAAACTCTCCCGGCGAAGATTTTTTTTTGTTGCTGACAGAACCCGTGTCCTAGTATGGAAATGTGACCTGCTATGGCCAATATCTGTGGCAATTGTTTGCAATGTATACATGCATGCAGCTTAAAGTTGTGTTTTATTTGAAGAACAATATAAAGACTCGGGATAGGCGTTATATTTGGACATATTTGTACAAAATTGTTTCAGATAGGGCCATTTTACTGATCGATGCGAAATCTGACATCCCACAGAGTAGAATCCCTGTACTTAAATATATATACTAGTACCCTAAACGTGCCGAATCCCTGTGAGCCGGATGTGCATATAAAGTCTTCACTACCAGTGTCCTCTTTGATGGAATTATAGTAGCTGAGGAGGCCTGGTAGCTCACTTTTACCCCCCCCCCACGCATGGCAATAATAGCTCAATTATTGACTGTTAGCCATTAACAGAGGAGAAGAAGGTCTTACTAAGTAATATAGCGCCATTTTCTCTTTGGAAAAAAGTGCATATTTCACAGACATTGACCGTACACACCGATACAGAAAATAATGTATTGTATTACAACGTTACTAATAATTTAGTAATAAACCATACCATTATAAGTTTGATTTCTTAGCATCTTCTTCATGCTCATAGATGGGCAAATAGTTAAATTAATATGTGGAAAGAAGACCAACCTAGGCATGTACAATCTATAGATTCATTACAGGGAATGTACTCATATTCATTTCAAACTTTCATTTGTACAAGACCCATTCCGGAGCATTGTCGTACAAAGTCAGTCGAAGAAGACCTGTGTAGAAACCAGTATTCAATTCTCCAACCTCCGCAAGCAATTGGCAACGTTTTCACATTTCATCAATGATCATTTTATCACTTGTCCCTGAACTTACGGCCTTGATGATAGCAGGGAAAGGCGAGCTCTAACAACAGAGCTAAACCACGCCACCACGGAGGATCTTATAATGTCTAGTTCCAGTGTGGCGTCCGCGGTCCAGTGGTAGAGCGTCGATTTTGGAATCGAATGGTCCCGTGTTCGATAATCGGTCAGGCCACGTATGTAGTGTCATTGAGAGGCACCTCACACACATTGCTTAGTACTGGTTAATCGCTTAGGTCGGCTAAGCCTGCCCAAGAAATCATGTCTAGGTCCCCGCAAGGGGTTTGACATTAATGGAACATACATACAAGATATTGGCTTTCCCCATCGATAGGTAGTACGTATTCCATACTTAAAAGAAGCCTGGCTACAGTGCTTGTGTTGTTTTTTTCAAATTATTTATTTTGGGTCAATATCTAGCACATGTTTAAAAGCCATGCTTCTTAAAATTTCTGAATATTCCGTCCTTGTTCTATTTAAATATCCAACTTTGGGACAATACGTGATAGCGCTCAGAGTTCACATGCATGTCAATGATGGATATCCAATGAGCCACATTCCTGGTTATGCTGACAATATTGTACATGAACTGGTTGACATACCAATTATCAACCACCCAACTGAATAATGACATCAACCACGGGTTTTGACCCTAACCCAACCCTAACCCTGGGCGGAGCAAGTGATGAAGGCGTTCTTTATGCGTGGTTGATACTATATTATGATCGGCTGGTTGAGATAAAGATTTTACGTACCAATTATCCCCGCAGTGTATGCCTTCCCCACACCCAAGTCTGACATTCTGGAACTTTCTGAGTCTGAACTTAAATGATATTTAATGACAGCGATTCTTCTGATGCATGGTGAAAGATTTAATAATTTGCAGTATGTGTGCAACATGTCAAATACTAATTGTGGATAACATTGTAATTGTTTTTCTTCAAGTGTCCTTAAAAATTACAAGTCATATTTTTGTTGTTTTTCCTGATTGTGATAAATATTTATGTGAAATATTATGGTTACACAGAAAATAACTAACGCCCGGAACACGGTACGGAAAACTAAAGTGGATAAACTACAGTGGATAAACTCCATATGCAACGTGCTCTAATACTCTAGTAACTGTGTAAATATACTTCGAATGTTTGAAGCATGGGTGGAGGCTTTTATAGATTTTATAGTGTTTTTTAAATTACAACTACACAGTAAGTCAACTTTTAACTGTTTAACTGTCTACAAGTACTAGTACTTGGTGTTCCCATAAGGGGAAAGAAAATACGGAAAAGAAGAAGAAGTGGATAACCATCGCATCGGTCAGTTAGCCTACTGCCCCTGAATACTCCCTAAAAGTAGGTATTATTAAGTGTTTCCTCTGTTTTTATCGTTGTTTCCTTTGCACAACATGCTAGCAATTATATTCCACTATCGCTTTATATGATTATTAAATTACTATATCTCGACATATCTCATACAGTATAGGCCTATACAATGGATACGTATTTGTAAACCAATGTTATCAGTTAATTAACACGATTTTGATAAAATCACAATTATCATACCGCAACATCTGGTTAGGGAACAACAGTAAAACCAAAGGATTCTAACTGAAAGGACCTATTCACATTTTGGAATAAATCAAACTTTATCTGCCAAGGGAGGTAATAAAAAAATTACAGATGTCTCTCATTGGCAATGTGTTTTAGGTAGTCCTGAAAATGACAGTGCTGGTTGGCGATCAATCGGAGCTCCAGATTGAATTCACTAAGACCAATTCCTCAAATATGGCATCACTGCTACTTTCGGAATCAGTAATACTCAGTGATACTCCCACTGTATATTGGAAAACTTTACAGTCGGAATGTATTTGAAGTCGTTCATCATCAAATCCTATCGCAAAAGATATACCATCAAGGTATCCACAGCCGTGTTTGGACGATCATCCAATCCCTATATGCAGACCTAACTTCAAAAGTAAATGTGGGATTGGAAAATCAGTGAATTCCTCAAAATAAAACAAATAGTTAGTCAAGGTAGCAACCTGGCAACTAATTTCTATAAATGTTAGAAAAGATAAGATAATTTGCTTGCATGCAATTGAAATGTGTTACATCAATGACCTGCTCTTAGACCTTGAATCACGATCTTTGGGGAAACATATTGGTACAGTGTACAGTGAATGTCCAACATGTACTGACACCGTTCTTCTGGTGTCAGAGTACCCAGTGGAACTACATACCATTAACCTGGCATCATCCTACGCACAAGAGCATATGTACTAGTATAACATCCATCCATTGAAAAGCGTAGAGTAACAAGCAAGGCATGGCAACAGCACCAATTCATATCTGATTGGCACGTCGGCAGCACAGATTTGGCAGTTGAAACCAACACAACACATGTTGGACGTACTAGGATTTCACAGAACGAATCAGCAGTGAACATAGAAGAACGCACGAATAAGCTTGCAAGAAGGACCATATTTGCCCTGACGAGAGACGAGAAGCGGCGTTCATGATACTATTGGGTTAAACCCCAAAGTAACCATTGGGTCTATAGCCACCATATATAGTCAAGATACTTGGGTAGGTGGGGGATTGCAAACTGTGTCATTACGTAATCCAAAATGGCCACTGTCTAAAAATAGCACAACTTCTTAAAACAATTTCTTCTCATGAACCGCCAGCCAGATTTTCACGAATCGTTGTAGGACTGATCGGTGTACATTGTTCTTTGTTGTCCTATGGTGGTTTAAATGGTAACACGGGGATCAAAAATGGGCGTGGCCCGGGATGTTAAGTAGGGGTCAAATGTTATTTTTGAGCGAATATGGTCATTTCATATATCAAATCGAAGTTATCGACGAGGCGATAACTCTAGTGCATTTTTCAGATGATTACGTCATCCAAGATGGCCGTCGAAAGGACAGACGGACATACGACAATGGCAATAACAGTATGTCGCCGCTTCCCATTAGTTGAGACATAATTTTGAATTGGACAAGGTACATGTAAACTGTAAAACAGTCTTTGATCTCAACATCAAATGCATGTTTGCTCATTTGAGCTATTGTTACCGCAATGTGTATGTCCGTCGTCCGGGAACATCTTCTCCTAAGTAACCGTTGGGTCTATATTCACCAATTATGGGCATGATACTAGGGTAAGTGGGGGATTGCAAAATTGTTCAACTTACGGCATTACATAATCCAAGATGGCGGCTGACTAAAGATTTCCTAAATAATCATCTTCTCACGAACCACCAGCCGTATTTTGACGAATCTTTGTAGATATGATCGGTGTACAATGATCATTCAGAGTTGTTCAAATGGTGACCACGGGATCATAAATGGGCGTGATCCGGGATATCAAATGGGAGTCAAATTTATTTTTAAGCGAATATCGTCATATCATATATTAATTCTAAGGTATCGACGAGGCGATCGCTCTGGTACAATTCTACCTTGTCATCGAAGATGACCGCAATAACGCCAAAAGATCGTTCTTTTATTATATATTTCAAAATTCTTCTTCACCCAAACCGTTTGGTCAATGGTAGCCACATTTCCCAGTTATGGTCCATGTGTGAAGCATTTTCAGATTTGCTAAAATGGAGATTGTCGCGAATAAAAGATGGCACATTCTTCAAATATCTCGTGAACCACCTGTCGGATTTTGGCAACATTTGGTAGTAATGGTTGATGTACAATACTGTTTGTGAAAGAATGCCAAGATGGCACTGTATCGCCCACCATGCTCTATCTTTTACACCGGTGTCACAATTTTAACAACTTTGAAAACATGAAAAGATAGCTACCAGTGTATATGGAGGGAGACATGTTTTTATTACAAAGCCAACCTTTTTGTTATCGATGGTTACCTAATGAATATTCAGCACTCCAATATGAACGAGTCTATGTTTCTGTTGGATTCAGACAAGCCACTAAGCGAGAGACTCAAAATACCCAAAAATCTACCGCTCAATCCGATACTTGCCCAGTTACTGAGAACATTAAGTCAAATTATAAAACTACCATTTGATTCAATAATCGCCCATTTACTGAGAAAAGGCAATACAAATTGGAAATGTGCCAACAAATTTACCATTTGATTCAATATCCGCCAAGTTACTTAATTTTATAACATACCCTGTGATCCAATGAAGTTTGTTGTAATGTCCGATTGTGGTGAGCACAGGCATCCTAGACCCCCCCTACCCCAAGTTACTACATCCAAGGACCAAAATATATTGTAGCATCAATCAAATAACATTTCTAGTGAAAGATACACATTTCTGAAGAGAAACATTTATGCAAAGGATCTCATATCAAACATACATCTCAATCTTCACAATGCAGCAGACATCTAACGTAAGCCAGGCAACACGGTTATATAATGTTTCTCAGATCTCGAACTCAAGTGAGAGTTTGGTTGAGTCCAGCAGTCACACCTTTATTAATAACCTCCAAGCCAGGTTGCAACTCCCCGACATGTCACTATGTTCATGTCAGTATTTCAGAAAATCATTCTTTCCTAAAATATCCCGTATTTACTATCAACAAATGGGCGAGATAACGGTCAACGTAATATTTAATGAAAACGACATAGGACCTGTTTAATTTTCAAAACAATTAATATGTGTGACTCGGCTATAAGTCGATGTTCCGTTATAGAATGCATTTTCGAAACACATATGGTTGATTTCTACTTGGTAGAAGGTAGGTTGTTTTTATTCGCGCCCGAGTGATTAATGTCGTTGATTTCAAGTCACGTGTTCCTGTCGCTGTAGTTTTGAATCTCATTGAACTTGAAAGTGCCTGTCCACACCTGATATACTGCTCGGGGTCTTCCTCCACAAACAGTAGCTGGATGGTTGCCATATGACCTAAGCTGGTGGTATGACTTTCAATTCCAAAAACAAACAAAGGTTGTAGCTCCATGATGTTGGTTTGAGAGCAAGATGAAACATAATTTACATATGAGAACGTTTGTAGAGTAGAATGCAGGTAGGCATGCTTCATCCATGTGTACCTCCCTGACTTTTAAATCATTAGTTTGAGTCCAAAATGGGGCATAATTTGTATACAATTAAGTTTTGCAACAGCTTGTATTAGAAGGTGGATTTGTTTTGAGACAAATGTACAAATGCATCGGGTAGCTTTTTTATGTTGGCATTTGTTTCATGTTGAAGAAAATGTGCAAACCTCCCCAATGGATGCAATGCAAAAAGACAATCACCATCACAATTTAACTTTAGAATGTAATGCAAAGTGGTGTCATGACATTTTACATTACTTCCAATTGGGAAAAATAATACCATTTTAATGAAGAAGAAGAAGAAGAATGCTTTATTAAGACTTAAACTTTACAGTTTCTCGTCGATTCATTATTAATATTGAACATACGTCTTTCTTTCAGGATGTGATAATGAACATTGCCGATTTTGGATCATTTCTTGGATCTCTAAGCAACCAGCATTTCCTGTTGAAGAAGGGATCAATGGTGTAGGCAGTAGGTGATCAAGCAGTAGGCGATCAGGCAGTAGGTGATCAGGCAGTAGACGATCAGGCAGTAGGTGGTCAGGCAGTAGACGATCAGGCAGTAGGTGGTCAGGCAGTAGACGATCAGGCAGTAGGTGATCAGACAGTAGGTGATCAGGCAGTAGACGAGCAGGCAGTAGACGATCAGGCAGTATGTGATCAGGCAGTAGACGATCAGGCAGTAGGTTGTCAGGCAGTATGTGATAAGGCAGTATATGATCAGGCAGTAGACGATCAGGCAGTATGTGATCAGACAGTAGGTGCTCAAGCAGTAGGTGATCAGGCAGTAGGTGATCAGACAGTAGGTGATCAAGCAGTATGTGATCAGGCAGCAGGCAGTAGGTGATCAGGCAGTAGGCGATCAGGCAGTAGGCGATCAGGCAGTAGGCGATCAGGTAGTAGGTGACCAGGCAGTAGGCGATCAGGCAGTAGGCGATCAGGTAGTAGGTGATCAGATAGTAGGTGACCAGGCAGTAGGCGATCAGGCAGTAGACGATCAGGCAGTAGGTGATCAGGCAGCAGGCGATCAGGTAGTAGGTGACCAGGCAGTAGGCGATCAGGCAGTAGGCGATCAGGCAGTAGGCGATCAGGCAGTAGACGATCAGGCAGTAGGTGATCAGGTAGTAGGTGATCAGGCAGTAGGCGATCAGGCAGTAGGCGATCAGGCAGTAGGCGATCAGGCAGTAGACGATCAGGCAGTAGACGATCAGGCAGTAGGTGATCAGGCAGCATGCGATCAGGTAGTATGTGATCAGGCAGTAGGTGGTCAGGCAGTAGATGATCAAGCAGTATGTGACCAGGCAGGAGGTGATAAGGCAGCAGTGATCAGATATTTGGTCAAACATCAATGGTCACTTAGCAAGGTCAGACAACAGTAATCAGATATGGGTCAATAAAAATGACCAAAAAAGCAGTGGTCAGATTACAAATTTATTTTCCAAAATGTCATTGGAATTGTTAGCAAAGTAGAAATATACAGTCATGTACTAACTATGTGATATACATGTATTCATGTTAACATAATTACAGTCATGTACTAACTATGTGATATACATGTATTCATGTTAACATAATTACAGTCATGTACTAACTATGTGATATACATGTATTCATGTTTACATAATTACAGTCATGTACTAACTATGTGATATACATGTATTCATGTTAACATAATTACAGTCATGTACTAACTATGTGATATACATGAATTCATGTTAACATAATTACAGTCATGCACTAACTATGTGATATACATGTATTCATGTTAACATAATTACAGTCATGTACTAACTATGTGATATACATGTATTCATGTTAACATAATTACAGTCATGTACTAACTATGTGATATACATGTATTCATGTTTACATAATTACAGTCATGTACTAACTATGTGATATACATGTATTCATGTTAACATAATTACAGTCATGTACTAACTATGTGATATACATGAATTCATGTTAACATAATTACAGTCATGTACTATGTGATATACATGTATTCATGTTAACATAATTACAGTCATGTACTAACTATGTGATATACATGAATTCATGTTAACATAATTACAGTCATGCACTAACTATGTGATATACATGTATTCATGTTAACATAATTACAGTCATGTACTAACTATGTGATATACATGTATTCATGTTAACATAATTACAGTCATGTACTAACTATGTGATATACATGTATTCATGTTAACATAATTACAGTCATGTACTAACTATGTGATATACATGAATTCATGTTAACATAATTACAGTCATGTACTAACTATGTGATATACATGTATTCATGTTTACATAATTACAGTCATGTACTAACTATGTGATATACATGTATTCATGTTTACATAATTACAGTCATGCACTAACTATGTGATATACATGAATTCATGTTAACATAATTACAGTCATGCACTAACTATGTGATATACATGAATTCATGTTAACATAATTACAGTCATGCACTAACTATGTGATATACATGCATTCATGTTAACATAATTACAGTCATGTACTATGTGATATACATGTATTCATGTTTACATAATTACAGTCATGTACTAACTATGTGATATACATGTATTCATGTTAACATAATTACAGTCATGCACTAACTATGTGATATACATGTATTCATAGTTACATAATTACAGTCATGTACTATGTGATATACATGTATTCATGTTAACATAATTACAGTCATGTACTAACTATGTGATATACATGTATTCATGTTAACATAATTACAGTCATGCACTAACTATGTGATACGCATGTATTCATGGTTACATAATTACAGTCATGTACTAACTATGTGATATACATGTATTCATGTTAGCATAATTACAGTCATGCACTAACTATGTGATATGATGTGAAATTCAATATGGAAAGTCATAATTACAAGGAAGCAAGGACACATGCTGTTTGAAATGTAGGTCTATATTTGTTTAAACTAGGGGGTGGGTGTTTAAAAGAGGCTTACTAGTTTCCAATATTCAACTGTAATTAATTTCCAAAATTCAACTTTAAATAGTTTCAAAATTCAACTTTAAATAGTTCCAATATTCAACTGTAATTAGTTTCCAATATTCAACTGTAATTAGTTTCCAATATTCAACTGTAATTAGTTTCCAATATTCAACTGTAATTAGTTTCCAAAATTCAACTTTAAATAGTTCCAAAATTCAACTTTAAATAGTTTCCAATATTCAACTGTAATTAGTTTCCAATATTGAACTGTAATTAGTTTCCAATATTTAACTGTAATTAGTTTCCAATATTCAACTGTAATTAGTTTCCAAAATTCAACTTTAAATAGTTCCAAAATTCAACTTTAAAGAGTTCCAATATTCAACTGTAATCAGTTTCCAATATTCAACTGTAATTAGTTTCCAATATTCAACTGTAATTAGTTTCCACTATTTAGCTGTATACCATTACTATTTTAATGTTTGCTGTACGCTTAGTATAATTTCAGCTTTGTAACATTACAATAAGTTTCATATTGCATGTACGTGTGAATAGATTAGCGCGTTGTCAACACCGGATCTGTAGTCAGTGGTAACACGCTAGACTGGTAATCCAGGGATCGTAGGTTCGATCCCCCATCTGACCCTAATAAAAGTAACAGTCTTTCAGATGGGACTTTAAACGAAGTCTCGTGTCGGTGCTTTACACCATGCACATTAAAGAACCAGGGGAGACTCTGGAATGGGTCTCTGTCTGTATCATTGCACTATCCTCCAAAACTCTAAAATAACTAATCTCTTCAGGAGGCGTCGCTCATATGGGCAACCGGTAGCGACGATAAATAAACGTAAAACCACCACCGCTAATAGCGCTAAGCTTAGAATTCCGCTAATATAAGTACACATACAGTAGCTGGCTAGATCACAGGGATTCGGCACGTTTCGGGGTACTAGTATATATATTTAAGTACAGGGATTCTACTCTGTGGGATGTCAGATTTCGCATCGATCAGTAAAATGGCCCTATCTGAAACAATTTTGTACAAATCTATCCAAATATAACGCATATCCCGAGTCTTTATATAGTTCTTCAAATAAAACACAACTTTAAGCTGCTTGCATGTATACTTTGCAAACAATTGCCACAGACGTTGGCCATAGCAGGTCACATTTCCATACTAGGACACGGGTTGTCAGCAACAACAAAAAATCTTCGATGGTAGAGTTTTCACTGTGAATAACATTATCAATAAAATGTGTTTCCACTAACGTGTAGGTTTATTCGGCAAAAATGTACGTCAAAAAGAGATTTCGTAGAATTTTTCAATTTGTTTTGAAAATTTCTAAAGCGTTGCAATTCGCGTTGAAACGAGCGTTCTGATTGGATTATTAGAATGTAACAAGATGTTTGTTTTTATATGAAGAATAATCATAGTAGAATCCCTGTACTTAAATATGTATACTAGAACCCCCAAACGTGCCGAATCCCTGTGGGCTAGATATGATGAGTTTTACTATTATTTAGTACATATACAGGCTTGAATATTGTATCCCCTCAGTTACAGGCCCATAGGCAGGAACATTTGTAGGGGGTGCTTAATATAACGACTGGGCGAAGGGTCGGCGTTGCTAGAGGGGATCGGGGATATGCCCCCATCTGATATATTTTTTAAACTACAATGCAGGAGTTGTCTTTCATGCATTCTGGGAAGGATATTTTACACCTGCATTTATGCATTTACACGTATTTATGGCAGTATGGTAATAATAGTTTAACATTTACGCACCTATCGCACCACCTCTGCCTACGGGCCTGAGTTAATCTAAGGTGTAAGAAACAGATGGAAAGCAAGAATATTCAGTGCACACACACACGCGCGCGCGCGCACGCACACACACACGCGCGCGCTTGGGGTCTGGACAAATATGTGTGGGTTTAAAACAATAAAACTATAAAAAAAACTTTCTCTTTTTTTGGTTTTTAAGAAACTATGATGCACCATCTCATAGGAACTATGCCATAATCAACAGTTTAACTCTATAAGATATAAACTAACAGTGCCATATATACAACAGTATCATATATACAACAGTATCATGTATACAACAGTATCATATATACAACAGTATCATATATACAACAGTATCATATATACAACATTATCATATATACAACAGTATCATATATACAACAGTATCATATATACAACAGCATCATATATACAACAGTATCATATATACAACAGCATCATATATACAACAGTATCATATATACAACAGTATCATATATACAACAGTATCATATATACAACAGCATCATATATACAACAGTATCATATATACAACAGTATCATATATACAACAGTATCATATATACAACAGCATCATATATACAACAGTATCATATATACAACAGCATCATATATACAACAGTATCATATATACAACAGTATCATATATACAACAGTATCATATATACAACAGCATCATATATACAACAGTATCATATATACAACAGTATCATATATACAACAGTATCATATATACAACAGTATCATATATACAACAGTATCATATATACAACAGTATCATATATACAACAGTATCATATATACAACAGTATCATATATACAACAGTATCATATATACAACAGCATCATATATACAACAGTATCATATATACAACAGTATCATATATACAACAGTATCATATATACAACAGTATCATATATACAACAGTATCATATATACAACAGCATCATATATACAACAGTATCATATATACAACAGTATCATATATACAACAGTATCATATATACAACAGTATCATATATACAACAGTATCATATATACAACAGTATATATACAACAGTATCATATATACAACAGTATCATATATACAACAGTATCATATATACAACAGTATCATATACACAACAGCATCATATATACAACAGTATCATATATACAACAGTATCATATATACAACAGTATCATATATACAACAGTGCCATATATACAACAGTATCATAATTATATACAACATTATCATATCATGTACAAAAGTATCATATGTCCGGCGACACACGAAAAGGGGCACTCGGAAATAATCACCAAAATGACTGTCCCGGGCTTAGCGCAGTGGTTAGCGCGCTCGCCTCTCACCAATGCAACCCGGGTTCGATCCTCGGACCGGCAAGTATGTGAGATGGTACGTTGGTAGCCAGATCAGACAGGTGGGTTATCTCCGGGTACTCCGGTTTCCTCCAACACATCACATTTACGCTTTCATCCGCGCCAACGAGAGTGATTAATATAAGTTGTTAGAACTTGCTTCGCAATCATTGTAAGATAAATAAAGTTTAAATTGTTAATTGTTTAGGCATACGCCAAGGTCAGAATCCATACCATCACTTGTACATGCAATTCATATGAGCAATCGTTGTAAAATAAATAAAGTTTAAACATTAAACCAAAAATGAAATTGATATATCAGATCTATAACACAATGTCCCAAAACAAATCATGACAATTTCAACTCGATATGTTACGAATTGGGAATGTTGTGACTTGTTTAGTGACACACATAAACATATGTTTTTGAAAGAAAGCTTGAAACGTCCCACTAACATTCATGATGCTCTATGATATGTACGTTTGGCTTAGTTTAATCATATTTGATTGCATTCATTCTGTATGAAGATGGAGCCGTTACGATTGTGCCCTTGGGCAAGGCATTTAAATTCCACATGCCTCTTCTCTCTCCCTCGTTGCGATGGATTCCATCATGCATGAGGTATCGATAGTGATTAATATAAGTTGTAAGAACGTGTTTCTCAATCGAGCTAAGATAACGTTGTATAAACAATATGAAGATATAAGTTTGGTCGCTTGTGACGTCAGTATTTCTTAATATCAATTGAAGAAATGCACAAAATATAAGATAACAAATTCCTATTAGTTAGAGTGATAGCCATAACAATTGTTCACTTCTGGATAGAAGCAACAAACTTACCATGGTAATAGGTAAATACCAGAAGATTATTTTAAGATCGAGACCCACTTCCAAATATGAAGATGGCGACCACAATTCAAGATGGCAGCCAAAATATTGTTCACATCATCATTCACGTTTATAGTCCACAACTTTTAATTTATATAAAGATTTGACCAAATAGCATGCCATTATAGTTTTCTAACAAAGTGAACAGCTCAGAAACATTGTTCCTATGGCAACTCTGTCGATCAATTTAAACTAATTCATAAAGAAATTCAAGCGGCATAGCTTTAACTAATATTCACATGAAACTATAACGTAATGTAGTGGTGGGGGGGAACTGTGCAATTTTAGTCTAATTTAAACAGTTTCTACCCACAATTTTCTGAAAATGTCGAGTGTCCATTTTCATACATATACAGTAACATATCATATATAACAAGATAAGATCATATACATAAGTAAACAGGGATCACTGTGCTGCTAATACCATAGCCTTGTTCGATTTGACTTCCTGTAATGTTCAATTTTGTCTGCCCCATTTACATGTCACCACGTTCTCACATACACATGCATATGCATCATCCATATGATTATATTTTATTTTTGGCAACAAACACTAAAAGTCAATGCCATATGTACAACGAGACAATTGTTATAGTACAAGCAATGTTCGCACACACTAGTATGTATTCTTTCATTATTTCAAATGCGGCACCAATGCTTTATTGAAGGCTGGTTTTGAGGGCCCCACTGCATTCTCCACCACCTCTGGGCATGGTTGCACGTTAATCATCACGATTCCATCTTTTGTTGGAAATCACTTCCGTCTGTTGTGGAATATATAGTGGAATATATATATATACACAATGTAAAAGAAAGCTTTTGAAGCAAATTCGCAATAAACGGCAATAACGTACAACAATGATCACCTAATAGACTGCGGTATTTCCAAACAAAGAGCACAGTGCCATTATTTGAGTATATGTGCAGTTGGGTTTGAACTTTACACTGGCCTATACATTTTTCAGAGTTAAATTCGTACTTGAACCAACTGAAAAGACTGGCGTACATCAAAAAGACTCAAATAAATAATTGACATCTTTAATCCGTTAATTGATATCCCTGTGTGGTCGAATTACACTGCTTTTGACATGCGGTTTGCATACAGGCGGATCTGTAGTCCAGTGGTAACACGCTGGACTGGTAATCCAGGGATAGCAGGTTCGAACCCCAGTCTGACCCTAATAAAATTAATTAGTCTTTCAGATGGGACTTTATACCGAGGTCTCATGTCGGTGCTTTACATTGTGCAAGTAAAAGAACCAGCGGAGACTCTGGAATGGGTCTCTGTCTGTATTATTGCACTATCCTCCAACATTCTAAAATGACTAATCTCTTCAGGAGGCGTCGCTCATATGGGCAACCGGTAGCGACGATAAATAAACGTAAACACATGTTTCAGTTTAATAAATTATAATAAATATGTTATTGCAAATTAATAGTAAATATGTCATGCACAAACAGATACAATGCATGGCATGACAATGCAAATGGTTTAGGCCACACGTTTTAACAACATTAGACAACGGCCCGCACCAGATATGAAAATTGTAATGTGCGAGGATTAATTTGTTCCTTTTGGCTAGCCTGGGAACAGGCGTCGATATATTTTGCCTGGTCAGTCAAATAAATATATTTTAACACCGAGACTATTAATTGGGCCGTATTGAGTTTCTGACCATGTCATTTTGCCAGAAGTTAAAAAGTGAAAAATCGACAGACTGGTACTTAGGCTACTTTTTGGCAGACTTTCTTTAATTCACCATATTGAATAAGATACAAGATAGTTGATTGAGGCCGAGTTAGTTATATCCTGAGTTAATGGCGTGCTGGAATGTGTGGATTAAACATGTCAATGTGGCGGCATAAATGTATTGTAATATAGTGTCAACTTACCGTGTGTGTGTGTGTGTGTGTGCGTGCGTGCGTGCGTGCGTGCTTGCGTGTGGATTAAACATGTCAATGTGGCGACATACATGTATTGTAATATAGTGTCAACTTACCGAGTGTGTGTGGATTAAACATGTCAATGTGGCGGCATACATGTATTGTAATATAGTGTCAACTTACCGAGTGTGTGTGGATTAAACATGTCAATGTGGCGACATAAATGTATTGTAATATATTGTCAACTTACCGAGTATGTGTGTGGATTAAACATGTCAATGTGGCGGCATAAATGTATTGTAATATAGTGTCAACTTACCGAGTATGTGTGTGGATTAAACATGTCAATGTGGCGGCATAAATGTATTGTAATATATTGTCAACTTACCGAGTGTGTGTGTGGATTAATCATGTCAATGTGGCGGCATAAATGTATTGTAATATAGTGTCAACTTACCGAGTGTGTGTGTGTGGATTAAACATGTCAATGTGGCGGCATAAATGTATTGTAATATATTGTCAACTTACCGTGTGTGTGTGTGTGGATTAAACATGTCAATGTGGCGACATAAATGTATTGTAATATATTGTCAACTTACCGAGTATGTGTGTGTGGATTAAACATGTCAATGTGGCGGCATAAATGTATTGTAATATAGTGTCAACTTACCGAGTATGTGTGTGTGGATTAAACATGTCAATGTGGCGACATAAATGTATTGTAATATATTGTCAACTTACCGAGTATGTGTGTGTGGATTAAACATGTCAATGTGGCGGCATAAATGTATTGTAATATAGTGTCAACTTACCGAGTATGTGTGTGTGGATTAAACATGTCAATGTGGCGACATAAATGTATTGTAATATAGTGTCAACTTACCGAGTATGTGTGTGTGGATTAAACATGTCAATGTGGCGACATAAATGTATTGTAATATAGTGTCAACTTACCGAGTATGTTTGTGTGGATTACACATGTCAATGTGGCGGCATACATGTATTGTAATATAGTGTCAACTTACCGAGTGTGTGTGTGGATTAAACATGTCAATGTGGCGACATAAATGTATTGTAATATAGTGTCAACTTACCGAGTGTGTGTGTGGATTAAACATGTCAATGTGGCGACATAAATGTATTGTAGTATAGTGTCAACTTACCGTGTGTGTGTGTGGATTAAACATGTCAATGTGGCGACATAAATGTATTGTAATATAGTGTCAACTTACCGTGTGTGTGTGTGTGTGGATTAAACATGTCAATGTGGCGGCATAAATGTATTGTAATATATTGTCAACTTACCGAGTGTGTGTGTGGATTAAACATGTCAATGTGGCGACATAAATGTATTGTAATATAGTGTCAACTTACCGTGTGTGTGTGTGTGGATTAAACATGTCAATGTGGCGACATAAATGTATTGTAATATAGTTGTCAACTTACCGTGTGTGTGTGTGTGGATTAAACATGTCAATGTGGCGGCATAAATGTATTGTAATATAGTGTCAACTTACCATGTGTGTGTGTGGATTAAACATGTCAATGTGGCGACATAAATGTATTGTAATATAGTGTCAACTTACCGAGTATGTGTGTGGATTAAACATGTCAATGTGGCGGCATAAATGTATTGTAATATAGTGTCAACTTACCGAGTATGTGTGTGGATTAAACATGTCAATGTGGCGACATAAATGTATTGTAATATAGTGTCAACTTACCGAGTATGTGTGTGGATTAAACATGTCAATGTGGCGGTATAAATGTATTGTAATATAGTGTCAACTTACCGAGTATGTGTGTGTGGATTAAACATGTCAATGTGGCGGCATAAATGTATTGTAATATATTGTCAACTTACCGAGTATGTGTGTGTGGATTAAGCATGTCAATGTGGCGGCATAAATGTATTGTAATATATTGTCAACTTACCGAGTATGTGTGTGCGGATTAAACATGTCAATGTGGCGACATAAATGTATTGTAATATAGTGTCAACTTACCGAGTATGTATGTGGATTAAACATGTCAATGTGGCGACATAAATGTATTGTAATATAGTGTCAACTTACCGAGTGTGTGTGTGGATTAAACATGTCAATGTGGCGGCATAAATGTATTGTAATATAGTGTCAACTTACCATGTGTGTGTGTGTGGATTAAACATGTCAATGTGGCAGCATAAATGTATTGTAATATAGTGTCAACTTACCGTGTGTGTGTGTGGATTAAACATGTCAATGTGGCAGCATAAATGTATTGTAATATAGTGTCAACTTACCGAGTATGTGTGTGGATTAAACATGTCAATGTGGCGGCATAAATGTATTGTAATATATTGTCAAATTACCATGTGTGTGTGGATTAAACATGTCAATGTGGCGGCATAATTGTATTGTAATATAGTGTCAACTTACCGAGTGTGTGTGTGTGGATTAAACATGTCAATGTGGCGACATAAATGTATTGTAATATAGTGTCAACTTACCGTGTGTGTGGATTAAACATGTCAATGTGGCGGCATAAATGTATTGTAATATAGTGTCAACTTACCGAGTATGTGTGTGTGGATTAAACATGTCAATGTGGCGGCATAAATGTATTGTAATATATTGTCAACTTACCGAGTATGTGTGTGTGGATTAAACATGTCAATGTGGCGGTATAAATGTATTGTAATATAGTGTCAACTTACCGAGTATGTGTGTGTGGATTAAACATGTCAATGTGGCGGCATAATTGTATTGTAATATAGTGTCAACTTACCGAGTGTGTGTGTGTGGATTAAACATGTCAATGTGGCGACATAAATGTATTGTAATATAGTGTCAACTTACCGTGTGTGTGGATTAAACATGTCAATGTGGCGACATAAATGTATTGTAATATAGTGTCAACTTACCGAGTATGTGTGTGTGGATTAAACATGTCAATGTGGCGGTATAAATGTATTGTAATATAGTGTCAACTTACCGAGTATGTGTGTGTGGATGAAACATGTCAATGTGGCGGTATAAATGTATTGTAATATAGTGTCAATTTACCATGTGTGTGTGGATTAAACATGTCAATGTGGCGGTATAAATGTATTGTAATATAGTGTCAACTTACCGTGTGTGTGTGTGTGTGCGTGCGTGCGTGCGTGCATGCGTGCGTGCGTGGATTAAACATGTCAATGTGGCGGCATAAATGTATTGTAATATAGTGTCAACTTACCATGTGTGCGTGTGTGGATTAAACATGTCAATGTGGCGACATAAATGTATTGTAATATAGTGTCAACTTACCGTGTGTGTGTGCGTGCGTGCGTGCGTGCGTGGATTAAACATGTCAATATGGCGGCATAAATGTATTGTAATAATTATAGTGTCAACTTACCATGTGTGTGTGCGTGCGTGCGTGTGTGGATTAAATATGTCAATGTGGTGGCATAAATGTATTGTAATATAGTGTCAACTTACCATGTGTGTGTGCGTGCGTGCGTGCGTGCGTGCGTGGATTAAACATGTCAATGTGGCGGCATAAATGTATTGTAATATATTGTCAACTTACCGTGTGTGTTTGTGTGGATTAAACATGTCAATATGGCGAAATAAATGTATTGTAATATAGTGTCAACTTACCGTGTGTGTGTGCGTGTGTGTGCGTGTGTGCGTGCGTGCGTGCGTGCGTGTGTGTGCGTGCGTGCGTGCGTGTGTGTGTGTGCGTGTGTGCGTGCGTGCGTGTGTGGATTAAACATGTCAATGTGGCGACATAAATGTATTGTAATATAGTGTCAACTTACCGTGTGTGTGTGCATGCGTGCGTGCGTGTGTGCGCGTGTGTTCGTGCGTGCGTGCGTGTGTGGATTAAACATGTCAATGTGGCGACATAAATTTATTGTAATATAGTGTCAACTTACCGTGTGTGTGTGCATGCGTGTCTGCGTGCGTGTGTGCGTGCGTGCGTGGATTAAACATGTCAATATGGCGGCATAAATGTATTGTAATATAGTGTCAACTTACCGTGTGTGTGTGTGTGGATTAAACATGTCAATGTGGCGGCATAAATGTATTGTAATATATTGTCAACTTACCGTGTGTGTGTTTGGATTAAACATGTCAATGTGGCGGCATAAATGTATTGTAATATAGTGTCAACTTACCGAGTATGTGTGTGTGGATTAAACATGTCAATGTGGCGGCATAAAGGTATTGTAATATAGTGTCAACTTACCATGTGTGTGTGTGTGTGTCTGTGTGCGTGCGTGCGTGGATTAAACATGTCAATGTGGCGGCATAAATGTATTGTAATATGGTGTCAACTTACCGAGTATGTGTGTGCGTCACAATGCCAATGCACCAATGACCGCAACAGCAAGAACGGACAGTAACAGAGCCAAAACTGTTTATAAGAAATAAGAAATATGTTATAAATATATTTCTACTCCACACAAGGACAAACGTTTTGCACAGGCAAGTTTTATATCAGCAATTAAAGTCAATAACAAGCAGTACCACATTAAATATTATGTATATAACTGTATAACTGATTTTGACCAACTGTTCAGAGACCTTGTATGATACATTGACAATTTAGATTACATAGACCATATTATCTTTATTGTTGTCTCATGCACAGTACATACATTTCAATTTATATTATAACACATACAGTGCACATAACCATTCTCCAATGAGAATTATAAGAGACAATATCATATTACAATAACGTTAAACATGTCGCTAATCATAACACTAAAACATATTTAAAATATTGTTTTTTAAGCCATTCTGACAGTGAAAAAGAGTAGGCCCTACTATCGCGCAAATTAGAATACGTTTTAAGAAACCAGAACCACCTCTGATCAGATCAGGGATGGATGGATTAGCAGCTTTTACATAGTTCACAAAACATTTTTTCAGAAATAAAATACTGTACACTTTATTTACATAGATACGAACTATGTGTGTGTTTATTTTA